>JABUIW010000028.1:1570591-1588183 GCA_013363375.1 Menidia beryllina | reverse complement strand
ATCAGGTGGTAGTTGCACCTCTGATGAATGCAAAAGGTGCATTGAATTGGTTCACCCGTGTTTCTCGGAGTGACGGAGGCTACCCGGGCATCGGACATGGTTCTGTTCCGATTTCCATCGGGTTAGCTGACCTACAGTTTTCCACGGACGCACACTCAACCGTGGGCTTGGTCTCTTTCAGCAGAGCACGGCGGAGGTTTTGGCCACCGCTGCTCAGTGGGAAGACCTGGTCATTTTCCAACGGGAAGGTCAGTCGACGGCACATTTCCGCATTTTTCCCTAAGATTATGTGAGATCTGCGTCATTTTGCTCGTGTTTTCCATCGTCTATGACTGCATCAACATTTATTGCCAGAGGAAAAGTGTACACAACTGAATGAATGAAAAGGGTAAACGGTGACATTACTTTATGCTTTAAAAAAAAAGACGGTAATCGGGTGTTATCGGGTTTGCTTCTCGTTTTGATTTCATACGACTGGAGAACACGATTGGACGATGTTGGGCATTGGCATTTTTCTGTGCTGATGTGAGTTGCAGCTGCTACCAACTAACTACCAAAGTGTTACTTCCAAGGCCAAAAGGAACAACCTTAATCAAAACTTCACGTCTGAGTTACCAGCCGCAATAAAAATGTGAGAAAGGATCAGAATCTGCCAGAGTCTGTTCGGATCTTACACATAGTATCTTCCCACCATAAATGCCTCTGACTCCCACAGTTTGAAATCTGCCATGTCTGACTAAGAATTGAGAGACGGACCAGACTTTTTCCCAGCAGCTTTGATTTAAATGTGAAAAAAAAACTGTGCCGTATGAGAGCACTGACGCCACTCCAAAAACGCAATGGCTTTTAACTGAAGATGACAAAAATGTGCCTTAAACCAAAACAAATTGGCATGTTTTACCGTCACACAAGATTAAAGTGTTCCTACAAACTCAAAAGCCCCAATGTTTTCCGAGGGTGTGATCCGTTTCCGTGTGTGTGTGCGTTAATCAAAGATGTGTTCCTTTACAGTACAGCTGGTCACATAGCGGGGGGGGTCAGGCGTCTTCAAAAAGAGAAAACCTGAAATGTTTTCTGACAAAGTAGATCCACCGAGCTGCAACACGCTGTGATGGAACTTCAAATGTCACATTGAAAGAGGAAAAGAGCCCCCCCCCCCCAAAAAAAAAGACAAGAACAACAAGAGCTTGTACTTTAGCATAATTAGGTCCTGGGGAATTCATTAATCCTTTGTTCCAGTGAATTACATGCCAAGTTATAAAGACTTGTGAAAGCTTCTGAACAGCTTTGCAGTTATACTCTGTGACCAGCTGCCAGACTCTCTGAGTGAAGTAGATCTCACCGAGAAAAGAGGGAAAAGGAAAGGGGGGAAAAAAAAACTTGTCAAAAGTTCCCTTTACGGCTCAACCATGTGATAAATCAGTTTTAAACAAGTGTATGTGTGGAGGGGGGGCGGGGGGCTCGCCGGGAGATGGATTTTCTGACGATTTTCAAATATGAATTTAGTAAAGTGATTCCATTTGCAAGAAAAAAAAATGGAGCGTGGGTTGTAAAAAGAAAAAGGAAATTGGGGTTATTTGTCCTGGTGTTTGTTTGTACATCTGAAGTGTGCACAGGAAATTCTGAATCAACTTTGCTTGGGGGGGGGGGGGGGGGGAGTGGGGTGTTCTTGTCCCGCAGACAATTCAAAGTCTCATTTCCCGAGCAGGAAGGCAACTCAGCATGGGTCCCAGACCATCACAAGCCACTTGACAAGCCACTTGACCAGAACAGTAGACGGCCAGCAGTCTCTGAACCACACGGCCGTTTGGAGATTTCATCATGGAGAAAATCCCTTTCCCCAAATAAATCCCTTTCCCCAAATTGCCTTTTTGTTGCTATCCGTGGACAGAAATGAGCTCTTCACAACAGCTACGATGACTGCCTCACCACTTGAAAGGGGAAACCATCCCCAAAGTTTGAACAACAGCCGAAGCCGCTGGTGGGAGAGCAGAAGGAGAGAGAAAGACATGAGGTGAAAACAAGACAGGGAGAGAATTCTTCTGGGAAAGGCAATTTCATCATGTGTGTATATCAAAGAGAGAAAAAGTTGTTATGTCTTGCGGGACGGCAGCTGACACGATAACACAGACCAGACTGGTGCAGCTCTCCTCCTGCCTCCCCCCAGGGCCTCCGTGGGGTGCAGGCAGGGCTCTGGATTCAAGAACTGTAAGTCAGAGGCAAAACCTTGTGCCCTCCGTAAACCAGAGCCAATATGGCAGCTTTATATAACAGCTTGACAGGATGAAATTTCCTTGCTTTGAGCAACAGAAACACAAAAAAAGGCATAAAGAACTCTTTATTGAGTAAACTGAACATAGGCCGGCCTCTTCTATTTGCCCAACACGGAGACTGCACACTGGCAGGGTTCCATGTAGTTCATTACCTTAAAATGTCATGTCCCCATTTCTATACAGATGCCTTGAAGGAAGATTTTGACAAGCACAGATGGTATTTAATTACATTTACCACCATAGTTGAAACAATCATCACAAAAAGGTGGTGGTTAGCCGTCTAACAAAGCTATCGTCAGTCAGATGAACGGGCAGAAACAGCTATTTCAATTAAACTGTGATCGCAAGAATCAGGATTTGAATTAAAGCTTCACTAAAGTGTAGAAGTGCTCTAAATAACAGTGAGTTGACCCATAGTCTGCATATGTTGACTGCCAGTGAAATGATTAATGAAAATACATCCAATTACCTGTACCATTGTATGTTAGGCATTTGGAGAAAGGATGCCCATCTGTGAACATTTATGAGCAACAGGTAAATCAACTGAAAGGGTGAAAGGTTTTACCATTTCAGATCTATCTTCAAATATGAACAATGTGTGACAGGTCCTGAACGCGTAGTTAAAGGCTACATGTGTGAAAGAACGATCAAACACAGCAGTAAAGAGTCCTGCAGCTTCAAAGCCCATATATACATAAAACAAGTCAGAACTGGTAGACAGAACTATTTACAGTAATGTCTTCTGCTCAACTTTGATGGAAAATCCGGTGAACAAGAACATTTGTGGGTTTTGGTTCAGCCAAAACACACACACACACAAAAAAAAGCAATGACTTTTCAAAGAGTCCTCAGCTTTTCTGTGCTTCAAATTTTAAAGAAAAAAGGACGGAAATAAGTCGCTCAAGCCAATTTATTCTGGTCTTCAAAACATACAAATCCTAATTGGTTAAGACATCAGCTAATCGGGCTCCTGAGGAGCAGCAGATTCGAGTTACTGCCAATAAACAGACTCGAATAAAAAGGGAGCTGAGAGGGGAAGCCAATGTTTGCTCTGTGTTTACTTTTCACTCGCTCCTTCACACCCTGCGGCCAGCAAAACTACGCCGGCCGGCCCGCTCCTTCTGTGAACATGTAGGCATGAGCAGCGGCTTTGTTGATTTTGTCTACTCAGACTAAAAGTCCCGACAAAAAAAAATCCGAAGACCTTTTGTTTTCGCAGGTAGAGACTTGCTGCGCAGCGAGAAGAAGAGGAGCCAAGACACTATGAATAGCGGTAATTTCTCACCACTGATAAGACGACAGGGCAGGATCCCCCCCCACCCCCACCCCCCATCAACTCTTCATGGGATGTCAGGGTCAAACCTGGCTTTAAAAAAACAATAGAAAAAGAAGAGCCATAACAAACCATTACCTTTCTCAAGTACCCAATTCAAAAACATCTACTCTGTTCACCAGACAGACAAAAAAAAGGGAGAACGCATTTAAAGGAAAGCAGCAACCCCCTTCCGAGTGGCTGTATGAGGAGGGAGGGACCACACAAGACAAAGCAGTAGCTCCCCAAAGCAAGAGGTGACTTAACATCAATGACTTGAGACAATGGTAGATGTCTGGGGGGGGGGGACTGCTTAAGATGTAAGAGTTGGGCAGTCTATTGTATCATCCCAATCAACTTGTTTGATTTTAAACTCGCCATTTTCAGTGACAATTGCCACAAAAGTACATCAATTTAAAGACCTGATACTGTAAAAAGAATTTTTAAAAAAGAACAAAAGAACGATTTACAAAAGACGGTTAAAAAAAGTGTTAACTACATTGAATAAATGAATAGACCCGTCTTTATTGACATGATTAATATTCCAATTTGTGTCTGGTGTCTCAGGAGAGCACAGTACAGGAAGAAAAATCTGACGCGCGTCATTTTTCTTCCCTCAAATTCTGCTGATAATTTGCGGCTTTTTATTGCTTAGAGGCAGTGCTGCGTCCCGGAGAGAGCCCATGACCTCACTGTGAACTATTGGCTTTATTGAACCTATAGCTTCGTAACTCAAGAACGGAAAGTGACATATACTTAAATTAAGTAACGGAAAAAGCTGAGGGGCGTGTGCTTCCCCCCCTGCAAAAGTACAATTATGAAGACCAAACCCAACCTCGGTATGTTTTAGTATCTTAATAATGGGCCGTCTACTGAACCGTGCACAATGAAATCTTTCATTTCTCATTTATATTAAGTGTTTTCTATACAAGTAAAAATTGTTTGATTTGCTCGTTTGGCACACAGTGCAGGAAAACATTATATGCATAGTTAATTCCATATAAAACTTTGAAGCTTAAATGACAAAAAAGGCCGAAGACCCGGCGGTATGAAACACAAGCACGGCAGCTCTTCAGAGGGGGGGAAAAGGTAAATGTGTGAGGAAGTGTGAATGGAAAGAGTGGGACTCTAGTTACAACAGGCCATCCTCAGTATGTGCGCTCATGTCAGCACATGCACAGCGTTGCTGCCGCGCCGGCCGGGCGCAGCTGTGTTTGGGCTCCCTTCTTCGGTCCGACGCGGATGCGGCTTTGGGCATGAAGGCACAACGCAACCGCAGTCGTTAAGTACACGGCATTGTGAGAAGAGACTGGGTTTGTATGTTTGTAGGTGTTCCACAGGGAAACAAACCAAAAAAAAATCTAAAGATGTTCTTCATTTTTAGGGGCTTTGATGGATGTCTGCAGTCCAAGTTCCACAGACTAAACTCAGAGGTTGGAATGAAGAAACAATCTTTGAAGAAATTCAATGAATTGGTTGAACTTATAACTCAATAACAAAAGCTAACACTAAAGGTAGGCGGCACAAGATGGAGGTTAAAAGATGAATACTGACCTGTAGCAAGGTAAGGAGAACTCTGCAAGAGCAGGAAGGACGATATAAATTTTCTTGCATGCCGGAGCCCTTCCTAAATGTTATGACACAAGCTAATTAATTCAAGTTAATTACGAATGCCAATTTTTCAATCTGTTGTTTGGTTTTCAATTAGGGTCTAGAACATAGAGCATTCTTAGCCAGACTGAGATTAGATATCTCCAGCCTACAGATCATCTAATTAGCCAGGGAGTAAAGTCATTGATAAGTCATAACAGTGACTCCCTGTGTGGACAATGACCATGTAATTTTATTATTTCTGTAGCCGTTATTGGGTTAAATGAACACAAATGAACACAGCCGTCTGTTGACGAGGTGGAGCTGGTACATTGTCGCAATATTCTCTATAGTGTTGCACTGGTTGCGTTCAAATTGTGTTATGGTTTTGACCTGCTTGGCTCAATGACTCTTTGTAATGGAAAATATCCTCAACCAACGATGAGTTGAGTCGAGCTGAGTAGAGCTGGGTAGGTACTAGTGGAGAAGGGCCATCAATTTCGCGCTTTTATGATGGACAGAAGCCTCCAGATTCCCAGAAAATAGCAATATAATGAAAGCTGTATAGGTAATTGGTATTTCGAAATTCTAGGATTTAATATGTTACGACAGTGAATTGGATTCTATAAATTCTATGATTTGTTGCGATGTGGCACTAAATATGTAAAATCCAATTGATTAATCTCCTTTATTGAACAGGACAAAGCACTGAGACACAATGAACCATGTTCTTTTTTTTTAGCTTTCAATTCTTAACAATTTTCTCCCTTCACCTATTTTCCATCTTTGGAGATCAGGGAGTTATGGTGGTCATCTCATTATCCAAATGGCCCTTACTCTAGCTCGTAGCCTATATGCCCACTGTTTCTTTAGCCCTGAAAGAAAAGGCCAACAGGATATATGGAACTGGGCCTAAAAAGTACTGGTTGACTATTCATAGGTTGACAGATTTATCAAACTATTTTCTGTCTCTCTTTAATAATAGCCACCACTGGCTAGCACAACAAAATACTAAGACAGTTCCATCACTACTACAGTCTTTGTACAAGTGAATTATGACATCAACACTATGCTATGACTGTTAATAACCAAGTTCACTCAACACCTCAGGAATAGAAATAGAAAGAGACACTTGGGGCGTATAGTTAAATAAAAAAAAGAACTTATAACAAGCAGTCACATCTGTGGCCAATCATACCGTCATGGCATACACCACCAAACTGATTAAAGAAGTGGTTGATATTGACTAAACAATATCAGCATGGATTCACCAATAATGGAATAGAGCTTAACACAACCACACCACACAAAATTCCAGGTCAAATATGTATTGGTAACATATGTATAGCGTATGAATTAGAAGCACCCAATATCAAAGTTAGTCTTTAGTCAAAAGTGACTAAAATAGCCGAGGGGAGATCGTGTGAGACTTTAAATCATACAGAATCCCACATTGGTTGTTAACAAACTACAGAACGCTGCAAGGAAATACCCATAATGGTCGACCACTTCTAAAGCCAATTATAATCAACATGTTCAGACAAACACATCACAAGAATTTGTAGAGTCCCAGCATTTCAAATGACTTGACTAAACAAAACTAAAAACATGAACATGAATGATTGCAGAGACTTATTAAACGTGAAGCGTTCAGGAAACAGTGAGGATGTGGACATCAGTGGCTGAGAATAATTCATGAGGAACCCTGCTGAATGGGGAAACAGACTCAGGCTCACACTCCTCACCTCGCTGACCCCTATACCGGCTAAAGTCACACCTCACTGCAGAGTCAACAAATGCCAGCCTGCCGGCCTGCAGTCCATATGTACCGATGTGCCTGAGGAGGGGGTAAGGTAGTTCAGGGCAGAATCGCCCCTTCAGCGAAGATGGTGTCTCTCCTGGGGCTATAATTCAACAACGCAATGTTTACCAAACCCGGTCTTCCAGCCGTTATGCTAAGGAGTCTTAGTGTGTGTGTGTGTGGGTGGGTGGGAGGGTTCAAACTCTGGAGTTCATGTTTGCACTGCTGAGCTTAGCACCTAAATAGACTCCATCAATTCTGAAGGGCAATTAAACACTAGGTAGCTCGGTCCGTACAGACGCCGAGCAACTCGTCAAACCAAAAAAAGACAGAATAAATCTTCACACCTCACTGTTGCTGCATAATGTCTAACCCGGGGGCTGGATGGGGTTGGGTTACATGCGGCAGAGACAGACAACAATCCATACCAATGACACACACTCCTCAGACAACATAGATGTTGGAATCCGAGCCACCCTTCTGCCATACCCAGACCAACCCCAATGAAGTCAAGCCACACTCGGTGCAAGTCTATACAGAGTCACCCCAGTGACTAACTTGAAGGCAGAAGCATTCATGGTTGATCTGATGTCATAGGCCAGATGACAAGTTGTCCCCCTCCCATTCCATATGATAAAGAAAGACCGTAAGCAAACACCAATGACCTTATCAATGCATTTCTATTTGACTGTACCGGGCTTAGGTAAGTCCTCCCAATAGGGGGTCACAGTAGGATACCGGTCATCTTATTTGATGCAGAGCTCTTGCCCATTGAGGGGTTTTTATTGACTTTGATTGTTTGAGTTGATGCGCATGACCCTGGCATTCCTGCAGAGAGGGAGGTGAGTCCCACAGTAACACCAGTACATGCGCTTAATTGAATCAAGAGACAACGCGCCTGCCGTTTTTCCAAAGTCATAATGTGAGAAACAGATGCTTGCGGTTTCAGTTAATTCAATAATGTCACTATAGTTGGCCTAGCAGTCAATCACAGCTGTGGTGGGAGTGTAGAGGCCATCCCCTGCTACCCGCCGGTGTCAGCACACTGTGGAGGATGATAGCCTTGTGGGAACCGGACAGCTTTTGCGGATCAATGATACTGACGACGCGTAACTCGTTTAGATTTTTGCAGACACTCCGTTTTGACTTTGACCAATGACACAAAGTGACCGGAACTGGACAGCACTGGCACTCAATACCACGCCAAAGATGGACGTTGAATCCACACCAAAGCCACAAAAGTTTTAACACCATAGCTTTTTAAAAAAGGAAAGGTGTTATAAACTCCAGACCGGGCATGTGACAGATTTACAGGCGGTGGCCACCGAGCTGCTTCCCGGCATTCAGAAAGCCTTCCCCTCAGGATCAAATCATTGAAGAGGCGTCACAGACGCCTCAGCCATGACGGCTCTTTTAATTGAAGGACATAAAGGTGAGAGAGAGACTAAACCGGATTTGGCAAGAGTGAGGGCAGGACTATTCTCAGCCTGAGGAGATGGTCATATGCTTTATGATTCATACAACCGATAGAGAAGACAAAGCGATTTCTTAAAATGTAACACTGCAAGTCCTGTTGAATAAAACCCCCAACAGTCATGAGGGCTACACAAAAAACTGTATAAAGTAATGTTGCAAATTATTACTGATCCAACAAGGAGAACAACCACCGCAAATTCACACCTTTTTACCCAAATGTGAGGTTTTGACTTTTCATTTTGTAAGACTTTAAATTGCTAATGCTATCTTGTGATATCCACTGAATGGTTTGGCATGTAGATTTTAAAATATAGCCAACAGATTTTTGTAATGAATACAATAAACAAATGCCACTTTCGGGGGAAACATGTAGACCCGTGAATGAAAACCAACAGAAATATGCCATGTTGTACCAACTGCAAGATGCATTCTGCAGGGGAAGGTGTAGGACAATAAAGTTGAATGTTTTGTTTTACTTCCGATTATTTTCTAAACATGTTTTAACAAAATGATACGCAGCTGATCAGTTGTTGTTTTTTCCAGTCAGAGGACTGAAAAACTTTTAAAGTTAGTTTGGTTTATTTTTAGCCCCAGCCCGAGTGCACATTTTGGGTTTAACTAATAGACGACAGCCCCTGAAGGCAACGCCGACTGCAGTCTGACTAAGTTTGATTTGGTTCGGGAGTGGAGGACTCCGGGGAGACTATGAATAGATTGTTTCTAAGGGCAAACTTAGCCCGGCTTTACACAACAGGAGGTTCTAGTTTTTTGTGTATATATTCCCTCCGTATACATGTTGATATGTGATATGGTGTTGCATGTGTGGAGGGGAGACTTCTATACCTCCCACCTGCAAACCAGAAGCCATGCACCGACCCAACGCACCATTCATGTTACAAAAGTAACACTATAAGTCAATTAATCTATCTTTTTAATGCCTATGATCGGATACAGAGCGACTGATTTGTGACTTTGACCTCCAGAGGAGATTTACTGCCCACACACTTCAGTAAGGAGACGGAAAGCAGCGTAAAGAAATGTGGCTCAAAAGTGAAAAGAAAGAATGAAAGATAGGAACTGAGCGCGCACTTACAGAAACCAGTTGGCATGTCAGTAGTAAGAACAGGATAAGTCCACCGCTCGAAGTGGCCGGAGTGCCCATTTTTTCCACCGACCCCGCACAGCCTGCTACCGCCGGGGCAAAAAGGAAAAAGCCGAAGTCCTTCGCTCCCCCCCTGGCCACCGGAGCGGTTCACCTTTTTTTTCTCAGACTTTCACTCCTGCGCGTAAAAAGAAAAAAAAACCCGCGGCTGCTCTCCTCTGCGTCCCGCACCCATCAACAGGTCAGGGAGGGAAAAAGGAAAAAAAAAGAAAGGATTCCCCCCCCCTCCTTCTTTCGTGAGCTTGCTCTAATGTAGACCCTGAGGACCTGCAAACGTGACTTGTGGCTGCGCGCAGTTCCAGGGCTGTGGGACCTCTGGAGGGGCTGAACTGAGCCGAGCCGAGCTGAGCTGAGCTGAGCTGAGCGCAGCTCTGCGGAGTCACTGGGGAGTCCTGCACTGGCCGGAAAGTAAAAGGCGGAATGGAATACAGGGAGTGCTGAGAGGGTAGACAGCTAATCCCAGCAAGAAGAGACGCCTAGAGACCCATGCTGGCTGTTTTTTTTCTTTCTTTCTTTTTACATGTGTGTGACCACATGCATGGCATATGCAGATACTTTTTCCATTCAGTATCCCAACAGGGACACCAGGTTTAATCTGTTTTACAAGAGCAGAATTCTGTTGTTTTTTTTTTACAGATACAATATTCAAACTTCAATCCAAACTCGAGTGATGTGACAAAAAATCCATTTGGACCACTAAAACTCTTCACATGGCCCTTAAAAGCTAGATTTCTAATTTTAGTCTGACTCTGACTGTCTATTTTATATAAACAACTCAATTTTTTCAGCTGCTTGCGTGTTACAATCTGTGCATTTCCCAAGCAGTCTCTGTAGTTCCATGTCATCGCAGAACCATTTAAAGCCATTAGAGTATGCCACAATAATACACTGTGATGGTTTATTTCCATACGCATAGGTTTGCCGTTGTTTTGTTCATGAAGTGGGACTCTGAAACTGGATTGTGGGCAGAACAAGCTCAACCAAAGAGGTCTGGATCTCACGGACGTCGCTGCTTGACTTTGAATCCGTTCAACACAGGCGTTTTTTTATGGCCTCGAGACACTGGGCATGTTTTGAAACAGGTTCCACTCATCCAATATTTACCCAGAGGTTAGTGAAAAAAAAAAAGAAAAAAAGCTTTACACTTGAGATCCTTAAAAGGCTGAGATTGGTTTGTCATGGTAAAGAAAATGAAAACACATCAGCAGATTTCTGGATATAAAATAAGATCTTGTTAACTGTTGTTTTTTTTTAAACAGTATATTTGAGCTTTAAGTGCCCTCTGCTGGGGCTATGAGGGGCATTACATGAGAACCCTCTTAGGTCACTGGATGCTTTTAAAAAGCTCAAAATCGAGGAAAAGCGGGCATCAGGAGTTTCTCTGTGCTTCCGTGCTATCGGATACATGTCCCCTTTTGTTGACCGGGAACAGAAACACACTGTAAAACTCATCTGGCTTTTGCCAGTTGCCTTTTGGAGAGCTGGGGGAGTTTGTGTCCAATTGTGTAACTGGCGCAAAGAGCACGCTGTATCACTCAGAGGTTTGAGCGGACAGCTGTTGCCAATTAAAAGCCCAGCCCTGAATAGAAGTGGAACGGAGCTGCTCTCATTTGATCACCAAAACAGGCCCAAGACAAACAGGGAAGCCTCTTTAAGTTGGGTTTGGCATCTATTGAATGCGCCACCTGTTAGTTTCTAATCATATCATATGAAGAAGTGGTATTTCTACTAATTAATTCGTACTTCACGGTGTAATAGATGCCAAAAGAAAGGATATCAACGTAAAGATCGGTAACCCACAGCTAACACGTTTGGCCATGCTTCCGAACCATGACTTTGGGACACCTATAAGGGGCTAGAAATGCAAATATAATGCAAATATAACTGTAAATATAGGTGAATAAACTCTCCAAGCATCTCACTGACCACAGTGGTGTGACTTGAGGACTCCTCCCTTGCATCCAGCTGGCAGAAAGTACTGGAAAAATGGTGTCAAAATAAATAAAAAAACTTCTCAGACAACGTACCGAAACCTCTCTGAGAAGTAAAGTAAAAGACACACATGAGAGCAGGGCCAGTGTATGCTTTTAAACATTTTTTGGGGGCATTAACAGAGACTTAGGTCCCATTTCAGTTGGAAGGTTTAATGTTTGAGCCCAAATGTTAAAGCATCTGCAAAGGCATATAAGAATGCTGATCACAGTGAGATCATATGGGACTACTGGGATGCAACTCTCTCAGGCTGGGAAGAGACCTTTCCGAATGCGGAGCTTCGGAGCAGTTTGTGTAACCATTACTTTCACGGGAGCTCAGCGTGTGATGACAAGCTGCACAGCTGTAGAAAACAGCTGTGCCGAAGACCGGCCCATCAGCCAAAGATTATGAAACGCTTCCCATCACTGCGAACAGCCTCGGAGTATGCTGGACGTTTAGTCAGTCTGAAAGAAACACTACATTCCGGCTTTCTCATATTTCCCACCAATTTTTTTCGCCTCTATCATTATCTGGGATTATCTTGTCTTGAAAACTGGCAACTACGTAGTGTTTCTAGGACAAAGACTGCAGTATATCCCAATGGGATTTTGTCAAATTTAAAGCCTTCTTAAAGTCTTCCTTTAAAAAAAAAAATTTTAATAATAGCTTTTCCACAAACCGACTTCCATTTACATTTATGCATTTAGCAGATGCTTTTATCCAACCTGACTTCCTAAAAGAGGGTTTAACATTCAACTACAACACCAGTTCCACACATACCTTGAATTCTATATGCTAGAAGAGGATTTAAAATTAAGGATTTAATATTCAACTATAACCTAGATTACACAAGTACCATACATTGAGTGCTATATGCTTTTAGGAAATACGTGCATTTAGAGCTTTCAGGACAAGAGATACTCTCAGAAGAGCTGGGTCTTCAAGGATTTCTGAAGCTCTGATAGTGCTAGTGAACTTGTTGTCCACTAAAATACATAGGTTATGAGGTATATTGTAAGAAAACTTGACCATTATTATTGTAGAATAGGATCCCTGCTTTGGTCAGCGGCCTACCTCCTGCAGTTTCAGAAAGGTGAGTGCAGACAGCACTTTATTATAGGTCTACAATATGGGTGGGTGGGTGGGGCTGAGCAGCTTTTGTTTACAGAGCACCTCTGGGAGAAGCTGTCTGGTTATATTGTTAGTCTAAATGGTATTTCTCTTTGGCCAGGATCTGCCCTCTCATATGAAATCAATCAGACAATCTAAGATTACTGTCGTTCACTCACTTCAAAATAACATCAGAATTAGTGACATCATGCAGAAAAACGAATGCAGGCATTTATGACTACCAACTTAGCTGTCATTGGCCTGTCCCAGGAATCCCTCCATAAACGCTGCAGTCAGAGTTCTGATGAATACGAGAAGGGGGGGTCATGTTTCTCCAGTTATAGCTTCTCCTTGGTGCATAGAAGTTACGATTCGGTACAATTTGCTGGTTTCCTTAGTAAGGAAATATGTGAAAAAGTCTGTGAACCCCGGTCAGCACTGGTTCTAAATGAATTAGCATAAAAAACTTGGTTTACCGGAATAGCATCTGAGTGTGTGTGGTTGTCTTCGGGTGGTCCTGCAATGGCCTGGCGACCTGTCCGGGGTGTACTCCGCCTCTGGTCCGTTGTCAGCTAGGACAGGCTCCGGCCCTGAAAATAGATGGACGCATGTTTGGTTTTACTTATGCTGGCCTACCGTTGGGATTGTCTGTTCTGCTCCAGTGTTTGCTGCCTGCATTTCATCATACCCTCTGTATCCGTAGTCCCGGGCCACATTTGAAAAGTGATAACCCTCTATTGTCTTTTACAGGGCTTCTTTTCTTTTATCTCACTGGTAAAAGTCATGGGATCATACAGGGATAGTTAAGGAAATTCTTAAGGGCTTAGGAAAAGTCGACCATACCACAGTAAGAATCCACACACAATTCCACTAAGCAGTAATATGAAGAAACTGGGATTTTACAGATGTTCAAGTAAATATTTTGCAAAAAGTGCTTTAGACACTCATTCAGATGCAATCTTATCTTCTTATTAAGCAAAGACACTACAGTAAATATTAGCTATAACAATAGATGCTCCTGTGGATCCTGCCTCATATTGATCTAACAAACTAATGGAAGTGCATTTATGTTACATTTAAGGCCTAGATTCAAATAAAGATCCAAAGATTTTTTTCCCCTCTGCAAAATCTGATATTATGGAGCAGTCAGTTGGGAGGCTGTACACATACATAAATGTTTTTTTTTTATAATTTAAAAAAAAAAAAAAAAAATTTATTTAAAAAAAAAAAAAAAAAAAGAGAATTCCGAGACTATAATGATAAGGGGTTTTTATACTGAAGTGGTTTGTGTTTTCCATCTTCAGTCCTTTTATGGGTGCCACATGTTTTTTATTCCTTTCCCTTCCATTTAATAGCTTTTAAGATTTTCTTTTAAGTGGAATTCTGAGGTTGTTTGTCTTTTTGTTATAGTTTTTGTTAGTTTTGTCTTGTTTTCTGAAACTAAATTTCTTCACTTTTTGTCACCCGAGCTCTTTTCCACCATACCTGCTGGTAGATGTTCCATGACCATGTGCACTTCACAAATATATTTGAATATGATTGTTGTAAAGGATGTCATACATGCATGTGATATACCTACTGTTTTTTCTCTTTTGACATAGTGGCGTGATGAAGCTAAAAACTTGTTGATCGGGCTGATTGTGATGTGTGTATCCCCCTCAACCAATTACATCTGGAGAGACATTTAGGTGGATGATCATACTGATATTTTGACATATGTCTTATACAAACTATGGCTTTGGACAGAACAAAAAAAAGTTACTCTCAATTTGAATAAATGAAACAAATGAAGTCATGAAAATCGAAAATAAATGTGCTACTTTATACTGTAAATCTCACCTTGCCAAATGTGTGCATGAGCGCACGTTTCATGATGCGCTGACATCCTGGAGCATTCTGATCCAAAAAGCTGAACATAAAATGCCATTTCTGAAGGAAGGAGCGATTTCTGCTTAAGAATGAGCATCAAGAGGAAATCTGATTTTGTTTTTGAGCTGCAATTCGATATCACATGACAAAAAAGACAAAAGTCAATTTAAATTTACTTTAAAGGCTTGATTTATTCTCTTGTTTGTCAATACAGACTATAAATATGCCATCTATAATCCCCACTTGACAGATAGATATTTTCCTTTTTTAATCAGAACTGTATGAGAAATTACAAAATTGCATTTTAACCATGATTGATGGTTGTACTTTGGTCCTTTATGACTCCTGATTAAAACACTCAATTAAATTTAGTTCAATTCATTAAGCATAGCTGTCTGCTTAGTGGCAGTATATACTACTAATAAACGTGTTGTTCTGTCTGTATCTGCTCAGGTTAGTAGTATTTAATTTTTGGGAGGACGCATAACATTTCAAAGAGGAGGTTGGCTCCAGTCAGTGCAGTGTTTCCTGTTAAAGGATGAAAAACCAGAGATTTCTGTTACCAAGATAGTAAATACTATACTAGTTTTAAAATACTAGTACAGTGAAAAGTAAATACCTGTGGTGTCATAGGGTGGAGACACCTCTACCAGGTCACATCCAACGAGGTTTAGACCACGACACCCCCGTATAATTTCAACTCCCTGAATTCATATAATGGAAAAAAAAAAACAATAGTTTTAGGTGATAGTTAGGTGATGGGTAAGGGTGTCAGAATTCGGTATAAAAGAAAAATCCATCAAATGCTTCAAATATTTTCAAGTAATGATGTGATTATGATATTGGGCAAATATCATTCACTTCCTTGTAGGAAAAATGTTTCACACTATGAGACTGCAAAGAACTTTATTTTTTCTGCATGACTTTGTGAAAAGATATGTATATCGGTAGTTGAGCATTGAGGTGACTCTTTTCCAAGGACTTTCATAGTAATTTGGTAACTTCCAACAGCAGGGCTTTATGAAAACAGAGTGTATCTGATAGTGATTCAAGAAAATAACAATTAGACTACAACATGTTTGAACCTTTGACCTTTGAATCCTGTACTCGGCTAGAATGGAAACAGAGGTAAATAAGAAATCTAGACCCTGAAGTAAGTGAAGATAGAAACTAATTAAAAAGGACAAATCAAAAACATTTAGGCTTCTTTTTTTTTTTTAGAAAGAACCTGAGCCCTTTATACCATATTTACCTGTATGGGAGTGAGTCCTGCTATCTCTGGGGTGCCTGTTCCCGGGGCAAAGCCTGGGTCAAGAGCATCAATGTCGAAACTGAGGTATACTGGACCGCTACCCATCTGGGCCCTGACCTCAGACATGAGAGGCGCGAGCGATTTGAACCAGCATTCTTCCACCTGGACCACACGGAAGCCCTAAAATATGAAAAAATAAACTTTAAGTACTTTTGAGGCAGTTGGAAAAGGCAGAGGAAAAGTTTTCATCCCCAAATTTACTTTCCTGTCCAAATCAGCCATGCACAACCTCATATTGTTCGAGGACGCAGTATGACATTATTATTTATCTACTATATATTGGTACCGTAGCAGGTTTTTACGTAAAACCACAATTTTGGATCTGTCTAATGTCCGTCAGGTACTCCCTAAGTAAAGAGAGTACCTGTGCCCGGCTCCATTCATAGGAGTCTGCAGAGTACCCAGAACCTCGCAGGCCAATCTGAACCACTCTCTTGCAGTCCAAAAGCCCCTCCTCCACACAACGTCTGAACGGCGTGCCGTGGCCAATCTTCTCCCCCAGAACCACATCACTGGTGTCGGCATGAGCGTCCACATGGACCAAACCCACAGGGCCATACCTGACGGGTTATTCCAGAACAGACCCAAAAAGGGGAAAGCTTTATGAGTTCATGTGCATTAATCACTTGACAGCGTAGACCGGCTACAGCTTAGGAAAACTATCACTCCAAAGGAAGCTTCAATGTCTAATGGAAGAGGCTATAATGAAACCTAAAAGGCTAAATATAATATTATGTCAAACACTGGTGAGACAAACAATTCAAACAGGCCTTATTAGTCATATAGCTGAAAATACATTAATCCTTTTAAGGATAGATTGATAACTTAATTACAAATGTCTTAGTGATAGATTAAAGCCTGGAAACCTAGATTAAAATTGCATCAGTGAAAGTGAGGCTTTCAGAAGAAAAGCTGGGCAGAGGTTCAACATTTAGCCAATGACTGTGTCAATTAGACCTTATATCCAACACACTTTGCATCAGAAAAGCTAACTTCTAAACAGATGCTAATGTCTGTTGTCATGATTCTTGGACATCAGAGTAGGACTTTATTTCATGATCTGACTGTCATCGCGGTAGTTGTGGTAGGACACATGATAGTTGTGTTTTAGCTGCCTTAAGCTTGTACAGGTTCTAAAATAGGGGTTCCAGGACTGACTCCTGGGGAACCCCACATGTACAACCCATTCGGTCTGACCTTCGGTCTGGTCATTCCTGACAGTACTAGAGGAGGACAACATCCTTCCATTTCCCATCAGCCTACCTAGTGCTGATTAGCTGCCGGTTAGAAGGATCTTGTCCACTAGATCCTTTAGTTAGAGGTAAAGTTTATGATATCCACATATTCCATTTACTTCCACGTTTACCTCTAGTCATTAAATTTTGGTTTCTAGCATGTTGATTTTCTGAAGCATATTATGGTAGTCATCCTCTGAAAACGGGGGTATCCTGCTGTTGATGTTAGCTTCTGCAAAGTAAGTCCGCTGAGTAGCTAAAAAAAAAACAAAAACATAAATGATTCAAAAAGTATTGGGGCACTTTTGTATGATGCTCATATCTGTCTTCTCCTTAAGAAGGGCAGGGATTGCTCTAATGTTGCCTCATACCGTCCTTTAAGCTTACTAAATGGTGACCAAAAAATTATAGCCAAAGTACTAGCTACTCGTTTAAATAAACACATAGCTCATCTTATCCATCCCGATCAGACTGGCTT
>JABUIW010000028.1:1520371-1565591 GCA_013363375.1 Menidia beryllina | reverse complement strand
AGGCAGACGTCAGAGTTTATCTTTTTTTCCACATGGGATGCAAAACGGACATTCCTGGACTTTAGTTGTTTTTTTAAACAGCCTTAAGCTAATTTAAGCTAGTTTTTCTTAATTACAATATGGTCTAAGAGGCGTTATGCGAGCCACAGGTGAAACAAACCGACACGCTTGGATTATGGGGCAGGAATACACTCTCTTATAACAGTTGTAACAACAACACCTCGCTCCAGGTCGGTTCGAGGTCCCGGTGTCGATGGGGACGCCGACAAACGCCGCGTCCAGCCCGTCGGCCGACTCCCGGAACGGCAGTTTAGCCATGGTGGGGATCCCCGACACCCGCGCCACGAACTCGGCGCTCGGCGGTACATTATACCGTCTCCCCGAACACTCTCTGTGAAGGCTGACACACGGTCCCCGTCTGAGACGGCACAGAGTTAACGCCTGCCGTGGCGGTGAGGAGAAGAACTCCGGTACCAGGCGACCAAAACACAACTTTTTCACGGTTGAAAACATCGTCTCTTAAGTGTAGCGTCAAACCTGCTTTTCTGCGACTTCTCAGGTCGTTTGCAAGCTCGTAATATGCAACGTCGCGGATCGAACGGAGGAATAAACAACAGAAACATCTACTTTTTTAGAATAAATGCTGACCTACATTTTCGTATATTTGGGTTGCTGCTGTCATTCACGTATCATTTTCATTATTCTATGTTACAAAGTCTGGAAAACTACTTTCTTTATTTTTCTCTATGCTCTCACACGTAGTTTACAAAGTTACGACATGGTTGTGAACTTGAAGGTCGCATATGTCTGTAAATGAGCAGCAGAGCAAGTGGGAGGGGTGCTGAGGTCAGAGGTTAAACTCACCTAAGAACGGGGAACTAATTTCTCGTTTTGAGTCTGAACTCACCATTTTGGGCACCAAACATTTAATTCAATTCATTTAGAATTTTTGGCCAGGGTCTTTTACGTCGTCTGTCTCAATGACGGGTTGGAAAATGTTTCCGAGGTAGAAAAAAGACCAATTTATACATGAGCTAAATCAGCACAAACCCTATGCATAAACATGATGGATACTCTACATAAGGTTTAACACACCAGTGATGAAAACGTTATCAAGCATCAAGTTTTAAGGTGAGGTAAATAGGACCTCGAAGTAATATACCAATGACAAAATACTCTGTATCATTATTTATTTGATCAAATCCAGGCCACACTCACTTCCCCCATTGGGGTGGCTGTCTGTTTGTTATGTTTGGGATCATTGTCCCGCAGCATGACCCAGCTTCAGCCTAGTTTTTTCCTGTCAGGATGTTGGCCTCACATTTGTCCACAAAATTATTGACTACAGGCCTGAGGTTGATTCTGTGACGATAGCTGAGTCAAGTGGCTGCAAAATAAACCAGATCCATCACTCCTGGCATGAGGTGTTGATGCTGATATGCTGTCTATTTTTTGTTAAATGTGTATATTATGGCCAAACATAACTAATTCAGTAGAGTAATCTTGAGGAACGTGCAAAAATCCAAGTTGAAGCTTTAGAGATGTGAAGCTATAACAGTTTAACGAAATGGCTTGACAGAGTATTGACTTGCAAAGTATTAAGACGGGAAAAATATTAGACAATGTTAAATTCCATCCAGTCATCGTACATATACCCCTTACCCTGGATTGCAGAGGGGCCTGTCCCAGCTGTCACCTGGCGGCAGGTTTAGTGTCTCCTATCAGCCGAACGAGCATCTCTTTGCACTGTGGGAGGAAGCCATACACAGGGAGAACATGCAAACTCCACACAGAAAGGCCCCCAGTCCCCCAGGGACTTGAACTGGGAGCCCTTTTTCTGTGAGGCCAATGTTAACTTAGAAAGCCATGGTGACTCTGGGACATTTACCCTCTTTGAATTGTTTAATAAAAATACTTTATTGTTCAGCTAACACCGAGTGTGAACACTTCTATGTATCAATGGCTGTGCATCGCAATCTTACTGTTTGCCCATTTTTTATTTAACCTTTCTCATAAACACAATATCTGTTTGGGGTTCTTTTTTTACTTTGGTTAAGTGATCTGTTTTGCTGGATAGGTTTGTATGTGGCCTGCATTCTCTGCTGGTTTTCCAAAACAACATTGTGCCGATCAAACAGGAATTTGTTTTTAAAGTTGAAATTATGCTTTTGGCAACTCTCTGTTCAAATTAATATTTACAAAAGGTACTTGATGTGTATGGGCTTGCAGAGTGTGAAAATAAACTAATCAATTTTTTAGATAAAATTATATAGAGGGCGAAAGAGATATAATCATGTGTTCTCTGGTTCTAAGGTCTGTAGACCCGTATTTATTTTAGAATAAGCTTGTCCTATTACTCATAATAATAGGACCAAATCCTATTATCATGGGAATTGGTCCTAATATTCTCTATGATCTATTTAACTGCTTATATATGACTCAGTTAAGTGGTTGCTATAAAAATGAAAATCAGGGAAGTATAAAGGAGTGTGTAAGGAGTGTGTTGAATTTTCCATACCTCTACCACACATGGGGACCAGGGTCCTGTGAAGAACAACGCTCATTTTCAGCATTAGTATTTTCCTTCCAAACAACCACGAATACGATTCTAGGTGACCTCAGACATCATTGTCCAGCACCTCTTCTAAATGGGGCGTAGGGGTGTTTTTCCCCTGTTTTTGGGAGGTGTAACTGCGTCAGTCGCATCTCGGGTCTGCGCGCGCCACCTGTCCTCTCTCGGGGCGCGGCGCGCGGCGTTGCGCACGCGGCGCGTCATCAGAGCAGCTTCAGCCTCCGCGCACCGCAGACCCGCGCTCTCCTCAGACTTGTCTCATTACATTACATAATACCGACAAGCAAGCATGGTAAGAAGCGATTCCATGTCTTATTTCGAACGTTTCTCTCTCTGAATATGTCCTCCCCGAGAGTCTGACCCTCTGACAGTAGCTGGTCCGTTTGAGACGTGAGCATCACTGAGCCTTTGTCGTCTGGGGCGGATTATTTATTTATTTTTTGGGGGGGTGGGGTCGGATGGGGGTTGTTCAATTTTGAGAATAGACACTTACACAATCGAGTGATAATTTCTCCATTTTGCGTTAAACTAGTTTGCATCGGGATTTTAGAAAGCGATGTATTCATTTATCTGCCCCCAATCCTCCCGGGGCGTAAATAAATCAGCTTAGATGCCTTTGTCTGACAACGGGTTTCTCCTAACCACGTTACCTTCGGTAAAAACTGATTTTCTGCTCTTTGAGGTGGCGATTTTGCGCTATTTCTTTTATTTTTATTCAGCGTCTCTTATTCTAATAATAAATATATAATTTTCCTCTTTTTATGGACATGGCTGAGTGAATAAACCAAGCCATCGCCAAATTCTCGGTTATTTTGTCAGATATAATTCAACCCAATTGGCCAATTCGAAGTGCAAAGGCATAACGTGTCATTTCGGGGGTCTGAATGTGGGTTTCTAAAGACTCCGCACGCTGCAACATGTCTGACCTAGATAATCCCCTCTCTCCAAAGTAATCCTATGCGCAATAGACGGTCTGGTGTCGCAGCACGAAATGTAAAGGCCTCCGTGCAATGAATGGCTCAGCGGAGTGTTCTAGTAAACAGGACGATGTCATTCTCATTGTATCTTTTTTTTTTTTTAAAAACGCTGTTTATTTTTAATCTTTCAAATAATTTCTGAAAGATTAGAATAATGTCTTAAGACTTCTGTTTGAGCTCAAAATCTGCTTCCTTCATCTAAAGTGCAAGGCTCTAATCTCTCTTTGTCTATCTTCCAAATCTTTGGTTGTGTCTTCCAGCGTGAGTGCATCTCCATCCACGTTGGTCAGGCCGGCGTCCAGATTGGCAACGCCTGCTGGGAGCTTTACTGCCTGGAACATGGCATCCAGCCGGACGGGCAGATGCCCAGCGACAAAGCCATCGGTGGCGGGGACGACTCTTTCAACACCTTCTTCAGCGAGACGGGGGCCGGGAAGCACGTCCCCAGGGCGGTGTTCGTGGACCTGGAGCCCACCGTCATCGGTAAATGATCGAAAAAATGATTGCGCGGAACTTCCCCTCGCTGTCGTCCGATCAAAGTTATGACCTCTGACTTGTTCTGTCTCTCCAGATGAGGTGCGCTCTGGGACCTACCGCCAGCTGTTCCACCCCGAGCAGCTGATCACCGGAAAAGAGGACGCCGCCAACAACTACGCCCGGGGACACTACACCATCGGCAAGGAGATCATCGACCTGGTCCTGGACCGGATCCGCAAACTGGTGGGTTTCGATCCCCCCGGGTAAGACAGCAAAGCAAGTGGACGGTACTCACATTTTTGTCTCCACCCCCTCTCTTTCCTGTGCCCGTAGGCTGACCAGTGCACTGGCCTGCAGGGCTTCCTGGTCTTCCACAGCTTCGGCGGAGGCACTGGCTCGGGCTTCACCTCCCTGCTGATGGAGCGCCTGTCGGTGGACTACGGCAAGAAGTCCAAGCTGGAGTTCTCCATCTACCCGGCCCCCCAGGTGTCCACCGCCGTGGTGGAGCCCTACAACTCCATCCTGACCACCCACACCACCCTGGAGCACTCGGACTGCGCCTTCATGGTGGACAACGAGGCCATCTACGACATCTGCCGCCGGAACCTGGACATCGAGCGCCCCACCTACACTAACTTGAACAGGCTGATCAGCCAGATCGTGTCCTCCATCACCGCCTCCCTCCGCTTCGACGGGGCCCTCAACGTGGACCTGACGGAGTTCCAGACCAACTTGGTGCCATACCCCCGTATCCACTTCCCCCTGGCCACTTACGCCCCGGTCATCTCCGCCGAGAAGGCCTACCACGAGCAGCTCTCGGTGGCCGAGATCACAAACGCCTGCTTCGAGCCGGCCAACCAGATGGTGAAGTGCGACCCCCGCCACGGCAAGTACATGGCCTGCTGCCTTTTGTACCGCGGCGACGTGGTGCCCAAGGACGTCAACGCCGCCATCGCCACCATCAAGACCAAGCGCTCCATCCAGTTCGTGGACTGGTGCCCCACCGGCTTTAAGGTCGGCATCAACTACCAGCCCCCCACCGTGGTCCCCGGGGGAGACCTGGCCAAGGTCCAGAGGGCGGTCTGCATGCTGAGCAACACCACCGCCATCGCAGAGGCCTGGGCCCGGCTGGACCACAAGTTCGACCTGATGTACGCCAAGCGGGCCTTCGTCCACTGGTACGTTGGCGAGGGCATGGAGGAGGGGGAGTTCTCCGAAGCCAGAGAGGACATGGCAGCCCTGGAGAAGGATTACGAAGAGGTGGGAGTCGACTCCATCGAGGGCGAGGGAGAGGAGGAAGGGGAGGAGTATTAAAAGGGTCCCGCTGTCTTCACGTGCACGTTCTAAACTGAAATGTTTGTGTATCAAATTTCAGTTTGGCTTCTTCAGATTAAAAATCTGTTCTAAATAAAGCTCCATTAGTTTGAAGTATTTTTGTGTAAACTATTCAATGGTGTTTTTCAATGGATTTCTGGGGAAACACTGTTTATTTCAGATAACGGAGAGTGTCTCATAAAAAAATGTATAGCATAGGCAGGTGATTTCCACAAAGCTTATGAGCATCTGAAAGGACCATTTTCACTCGGAAAAAAAATCTGAACGAGAAAACTCACACAATCCATTAAGGGCTCTTTCACACTTTTTATTTCAAAAAAGAAAAATCTAAATTTTTCCGAAATATTCCCGACAATCTTTGTACCAGCTTGATGTTTTCCATCTTAACTTAAAAGAATAGATTTTTTATAGCTGATGAAGATGTGAAAGGTAAGTTAAGTTAAGATAACATTAAGGTTTTACATAGATTTACCAAATAATGTTAAAAGCAACAATCTCCACCATGCCACTGCTACGTTTCTAGAAGGGCGCAAGCAAGGAGATAAAAGATAAAGTGCAAACGGCGAGACGGTCGCATCCTATAGGTCAATCAATACTGGAAATCATTCTGATTATTGCACGCTGACATTCGTGGAAGATTTTTCCAGGAGTTCAGAAGTGTGCAACCTCTTAATTGTTAACATCTTTACACATTAAACACGTCCGCTTCCTTTAAAATACCTGAAATTGGCTCTGCTTCCACTCCTTCAGAGCAAAACGAGGGTTCTGCCACTCCCAATATCCGCCAAATAATAAAGGTGCATCAGGGCTTTCTAAAGAAAATGCCCTCTTCTGTCAAAGGACAGTCAGTAGTGACTGGTGCTTTATAAAGTTGTGTATTCTGGTTATTTGAAAGTGGCCCCTCTAATTCGGCCGATATTAAAAGCACGAGCAAAACATCAGGGAGATCCCTCATTGGTGGATTATGCAAAGCACTCATCAAACATGACGTTTTGCACAGGGGACACGTGTAGCATTTCGAAGTCTCTTTGATTTTTGTCGTGATGAAAAGTGAAACCAACTCCCAGACTTTGGTAAACAGATTGCTGGAAATGCAAATCAGCCGCTTAAGCAACAGGGAGCAGCTAAGATGTGGGAGGGGGGGCATGAAACCACCGTATAAATGCTCGCTACTGTGCTTTGGCACCCGCACACCGATTTGAGATGCTGTGCGCTAAGACTACACAACACAAGACGGTTTTAACTTTCAAACCCCGGGGAGTGGGTTTCAACAGGCCTGTGCGGACAGAGCGTGGGGCTGGCGCCTCTGCTGCCCGAACAGCAGGAAGCCCACTGCCGTGCGCAGGTCCTCCAGCTCCAGGCTGGACAGGAAGCTCCTCTGGAGCTCCGCCTCCACCCGGTCCCCGCCCGGCCGGCCGCGGCCCTTCAGGAGCACCACGGCGGACTGGCACAGCAGCCAGTCGGCCAGCCTCTTCATGCCGGCGCTGTCCTGATTGGCCAGGGCCCGCCGGCCCCAGAGGCTCAGGTGCAGCATGTTGGCGGCCACGCGGGCGCTGGGGCGCTAGAGGGGGAGTAGCAGGGGTCGGATCATTTAGTTGCCGATTGCTACAGTTAAAACGCTATTTTGGAGACGCGCACAAACGCACTCACCTTGCTTGGATTTCTCCTGAGGAGCAATCGAACCACCAGCTGCGTGTCGGCGGGGACGCGGGGGGGCAGAGGAGGGAGCTGCCTCTCCTGGTATTTGGAGCTCTCCAGTCCCAGCGCTCCATAGAAGGGGTTCGGCTGCCCGAATATCTCGTAGGAGACGGCGCCCACGGCCCAGGCGTCGGCTTTACTGTAGTCAATCACCACGCCGGGGCCTGGAACTGCAGTGGCCACCTGATGACCGGGGGATTAAAAAAAACAAACATGAGAATCAAAGTCAAAGAGTCAACTGGAAAGCAGAAATGAAAGGTCAGGTCAGGTCACATAATTTGACAAGACGTTAGTGTTCTTAAATCTCCGATCTATTTTGAGACATCATGAAAAATTAAGACCTTTCTAATCATCTTCATCTGTGTGTAGAAACACATCCTGTTTGCATTTAGACACATTAGATTTGTCTGAAGGTGCATATTTCCCCACAGATTCAGACAAACTAACCTGATATGTTTTACCATTCAGCTTTTATGCCCTTAGAAAAGTATAAGAGTAAACCCCGTAACCACCCCCCACCCCCACCCCTTATACACACAAAAAAATTTCATCACAATCAGGGCAGACCAGAAAATTTCCTGCTTTTTAAACCTAAAGTCACACCGAAGGAGACCACTAGGGAACCACTAGGGGGAGTAAACTCAGAGTATACTATATTGACGTTTAGCTTCAAGAGTGAACACATAGACAGTATTTGGTTGATTTTAAAGTCTTATTATTTACATTTTTTAAAAAGTGCTATAGATAGTGTTCAAAGTACCCTAAATCTATGCAAAAGAATATATATGTCATATGTCACATCCACATAGCACAAAATTCTGAGACAAAACCCCAGACAACTGTATACACCAGGCTATCACCATAAACACTCAGCCATGTCTTAAAAGCAAACATTTTCTATGCTTTATCCCCAAAAGTCCACATTTTGGACTTTACACCTGAAAAGTCCTGCCAACTTTTCAGGTAAAAAGTTATTTCCCAAAGCTAAGACATCTTAATCCTCCCATCAACTCATAACATGGAACTCTCTTAAACTATTCTTAACAATAACCTGCCTTTACTGATATTTTCATATGAGGAAGTGAATAGGAACTATTGAAACCTACCTCAGGAGCCATGAGGGAGGCATTCCCACCTCTGCTGACCCAGTTGCTGTTGAAGGGCAGCTGTAGACTGGAGTCGCTCTGGGCCAGGCTGCAGCCGAAGTCCGTGATGACTAAACGGGGGCAACCATCTGCAAATAAAACACAAACGAACAACTTAAAAAAAGCCGAATTTGAGCTAAACGCGCAGAAACGGACACGTTCACCACATGAATTCCGCTTAAGTCTCACCCGAGTCGAACTCCAGCAGCACGTTGTCTGATTTGAGGTCTCTGTGAGCGACTCCCTGCCGGCACAGGTGGTCCACCCCCTCCAGGAGCTGCAGCACCATCAGAGAGCCCTCCCTGCTGCCGGGGCGGGACGCCTGCAGGTACTGCCGCAGCGTGCAGGGGTAGCTGTCGGCCAGCAAACAGAACCAGTCAAAAAATCTATTTATACTTTGAACAAATAACAGAGCCAGAAAAATCAATGTCAAGCAGTTATGTTGTTCCACGTGAAGCCTGTTTAGAAAAACGACACGCCTCTTAATATCAAACTAGCAAATAATGCTAATGCTAAGTCCATCTAATCCACACTTTGTTTGAGATGTGGATCTGAAATGCAGTAGGTCTTACTTTTTCATAACCAGGAAGAGGGTGCGATTGTTGCCAAGGCCTGCAGGGTTGAGCCTGGCGGGCAGAACATCTGGATACTCCTCCCGGGCCCCCGGCAGCAGCGGAACATCCGCCGTGAAAGCCCGGTACACTCTGATGACGTTGGGGTGGGCCGACACTCTTCTGGGCACAACTCCAAATTCCCTGCGGGAAAAGACGCCAGAGGTGGGATCTGTAGGTCGGAACAGAGCCGGAAGCAGCAGAGGACGGGGCTCTTTTACCCATCCAGGGCGATCCGCTCGTTCTCCTTCTTCAGGGCGAGGGGGCCAGCCGGCACCAGCTCCTGGGACATGGACCTCAATATCGCCTCGCTCGATGACCCTGCCTAAAAAGAGACGACACAAAAAAAAAAAGATTTTCACCCAGCTCTTACGCGCCCGCGTTTTTTTTTAATGACCAAGCTCCATCCCGTTTTAAAGAACATGCAAATAGATATTTTCCAAACACAGCACGTTGCTCTCGGACTACTTGTGGTTCCTAAAGTTTCTAAAAGTAGAATGGGCGGCACAGCCTCCAATTATCGGGCTATCATGGAACAAAGATGCCAACATCTGTCAATATTAACTTGAATTGGATTGTATTACAATGAGTTGGGTTCGAACTGGGCTGTACAGTTGACATTTCTTGGGTTTTGTTGCAATACAAATAAAACTGAACTGATTTGTTTTGTTTTGTTTTCATTCTCGTCTTACTCACCCCAAAGTTCCACAACATCTTGACCGCTAGGGGGAAGTTTTTAAGAGAGCAGCATGACAGGGGGCGAACCGTCTTTTTCTCCGCTTCGTCTTCCTCGTCCCTCTCCTCCACCAGGAAGCGCTTCCCCTCCTCCGGACGGGCCGACGGGGCAGCAGCCTCATACACGGCTGCATTGGAGCCTTTCCCAATCTGGTTGCCTATCACGTAATCCTCCAGTTTATATCCAGAGGTGAATGGTCTGAGAGAGCTCTGGAATCTCTTCTTCCGGAAAACAGCCTGCAAAGTGAGGTCAGATTTTTTGACGATGTCACTCAAACAGTCGCCGTTAAACCCCGAGAGCAACCGGAAAATGCTTGAAATGGATGAATAAAGACACATGTCTTAACAAGCCATCACATTTTGAGATTCATTAATAAGAATTTGAAATGAAGTCTTGTTGATGCTTCTAAAAAAATGACCAAAGCTAAAAAAGAATGTCTTAAGGGGCATGAAAAACACAAGTTTATTCAGAGTGAGTTGTTGTCATACACCACCTTGTCCTTCAGAAAACTGAGGAATCGGGACAAATGGAATGCAAAAGAAGAAGTTACAGGCCTAGAAATAACTATTTATGTCAGATGAGGAATATTTAACAGTGATATTCTTTAAAATAATCATAATAAGTCCAACAAAGACCTGACATGGGATCTGAGAAATCCACCTCAAGCCTCATCATCAAAGACTGTCATTAAGAAGCTACTCTTAAAGAGCGGGGAAAGAGTCTTAGATATGCCAGTTTAAATCAGTGGCAGCAGATCTGAAGGAGGGATTCATCCCCCCAGAGACTGGAACTCAACAATATGGAAGCAGTGTGAGACCATCTTGACAGAGAACAGAAGGCAGCCAACATCTAAAGAAGAGCTTTGGGATTTCCTTGAGGAGGCCTGGACAACTCTCCCTGAACATTTCTAATAGAAATTACAATACCACTCATCTCTTAGGGTTCATATTAGCCTCTGAACTTGTGAATATAGAACAAACTAGGAATTTTTCTTATACACTGCTATTATTTTTTCATTCTTCACTCATCTCATAAATATACTTTCACGAACTGTTCTAGGTTTTAACCTCTGAAATCCCATAAAGAGAAGTTGAACTGTATACAACTTAACCGAAGTCTGTGAAATCCAGTTGTAATGAACTACTGTATATTCGGACTATCAGTTGTATGACTTTTCGTATAGTTTTTGTTTTAATGACAAGATATAAGGTTAATAAACTGGGTTTGTCTCTCTTTTCTTAAAAAACAAACAATGCATTGAATAGTAACAAAGAAAATTGTTACTAGAAGTGTAGGAAACAGAACACTGACTTTGGAAGACTGGTTTCTCCTAAATATGGCCCACCTGTATCTCCTGGCATGTCGCCGCGCTCTGCCGGTCGTCCTCAAGCTGTTGTTCTATGAGCCCCACGCCGAGGCCGAAAGCCAAAAACACGGCCCTGTTACGCGGGGAGCCGCCGGCGAACCTCCTCCTAAAGGCGGCGGACTGAAGCTGAGCCGCCAGGCCCTTCAGAGAGGTGCGGTAGTAGCGGTACCGCGAAGGCAGGAAAGCCTGAGGCTGAGCGGCGCGGACCGACGGGCCTACACGGAAACGGTCAGCTCGGAGCTTTGCTGCGATTCGGGCACCGGATTTAAGGAGACCAATCTGAAAGAACGAGCGGCCAAACTCGAGCCCCCGACTAATAGCGTGTTTTACAGACATGATGGGCCCGAAAAGGTGACTTTAGATGATTAAAAGTCCCCTAACTGGGTCAATCGACTTGTCTGCTGTTTGCGGCAAGGGCAATGTTATGTAAACAAAACAGCAACATTTGAGCATGCGCGGAAAACAACTACATCTTCTTCGTGTTTTTCTTGTTGAGTATTTGTTGGGCAACAGAGTAAGCGCCATCTAGCGTTAATGCAAGGATTGCATTTTTGGTTTCTTAAAAAACCCAAAGCGTAGCCTACAAGTGTTACTCTTGTTTAAAGGGGAGAAAAACAAGAGGGAACGTGAAATGATTAATTCATACAAATCAGAAAACACTGCTTAAAAAAAAACCCTGAAAGCACCATTAATTTGGACAGCACAATCTATTTTAGTTACTCTTTTCAGATGCAGATGTGCAATTTGTCTGCCAATCTGAATTTCAGAATTACAATTAATACTATTTTATGTTGTTTTATGTTGCAATTATATTTCACCAGACGATAACATGATTGTAACAATGAAAAAGATGATCTGACCGCTTTAAAACTGTCATTGCAGGAGTTCCTATCAGGATGTCTGCGTCACAAATAATTCATGCCTGTCAGTCATCATTCAATAAACCATTGCTCTGTCGGCAGGGAAATGGTCAGTTTACTTTTTAAAATAGTTTGTTTTGCTTTTTTATTTAGATACAGGCCATAATTAACAAAACAGCTTTTATGAATGATTAGCCAACATAATATCGTTTTAATTATTTCTCAAATGCACACACCTATAATTCCTTTCGGAAAAGCTAAGTTTAATCAAATGTCTATATTAAATGTCCAGCCTGCTATTTCTAAGTTAAAACTTAATACTCGTTAATCGAATCAAATCTAACCTTGGACTGTGTCACGTCTGGTGTCTTGATCTTTCGTCACCCCACGTCAGTCCAGGTTTGCTTTTGCCACAGTCTTGCTCTTTATTTTGTTACTTTGTCATTGCTTTACCACAGCCTTGTCACAGTTTTGTTAATCTTTATTTTGTTACTTTGTTACAGTCTTGTTTACTTGTTACTTTGCGCATAGTTTGCCACAGCCGTGTTTGCGTATCATATCTGGACTTCCACTTTTTGTTGCAATAAACCTTGTCTTCCCTCATCTCCGCACCTGAGTCCTCCCTCAAGAACCCACCTTCCTGACAGACTGCAAATTTAAGTATTGGGAAAACTCATAGAGTATAACATGATCTACTAATAAATATTCTGTGTTTGAGCTTGAAAATATAGTTGCATGTTTATATAATTGGTGTTACTTACACTCTTAAAAATAAACCATTTGATAATGTAAATAATGAGATTCAGTCGGCAAAAAAAATGTTATTGACGTAATTGTTCATCAGACTTTTCCAAATGGTCGAAACTGTTTTGGCCTCTGGAAAAAAATGTTTAGCTTCAGCTTTATTTTCATCCTTAACAGAAACAGAACAAACAGGACAAACAGATTATTTTACTAACAATTTTTAGAAAAAAAAGAAATTCTGCTGCAGATGTTTTATCTCTTTATTCACTTTCTAAAGTAACATAACTTGTCACTTAATAGACCTGGTGTTCTTGGATGTGAGGTTTTTAAACCTGTTCTATTCAATAAGTTCAGACAGCATATATTAAGACACAGCATGTCTTAATATATCAGAAAAAAAAGATGCTAATGAATAAAAGTGGGTTCAATATTCCCCAGTATTGTACAGCTCCATTTAACATAGCTCTAACCCTACCACCACTTATAGCAACAAAAACACTTTCTCAAGTTATTTATCTCTTAAAGTATCGGGGAGCAGAAATAAAAAGAAGGTTTAAGCATTAAAATGATTTTCTAAATATAAACTAAAAATCAATGATTACAGTTGACCCAATGAGATGAAATTATTATCAGTACTATAAAAGAAACAATCCTCTTCAAAACGACAATGAGCTGTTAATTCATACAGTGATTGATGGCTATTAATGGTGATCACAGAACGTGCGACATCTATCAGGCCAACAGAGAAACCGTAGGTGAAGGGTCCCATTAGCATTCATCAGTTGAATTCTAATGTATTCTCTTTTTAACCGTATTCTATCACATATTGTATTTTATAGGTTTTGTATGAGTCCATGTCATGTGGCCAGTGCTGGTTGAGCTGTTTCACATGCCGGGGAATTTGGCTAAATGTAGCTTATAGCTTAAACTACATTATCTCAAATCCTTTCTGAGTTATATTTGCTTTGATATATACAATTTTGACCAAATTTGTTGTATCTAAATGTAGGAAGAAACTAACTCATTTGCTTTTTAGATTGGAGGACTCATTGAAAAGACAAAAGAGGTTAAAATATTGAATAATCCTTTTTTTTATCGAAGAATTATTGCCACTGTTTATGCTGTGTCTCTGTCAATAATCCAATTGATCCATTCCACGTAGTTCCTCACTTTGGTGTAAACGCCGGGGAAGTATGGGTTTGCACAGCTGATGCCCCAGGAGACAATTCCCTCAAAGAAACCGTTGCAAACAAGGGGACCGCCAGAGTCGCCCTGTAGATAAGATCACAAAGACAGAGTGATTAAAAAAACGAGTCCCTATTTAAGAAGTGCCTATTGATACAGATTGTTTTGTACAGTGTAATTTTAACATTTCCCGAATCCAGAATGATTGCTAGCATTCTACTCTTAAATAAGTGTGTTTTGCGCAAGTGTGTTGCGATGTAACGCAAATAGATCTCCCAACAACTACAACTGTGGTAAAGACTGGTGAAGATGTGAATAATCAATGGGGATATTTTATAGTTTATGTCATGAAATTTGGGGAAATCTTTTAACAGATAGTACAAAGCTTCTTGTGGATCTTCACCAAAAAAAAAGCACAATAAATATTTCGTCTGTAACCTCATAGGGAGATCCTATGTGGTGTTGCATGGCTTCTTACCTGGCAGGAATCTTTGCCACCGTATGGAGATCCGGCACAAATCATGTTTTCGGTGATCCGCCCCCAGTAGTACCACTTGCAGTACAGTATTTCTCTCACGTCCACGGCCCTCAGCACGGGGGAGAGCACGTAACTGTAGACCTGTGTCACCCCCCAGCCGCTCACTGTGCAGACGTCCCCCTTCAGCGGTGGGGAGCTCTCATCGGGCAGCTTCACGGGCTGGACGTTGGAGTTGAGCTGTGCCGGCTGACTCAGCTGTAACACGGGGGGCAAAGTTTCCGCCACACAGCAGTGAGATGCAGACCAAGTCATCCTCATCAAAATACACGAGCGAGGAGCATCAGGACACTCCGAGAGGTCATGCTATTTAATCTTACCTTGATGAGCATGATGTCATTGTTGAAGGTCTTGTAGTTGTAGTTGTGAACGTAGATCTTGGACACATTAAAGGTCTGTTCAAATCCCTCCGTTTCGGTCAGACTGTGTTCGCTCAACACCACGGTCATCAAATGGCTCCTGAAAGCCAAAAAAACAGACACAAGCTGCTTCCCTTTGACTGGAAATGACAGGGTAGTAGCCATTTCAGGCTATTTCTGTTCAGAGAAAAACAGGCACGGCTGTTTGGCCCCTAGCGTACCCAACCGGATGGACGTCGATACTTACGGTCTCCAGCAGTGGGCGGCAGACACCACCCACTGCTGGTGCACCAACGTCCCCCCACAGAAGTGCTCGCCCTTCTCCGTCTGCAGGGAGGCCTGGTATTTGATCGAGTAGGGCTGGACCTCTTGACCCCCAATGATTCTTTCAGCATGCGTCTCTGTCAGCAGGGAAATGGCCATTAGGACGGCTAACGATTTGGACCAGCTTCCTTGGTTGCCAAAAGTGGGAAAAAAAAACTAGAGAAAGAAATTATGGAGACGTTTGTGATCTTTGTCTAGTGTTATAAATTCCCCTCGTTGCTCCCGTCTGCTCTCATGGTCTTCAAAGCTGAATGAAAATCCCGTTTCACAATGTTAACGTCAAGAATTTAGCATTTGCCGAGGATTAAAAATTTGGATTAACTTGCTGGAGAACCAACCTGACAGCACTGACAAACACAGAGCCAGCAGAGTTGCGGTGAGCTGCCGTGGAGTCATTTTAACCGGAACCTGCAAAGCAGAAGCACCTCTTTCAATAGCTTTTATGCATAATCAGTCTATCATGACCATTAATGATAATTTTCTTTACCAGTTACACCTTACTTTTTAAAAAATATTTTTACACCGTACCCTGTCAAAGGTTGTTGCATCATTGGATGGAAAAGTATCACATTTATCTACAGGATCAAGGTCTTCTCCTCTGCTTACCTGAGTGCCAAAACACCTTCTGAGCTTCTCCAGCAACTGAGACCACAGCTCTCCTCCCGTCCTTTATACTGTAACTGTTTCTTTGTACAAATCTTTTGTTTAAATTATCATTTCATCTTATTGTGTACTGTAACATCTCACGCTGGAACAATGATGGTGACCTACTACATGACAAAGATAAGGTGTTCTCTTGCATTATGTCCATTTTACAAGTTCTAGTTTTCCACCGCAGCAAAAAGTATTTAGGTTGGCAACGCCTCTGCTCTTCATCACCATCACCACGTTCCAGGAAGGATAAGCGGACGAATCAATGGTTGGAGGTGTGAATCCACGAGCCCCACAGAGCCACAGTACCTAGAAATGGGTAGAATCGCTTCATGTTTTTATGGTTCGATTCAACACATCTTACAATAATGAGCTAGGAATATTTTTACAACTATTTTGGACCCGGGATTATGGTCAGAAACATAGAATCCCAACATATCAGTGCAACATTTGTCAAAAGCTGTCACTAGTGTGGGTTTCCATCCCAGGTCTATTTATAATGCCTCACTACAATGGTTGCTATGTTTCTCGTCCTACTTGTCAAATAATAATAACCAATCTGAGCCAACAACCACAGGTCAAGCTTGCAAAAGACACTGTCCCCCAGGGATAAGTTCTAGGGTCAATGTCATTTTCTTTTGACACATTCCCTTTTGAACTTGATATTTAGAGACGTGACGCTCGTTTTTGGCTGTCAACTCCGGTCACTTCTGGTGGTGGCAAAAGCAAACGCCATGCCTCTAAATATCGTGTTAAGAAACAATCGTGCAAAAAGAAAATAGGATGAGGTGACATCTTCTCCTAAGAGAAATCAATAAATGAAACAAGCTGCTTGTATAAATTGGGGCAGCAGAGTATCCCTTGAAATGAAATGATGTGAAATATACGTTATTCGTCCCAAAGGGCAATTAAATAATAAACAAACCTTCTCTTAAAACATACCTTTCATTTAAATGTTTCTTACTTCTTCATGGCTTTTGCTTTTGTTTCAGACTGGATTCAGAATTTATTGGCAAAGTGCAATACCAATTGTGTAAAGACCTTTTTGTATATGCTTTTTCCTTTGAATCGCTGTAACGATCACGTTGTGCATGAGGACACAAACAACAGAATGCCCAAAAGGACACTTTTTCATCCTCTTCCTGGATATTCAAATGTTTACATGATGTGCACATTGCACAGATGCAATTCTTAAAAATACATTTTCAAACATTTTTCTAAAGATCCTCTATAGCCAGATGAGACCAGCTTCAAACTTTAGCAGAAAAAACATCTTAATTGACTATTGACATTAATACTAAGAATTTCTTTAGAATATTCTTAATTGTATTTCTGTATTTTCTATATTAGTTTGACTTTATATTCAAAACTGTGATAATGAAACGTTTTCCCGCCAAGAGTCCAATTGCTGCCATACTTATGAAGCCACCTGAGCAGCATTAGTCGAGCAGAATGTGCCGAGTCATTGCTAAAGAGGTTAATAGAGAGCTGAGTCGACCTCAGAGCCACCACAGCCACACATCAAAAACTACGATTATCCAGCTCGGTGGTGTCACAAATCTGCGATTAAAAAGTGTGACATCACAATGTTTTAGTGATAGTTATTGTATTTCTGAGTGTTTGTCACTAAACTTAGCAACACAACAGCACTGGAGGAATTCTTACGCGTGCTTACAGTTTCTGAATGCTTGTCACGCGTGAATAAAACACGAATCAAGACATTTCAAAACAACGCAAATACAATTTTCGTCTTGATCCTTGGTTTACTTTGTTGTTGTTCTGTTTTATTAACTTTTCATCCTGATAGGCCACTCATCCAATGGCATCGGCCAACTGTAAAGTCACTCTGGCATAATTTGTGATTTAGGTTTAATTGCCATCTCCTTATTTTATACATACCTGGTTGGTAGGAGCTAGTTTATCAACTGAGCTGAGTTGTCCCTCCCCCAGGCTGAGTCAGAATGAGCCCAGGGCTCAGTAATTAGGATTGTTGCTTGTCATCTCCTTTGTGGGTTATTCATCCTCTCTTAGGTCTGTAGATTTAAATCAGAGACACCAACGTAAGGCTTTGGTGGTTGATTTTACACATACATTGTTGCCCTCTAACAGTTAAGAGAAGTGGCAATTGTGCCCCACTTAGACCAAAAACTTCTTAGAATAACAAGACCAACATGATGGAGTGCTCAAAGTGTTGTGTTGGCCTCCAAAACCAAACTTTAGAATCTCGCACGAGTATCCCCAGAGGCCCTTTGACCAGTCTGACAAGTCCGAACTATTTCAGGGGCTTTAGAGGCCTCACAGAGGTAGTTTATAGGTTGTATATTCTGATAATGTGTACAGTGTACATATGCTTGATTTAAAGGATAAGATAGAATTATTATGCTGCTAATAAAAGCTACAGTCAACGGGAGGTAAAAGCACCCTCCTTTCGTAATGTACCACCCTCCTCTCTTAATGGGAAAAAAATCTCTATATCAAGTCGGCTGGTGATTTAAAGCTAAGAGTCTGGGCTAAAGCACGGGGGGTAGGTGTGAAAAGCGCACTGGTGTGGGCCATAACTTTTCTGTCTGAGGCCCGGCAGATTGGACTGAGGACCAGATCATGTGGAGAAAGAAAAAGCACTGGTCAGCCCTCAGGGGAGGGAAAAGAGAGTAGGACTCCACCTGTCAGCAGAAGTGAGAGCAGCACGGAGGGCTATTAGTCATCTGAGGTCAGGACCTGCCTAGCTGGACGGATTCCGTGATAACACCTGCCCGAGATGCGCTCCATTTTTAATGACGCCCGGCTCGGAGCTGAAACGGCGCCTTGACCTGGTCTGACCCAAAAGTCAAAGCTGTCAAAAGCAAACGCTTATCCTCCCGGAGAAAATCAGTGCAGAGGGACAGTACGGTGATGACAACCGGCAGAGTCCACCTCTGAATCTGTATCTCCTTCCGTTTAACTTGTCAGCAGCCTTATTTGATCTGTGTTGGTAGGTTCAATTACGCATGGACAAACTGTCAAAAACTGGAAATAACTGAAAAGGGCTACAGCTGCTAAATAATACATTAAACCTGATGTAAAGCCATGACTTGCAGGCCTTCAGCAGCACAATGAGCACGGTGCATCCGTCTGCTTGCACGTGACAGCCAATGAGACAACAATAAATTGGGAGATTATGTAAACAATGCACAGGTATAGGGCGGCCAGAGTGGTTCGGAGAAATGTTGAGACAAGTGAGCCACGCTAAGGAGGCTTCAATTATATATTGGCCCAAGACAAGGACGTGGCCATGGAAACGGAAATAGAAACTATAAGAAACCCGAGAGTGCAGGTGAGATGCCTTCCCCTTAAAAATAGACAGGTAGGACACAGGTTAAACCTCTCGCTCAGGGCAGTCCGCGCTCCTCTTTGTCTCACTATGGCTCCCATACATTTTTGGCTTTCTATACTGTTGGAGATCCTGGCTGTAAACTGTAAGTAAGCTTCTTTAAAATGAAAGAGTAGTTTTTTATCTTACAGAGTGAGGGAAGTTACAATAGGTGGAATGTTTGAGGTGTAGAGGACAAGATACTCAACTCTTTTAAGTTAAAAGAGTGCAAATGTATTTTTTTAGGTTATCAGTGTCCTTTCTATTCATTAAAAAAATAAATAGATAAAGTAGCGCTTTTTGGAATTGTAAGTTCTGTTGGTGAACCAAGAAAAAGTTTGGCTTTGTTTTACATTTGGATATGAACGATTACCTTCAAACCTTTAAATCCAAGCCATACATCGCAGAAGAAGAGTAGGAAGAGGATGGGCTTTTTTGTGGGGTTTCCAAGAAAAAACTATTAGATTATTTCACAAAAGATTGTATAAAAATGCGTTGTTTTTTCAATGCGAGATTGACAACATTAAACTACTTTTTGTATTATTGAAGCAGCGTAAGACTTTGTCATACAGAGTTATGTGTTATTACCAGATTTAACTTCATTGACTGTTTAATTTAACTGTAAAATAACTGTAATACGCAATTGAGAATTTCAGGGATAGTAGTAAGTATCAAGGAAATAAGACATAAAAAACAAATATCTTTCTGGATTTAAGCGCTCTAGTAAAGGTAAGGTAAAACTGGCAGGCACCTAATTGTAAAACTGAACATAAAAAACATAATTTATGAGTAAAGATAAATGTATCCCACACCCTCCATCGTATCACAAAATTATACAACAGAATTAAAACATAATGAGAAAGTCTAACACTAACTTCAGATGCATCAGCTGACACCTTTTCTGGTTATATTTATATTTTTCCAAAGATCTACGGATTTTTTTTCCATTTTGAGGCAGACTATACACAAAAGAGAGCCGTTATTGAGGATAAGGCTTACATAATGCTCTCTAATGCACAGGCATGTGTGCGTTAATCTCAGACACCCAAACCACGCTGTGTGTAACGTATAGAGTTACCATCTTGCCCCAGAGACACGCCGCAGCCACTCATTATGGCCTCAGATCACTATCTGAGAGCGCTAATGAGCTTCAGTTTCATCCTTGACGGGATTTTGCATTCTTGAAATTGCTATCAGTCACAGTGATCTACAACTTTGGTTTTCTCCATTAAATATTAACAATGCCAGTACTCTGAGGGACCGGCAGACTGTCCAGGGCGTACCCCGCCTCACACCCTGTGGCCTCTGAAGTCCCCTGAAGCTAGAAACAAACACATGAATGGATGAATACTCTCATTTTTCTGGGAATCATTTTGGAAGTTCTGAGATCTCCTGACTGTGAAGCATTTTGAGCTTGGCAAGCAAAAGACTGAGTAGAAGGTGTGTTCATATTACCTCTTACTTTAATCCAGTGGCTGATTTATGATCTTACATTATATGATTTTTAGTCAAAGTTTTTGCTTATTGACTCCAAATCTCCCTTACGATATTACTATATCTAATAACACTTTCAGTGCAATACTGATTCACCCAGATAATCAGGTTAAACGTTTGAAACTAACTCAGTCTTTTAAAAAATCTCATAAAGATAGTGTTTGACAGTGTTAGTTTTGTTTAATCCCCACTGCACAGCGAGATGTCCAACAGACTTTGAAACTTAAAATGACATTTTTAAAGACCTCCGCTTTGAAGCGCTGCCATCTCTGATTTAAATTCTGCTCTGAAAGCATTTGCCAGCCAGCAGTATTTGTTTGTGCTGAACATGAAATCAAATTTAGCACCACAAAGAGCAAGAAATGTCTCATCCATTTCCCAGGTGACCACAGGGGTCCAGAGCTAATGTGAAAAACAGGGTCTGCCTACCAGTTTCATTACCAGTACCAAAATCATTGCAAATACTTTAAAGATACAAAATGACTGAATTTTTTTAAATATTTTTAAAGTTTGAACATTTTTTTAATTCCCAAATATGTAATCTATCAGTGTCTTTTCTAAATGAGCCTGAAACCCCACTGTGTTGCACCATTTTGTCTTTTAATAGAAATGGTTAGTACTCTGAGTATGTTTGGGAGGATGCTGATTATCAGAGACTTGAAAGAGAGAGAAATGTCCATTTTCTACAAAGCACATTAGTTTAACATTTCTAACATTTCTTAACTATTTCTAATGTCAGATTCCCACTATCTCAACATGCCAGTCTAACCGCACACCAAGTCTATGAAGCCGTGTTGTAGCTCCAGCAGAACGAGTTCTGAAAAGAGCTTGAGCACAACAAATTCTGTAACGTCTGTTCAGAGCCGAGAGTTACGCTTCTGGATCAATGTAACAATGTAATGTAACAATGTAACAATGACCCATGTTGAGTTGAAATGGCTTTCCAAGGTACCATGCTGATCCATGGTGGCACACATGTTTCTTCAGTTTAAACTGAGGGCTCAAACACCACTGAACAACCACAGTGGTCTCTGGGCATTTGGGGAAAAAAGAAAGGAATCATGAATAAGAACAAGAATAATAAAGAACGAAGAATAAGAATAAGCAGAACTCTCTAAGCCCAAATCAAACCTTCAAAACCCAAAAGGCACCATCCCAAGTAACATTTAAATGTCAGACATACTTGGCTAAGAATGCCAAATAGGACAGAGGAGTGTTAATACTATCATGCAATATACTTCATATTTAGATGTAGAATGTAAAGGTTATTACAAACATTTTGATACTGATACTGATACTAAATTTGAAAAGTGGCATGTCAGAAGATAGGAAGCAAAATGAGAACCTCTGTGAGTTCACATTAGAAATTGCTACACAAGTGAACTCAGAAAACTCCACAAAGAGCAGGAATCCAAACTGTATTACCTCCAAAATCTGCGTTAACACCGGAGAGGTAATGATGGTGAGACTCATCCTCCCTTTGAATCAATGCAACTCAGAGATGCGATCGTTTTAATATCGATCTGCTGAAACAGAAGCGTCTGCAGTGAATTCCTCTGTTGTTTCATTTTAAGGACTCATGTTGTTCTGACTCTGATGAAAACTCAACCCTGTTCACTTTCTTTCTCCATCTCCAGTCAGAGTTAACGGTCTCCGTACCTCTGTGTGTGTGTAATTTGCAGGTCAGGAGGCTCCACAGGAGCGCATAGTGGGAGGCTACGCGCCGGTTCCCCATTCCATCAAGTACATCGTGTCGATACAGACGACCAACCGCCAGCACTTCTGCGGAGGCTTCCTGATAAATAGATTCTGGGTAATCACAGCAGCACATTGTAATATTGGGTGAGCTTGTTTCGTTTGTTTGTTTCTTCTGATTTACCTCTAAGGAGAACAGAAGTTGAGGGAACTCAGGCAGGCAGAGACACAAATGGAAAATAAATCCCAGATCACCAACAACTCTTTGTGCCCTGATTTAACGTTTTGTAAGCGTTTACAAGCAGTAAACAGGATAGTTTCTCAGAATGACCCGGGATTGGTTTGTTTTTTTGTGTCAATGCGTGCACAGAGAATCACATTAGACGATTTTTAAACCATATCAGATGGTCAGTTCTCTAAATCATTCCTGAAATAAAGCACATGAAAATGATCCCGGCACACAATGGAGCTCTGTGCTGCTGGAATCTGACACAAGCACAATGTTGGCATCAAAGCTCTCTGACAGCACACTTTCCGATCATTTACAGGCAGTTTGGCTTGTTAGGATGCAATCATCTCATACAATGTCTGCTGTTTAATCGAGTTTCTAGGGTTACATCAGCACAACAGACTGATATATTATATCTGTAGATGACACACAGTGTGCGGGGCTGTAAGGTTCCCAAACCTCTGTGCCGCCATTTCCCTGCTAGGCAAAAACTGACAACTAGATCTAGTGTTGCCTGTCTTTTTAAAAACAAAATCCAATTCAGTTTAATCTTATGTATAAAGCAACAAATAAATGACACAAGCCAATATGAATCAAAGTTATTATAAGGCAGTCAAACGCCAATCAATTCCAATTCAGGAAGTTCCAAGGTACTACAATTCATAACAGCATCTCAGAGATACCTGATGAGTAAGAGGAGAAACACAAGTTATTGGCAACAATAATTTACAGTTTATTGCACCTTGCACAATGGCTTTTTTCCTCTCAAAACAAGCCCTCAAACTCTAGGTCCGATAGGTCATTGAAGTGTTGATTCAGTGTAGTCGGGGAGTAACTCTAAATCTATGGGGTAGCATTTCAAATCCTATTTGAGGGGTTAACACCAGTAATGTTTTGGCATTCTCTGCCATGTAATCAAAAAAGAAGATTGTAATCTACATCTGCCTGCAGATGCAGATGGAAAATGGGATGATTGAAAAACCTCTGTTAGTGTACTGTATACATGGCCTCTGGTGCAGAGAACTATGTCGACTCCCACTTCCTCAGCTCAGAACAACATCAACTCCTCTGCTTCTTAGTTAGCTGTGACATTATTCCAGGTCGGGAAAGATTTATCCCGGTTGTCCTTTTCGTTGCGACTCAGTTATGAAAAGTCAAAGAGCTTCATATCAGTCATCACTCAAACCAGGACGGCATTGTAATTGTTTTCTGCAGCAAGTCGGCGAAGCGGAACGAGAGAAATTAGCTCCTTCTGGTTGAGCGTGCTGAATATAGTGTTTAAAGGGAACCAGCATGTGGCTCATTTGGAAATTAAGGTGCCTGCCTGTTAGCATTTCCTGAGCATACTGACGGCAATGACAGTATTTAGAATGAAGACTGATGATATAATTTGTTTTGGGAAAAAAACGCCTCCTGCTTCACTGTGGTGTGTGACTGTAGGAGATTGTTTGTGATGTCAGAAGTCCTTACACATTACACAAAACATCAAGATATGGCTGAAGGGGAGATGTTTTTTTAAAAAATTTTCCACCCTTACTTTGTAGATATGGTGGGAAAATGTAAAAAAGAAATCAAAAACTGGCTCAGTGTAGCTCTCTAAACCTCTAAACCATGCATGAACAATATTTCTTGCCCTGAACAAACACTATTCACCAAACACAGTAGACTTTTTATGCATAGGAGATCATTTTAATTCAACTAATAACATTGTCAAAAATGATCTAAAAGTGTACAATTGTAAGATGTTAACATAGTAAGGTGCCTTTTATTTGTTAGGAAAGGTTTGTGGTCAAGTGGTTGGTGTTGCTGGTATATAAAATTGTTTAGATGGTTGGAAGGTTTCTTCCATGTGAGGGCAGCTTGTAATTTTTCCCCAATAAATCTCTATAACTTTTACAACATGGGCAGCACCACCTACTTTTGCCTGCCTGCGTTCATTGTTGTTGGAGAGATTGACAGAAGATTTTTAGATGGTCATGAACATAGCTCAAAATAAAACCCATGTAACTACTGGATAATGTAATTTAGAAAAAAGCTCTTGTGTAACTATGGTTGCCACTCAGTGCACCGCATATTCTATCATAGCAGGAATAGCACTCTGATAATGAACCCAAATACAGGAACACTCGAGTCAACTGGCCCAATTCCTGGAACCTAGATATACCTGGATAACAGACGCATGGCTGTCTGTTATGAAAAAGATTAACTTAAAAAGCCAGTGCAGAGATTTGTAAAATGTTTTTTTTTTAGCCAGATAAGGTTCAAAATCCTGTAAATTAAGCTACTAAATGGAAGTCAGCCATCAATCCTTTGAGCTTTTACACAATGTTTTTTACATGTCTGCATCCTGGGTTAAAAAGCTCAGAGATAGAAATAATCTAATCTTATACTGAGGCTTCTGTGCCAACTTTAATGAGCTAGACCCTGAGACTTTCTCTGAAATATCTAGATCAGGGGTCACCAACCTTTTTGAAACGGAGGGCTACTTCATGGGTACTGAGTCACACGAAGGGCTACCAGTTTGATACACTCTTCTGAAATAATACATTTGCTCAATATGCTTTTAGCTATACTTTATTAATAATCATTAATGATACTCATCTGTGACAACAGTGACAACAAAATGGGAAACATATCAATATCCACCACTTTATCTCTATTTATCTCAGCAACTGTTAAATTTTCAGATGATCACTTACTGTACATCACTACATTTACATAGGAGTTTTCAATTTCACTCATTTTCACTAGCCACTGACAAAACCTTTTAACAAATCATGAACTATGTTGCACCATGTTTCAAAAAGTTATCAATTATCTAATATTAAAGAAAAATCAACTCACATATTAAAAAGAAATCTGAAATCTCATGACCAAATCTTTAACAGATTGGCATTGCATGCTGTTCACCAGTGCATTGTAATCTGGTGTGTAACTTGTCACTGCAACTGTGAGTGCATATTTCAGATGTGCTTTTTCTGCCCGTAGTGCGCTTCCCGGTGGGAAGTTAGCATGCTAGCTTTTGTGGCACGAAGTGAAGTGTCTCTCCACATTGTACCGCTTTGCCGTCGCCACAGTTGCCCCGCAAATCAGACACACGCAGGTTTCTTTTACAGTCGTAAAAAAGAACTCCTCCTCCCATTCGTTCTGAAAGTGATAAGTTTTCTTTCGTTTTTCTCCCATGTTTTTGGGGTAAGAAACTTCTCCCATCTCCGCTGCGCCCGCTAGCTTACGCTCCACTGACACTGGTTTTGTTTTGTCACGTGCACAATACTGACCTTTGAACTAGAGAAAACTTAAACTTAATATATAATGAGCAAATTTTTAAGATATTGTCATTTTAAATCAAATCTATATGAATGCAAGTGTGATTAAAAAAGAATAGCAACGGAACAAAATTAAATTTTAGACGCAGCTCACTATTGAGTTGTGCTATTTTTAGAACAGGCCTGCGGGCGACTAGTGTGGTCCTTGCGGGCGACCTGGTGCCCGCTGGCACCGTGTTGGTGACCCCTGATCTAGATCATCTTTGGGGGAAACTGAATCATGGTTGCCTTTTAAAAAATGCAGTTTTAGGCATTTATCACACTTTTTTTAATTGCTCATCAGCTTTGTGAAGAAAAACAGCTTAATATCAAAGTTTATTATTGCAACTGAATGTGTTTTTTAATTTTTCATCTCCAGACTAAACAATATGATGGTTGTGGCAGGAGACTACTCTTTGACCATCTATGAGGGCACAGAGCAAGAAATCCAACCCCAGTTTTTGGTGCCCCACCCTGCATACGACAGCGCCACAAAAAACAACGACATCATGCTTATTAAGGTACGAAATCTCGTTCTCAGTTATGCGTGGAAGGGTGAATGACCAGTTATCCTCAGTCAGACTTCTCAATAATCCCTCTGTCCACAATCTTTCCAGCTGAGGGCCCCCATCTACCTGAACAGCTACGTCTCGGTGATCCTGCTGCCCCGGCAGGACGCCGCCATCGCAGAGGGCCGAGTGTGCCGAGTGTCGGGGTGGGGATACACCAGCCCAAAAGGAGGGCAGATTCCCTCCACGCTCCGAACTGTCAAGCTTCCCATAATCTCCCCGGAGAAATGCAACAGCAGCGATTCGTTCGATGGCAACATCACACATAACATGCTCTGTGCTGGTTACAGCATTGGGGGGAAGGACGCCTGTCAGGTAAGGGGGGTTCTCTTTTTTTTTAGCCAGTGCATGCCGATTTAAAATGTGTTTACATTTTTTAATTATTTCTAAAACGGTTTATAAATGATAAATATAATACACATGACAATAAATAAAGTAGGTGGAAATAATATTAAGTGTCACTTGAAATTCATTCTTTGTCAGACTGTGTTAAAAGAAAAATGTTGAAAAAGTCATTTGAATTTATGTGTTTATTTCAATTCAAACAATAAAGCAGCAAATGACGATGAGTAGTCTAGCATTTTGGGCTTTGACTTTGCTGATTCACGTGCCTCAGTCAAACCAAAGAAAAAGAAAAGAGGAGAAAGAAGGGAAAAAAGACGATTTTCTCTGCAGATCAACACACACTAATGTGTTAATACAGATCATTTATGTTCACAATTAACTTATTTCCAACCTCACAAATCTGAAAACATTTAAAGTAATATTAAAAAGTTGTCATTTAAATATTACCTTCATCTTTGAAGGTGTCTATGGTTACTTGCCCCTAAAATAACAAGTTTGTTTCTGCCCACCTTCCATCCCAACAACCTTGTGCTGACTCAGCACTGTTACTGTTTGGCACCACTTCATTCATCGCCCTCCCTCAAAAAAGATTATAGACATAATTCTGGAAGAGAATATACTCGAGAAAAATGGTTCAAAAAACAGAGAGCCAGAAAACTGACATAAACCAATCTTTTGAGTTTGGGGGCATATTATTATTTTCATAGGACATAAAAAAAGTGTCCTGCTCAGCAAATTGTGACTTTGGTGTCACACTTGACAGGCTGTAATAGAATTGCCTGCGTTTCCTCCCGTTTTAGGGGGACTCAGGAGGTCCACTGGTCTGCGACGGGCGGGCCTATGGAGTGGTGTCCTGGGGGACGGGGTGTGCCGACGCCCAGTTTCCTGGAGTCTACACCGCCGTGTCCAAGTTCCGTCGGTGGATAGATAACACCATATTTAGCTACTACAGCAAATGTAAGAGGAACTGACGTTCAGTGTTAACACACCTAAAACCTGACAACCTTATTTTACCGTTGCCTTCTTGTATCAAATGTTGTGTTTTATTTGATCATTTGTGCACATTTGAAGGCAAGTCAAGTGTTAAAGGGGAAGTCACACATCTTGGGGAATACAATCTTGCTTTTTTTTTTCTGACAGCTAAAAGCAAAAGAGTCATAAGTCCAGAGTTAAGTGTAAAGATTGACACCTATTTATATCTTTTATTTTATAAATAAAGTCTGGGACAATAGTGTGTCTTCCTTTAATGTAGCTGAGCAAACAAACTGGAAACAGGATGACACATTATCATTTTGCGTCTTTTTTCAAACATATTTCATTTGCGTTTTCAATCGTTGTTGTGTGTAGTACAGTATTTGTTAGTGTTTTATCTGCAGTCAGTTTGGAGAATAATTTTTTTCTGACAGGTGAGCTAAAGACAAACGCTGATCATGAGAAAAAAAATGTTTTTTCCACCTGAAATTCCTTCAAAGATTTTTGCTTCAAGTGTGGGCTGTACTGTGGATATTTACACCATGTCACTTCATTTTCTGGACTCAAAAGATCTAGTAACACATCATTGGTGCATTTCCACTAGTGCCCATTCTGCACAGCACGGCTCTACACAGCGTTTTGGCCCCACCAAACAGTTACAACTTTGGCCCCTCCTCCGCCCGGATAGCATCAGGGCTGTATTTCATTGTTGTCTCGTCATTGTGTGGCGAATTAATATCGTCACACGTGGGTTGGCCTGTCTGTTCGGCCTTATCCTGTAATGGAAAACCACCTCAGCCGTGCCGGACCGTGCAGGGCTGAGTAGGTACTACTGGAAAAAACGCCATGTGTGGTCCATTTGAGACCTTTTTGAAGTGGGACCATCGAAAGTTATAGAAATATCCCTCTACAACCGATGTACAAAGACTAAAGTATCATAGACTCAATTCACAAACTGAATGTCAAGTAAAACAGCGCATGCTAACCATATTTTCACAACACTAAGGTTGAAGTGCCATTTTGTTGACTTTTAAAATGATAGCTTTCTGTTGTGAAAATCTGTGGACATACTCGCCTTAAGATGAATGTAACTGGTAAAATAGCTTTTTCTTCATGAAGCTTCATAAGGTGTGTGACCCCAAACAGAAATGAAAAATTAAAAAAAAAAAGAAAGGGAAAAAAAGAAACATCCATTTTGGAATCTTTAAAGGAAGCAATCCTAAATTCAGTCAACATTTTGAATAAACTTTTCTCCATTGCATTTTCTGTAATTGCACTTAATTAATTTGGGCATCTGTAAAAATCTAGATTGAAAATGGGATTGTTTAGTTCTTGGGGTTTTGAAATCAAAGGTTTACGAGGAAGATTTTTTGTCTATTGGTTGCATCAAATGTAAAAATAAAGCAACAAATAGTAAATGAGATTATCTTGATCAGTTACACAGTTGATGTGTAAAAATTTCTGTTCGCGGTTCGAATGTGTGTTGACACAGTTGCCTTTATAGTGTCTCAATTAGGGTGGAAATTAAACTTGATTTTTTTTATTAATACAGTTTATCATTTATTTAGTTTTTAGAATGGCGCCATCTTAGGTAGTGATGACCATTATCTCTAAAGTAATTTTGTTAATGGTGTCATAGTGATATAAGCCTGACAATATGGAGAAGGAATTAATGGAATCTGGTAAAAGAAAAGAAAACAGGGTGTATAGAAACAGTAAAGTGAACTGTATTGTTAACATCTTTTGTACAAAAATAAATTACCCGTCATTCCAATCACTGTGTGAAACATTTCTTTATGTAAAATAGGAAAGATGGCATTCCACCTTGGACGCCTGTCATCACTATTAACGGTCAATAGTGGGCACGGCAGGTTGTTTGGAAAGATAACCGTCAAAGTCAATGTTGTTTTCTGTCAATAAAGCTACCACAAGTGGACACTTAATAACTCATTAGCTGATAAATTATTACAAACCCATTTGACCTGGCATGTAATTCTTGGTGGCTTGTCACTTGCTTCCCTCAAACACGTGAGGAACTGTCTCAAAACTGTGGAATCTACAGGGAGTAAATCCTTCTTTGGAGCAATCTGTGTCATGGCTTTGATGGTTCCTTCTTTCTCCTCACGAAGCCCCGGCCTCAGCCAGAAGTGACTCCCGTGAAGGCGAGGAGTCTCAAATCCAGGTTAAATCAGTACAGACTGCATCACACCTGAGAGGTGCCGGTGGATCACAACAGAATGAATAGTTGATGGCCTCCTTCAGAGGGAGATCTGGTTTCACTCCCTGGGCATGTCCGCTCGGTCCTAATGGGTGTGCCAGTGACCCAGCTGATTGGTGGATTCTTTATTCTTTTATGTCTCCGATTTTACAAGCTTAGTTACATTAAAGTAGAAAATTCCTTTGTTAAGTACAAGAAAGTGTCCCTGGGGTGTCATGAAGTATGTCACCTGATATGGTTGATCCCAAGCTTCCTATATGTAGCTGGGTCACACAAAAAGAAATTCCCTTCTTTTTCCCTTCTTTGTGCCGTGTGGAATAGTACTGGCTCAGGAAAATGTAATGCGGCTGTTACCTGAATAGCTTCACCCAGGGGACACTGCTTTGTGCAAAACAAAACATTTCACTGTATAACAGCTTCATTCCCCACAAACTAGGCTTGTATAAATGTATTTATCTGGCATGTGTAAGGTAAAAAATAATCCAACATACATAAAGGATTTTTTCAGGTTACAGTAGTTTTGGTATAAAAATGGTGTCACATTTGGGGAAGGCAACAGCACCAGAAACAGGTGTTTTTTTTTTTTTTTTTGTTCTTCTCTCTGTCTTCCCAACCTCCAGCTGGTCGAAGCACCCTCCCTGAGTCTTTTTTTTTTTTTTTTTTTTTTTTTCCCTTTTATGTTATATTGTCACAATAGGGGATTAGACCTAAGAAAAGTTTTGGTGCAATCTGTTAGTATCATGAGAAAAGGGGGATTATAGTTTGTACCACAAAAGCAGGGTTGTGATGGGCTTGAAATGGACTGTTAATTTGAAGTGTTTCAAGATTGAATTTGTTGTAAATTGGAGCTAGATTCAGTTTGATATTGTCAAAGATCCAGTTGATTCTTTTGAAAATTTCCATAGCAACAACCTGATTTGACATTATGCTGCAGCTTTTTGTGCTGGATCCAATTTCAACCACACGTTACACTTCCAAATACATTTTTGGTCTCCATATGTCTTTTCAGCTCCCAAATATTCAATATATGAAATGAAACAGAGTTGATGTTTCTATGTCAAATACTTATTTCAATTATTCCAGATGAGTTTTTTGTCATACTTGTGCTACATAGACACAAAAATGCAGCATAACTAATTTCTTCACATTTTCAATTAAGAGGCTTTTTAGATTTGGTTATTTAATCGACATGGCAGTAGGGGAGACATTGTGGTGTCAGTTTTAGAAATATTTTCAAAATGAAATCTAGATTGGTTATGTGGGGGTTAGCTCACAGCTCATGGTTCCTGGTTCCAGAGGGACGTGGGGACCTGTGTGGACTTTGCATATTCTGGGTACGCTGACTTTCTTCTGCAGTTCAAAAACATGCATATTCGGTTAACTGGAGAGAGTCTAAATAGACTGTAGGAGTCATCATGAGTGGTTGTCTGTCTCATTAGTCTCTTTCCAGGTTGAACCTCGCCTGTCACCAATGTCAGCTGCAGTAGACTCTACACTCCCCGTGACCCCATTAGGAATATGTGACAGAGAAAATAGATGGGTGGATGGAAAACTGTGATCTGATGAGAAATTCAGATACTTTTTTTGGTACCAAAACTACCTAAATAACTGGAAAATGTTTTGTCTGATGTGTTTGAAAAATTCAAATCTTACACATTAAAAAAACATAAGAATATGATGCAGAAGTAATTGTTTACAGGCTATGATAGTGGTTTTTGAAAATAGTTTTTTTTTCTTTTTTTGCCACCAGAGGGCATTTTACCATTAAAGCATGAGGAATGGGAAAACAACAGACGGAGTGGAGGCCTACTTCCTCCTCGTCTCTTTTCTGATTTAAAAAAAGCCTGTCCTCTGAAGAGTTGTATCTCCACATGAAGATGTTGCATCATCCCTCAAAAATGAAACACAGCCAAGATCTTGTTTTTCGATTCAGCTGATGATGCTTTGAGAAAGAAAACCCAAGAAGGAGGGAGCTGACAGAACAGAGGAAGGACAGAGTTTGAGTGTGAATGTCTTCACTTATCTGTTCTCCTTTACAGTTTTGGCAAAGACTCTTTAAGGCCTAACAACAGTTTGAGATGCCAAGAAGCTTTGAGGCACGACAGAAGCCGAGATGAAAACGTGACTGCTCGATTGTGCAGCGCTCTCCTGAAAACCGAAGAGCCTTTCAACTTTGCCAACGGTCTTTCTTTTTTTGCTGCTCCGTCTTTTCTATGTGCTCCGAAATCATCTCCTTTTTCCCTCCTTAATTCGCTCACATGCCCTCCGCCAGGAGGCATTTTTCAGTGAAAACTGGGACAACGGGCATGTGTAAAATATGTAGTAGATGGAATAATTGGCTCACAGGCAGGGCCTGAAATGTGATTCCCTACCTCATTTCAACCCTCTGCAAATGACTTTTTTGCCAAATAGACACTGACAGTGGAGGCTCCGAAAAAAAAAAACTCTGTCCTTCTGTGAAGTCAATCTTTTTTCTCATAGTTGCTTTTCATGGTAAAATCATTCGTGTGAGTACTTAGAGACCAAAAATAGACGAGTCTTGAACCGGAAAACAAATTGGGAGGACAATGAGTGGGCTGAATCACTGACTCAGCCTCGCAGGTTCAGACCACTTCCACTCCACAGACAACAGAGCTCAGACTGAGAGCTTAGAACCGGCGACAAAATGACTCGACAGCTAAATCTGTCAGTCGGTAATGTGTATTTACATTTTAGTGGGGAGAATCCCCACTTTAAGAGTGGTCTTATCTCATAAAGCAGCTGGCATTCTGTGAGGTTTAACAAGCAGTCAGAGCTGAAGTCCATTAGGGGTAAGATGGAGCTATTTGTTTCCTCTGTTGGTCCAAATGTAGATAAAATACTAAAGTGTTGGATCCTGACACATCTGGCAGTGCACAAGTGGTATAACGCTAAATGTTAAAAAAAAAAAAACACCCAGGCAATTATAGAGTCAGGGGTACAAGCTCAGGAAATGCCATCTCACATCAAGAAATGCTTCAATTCACTCCACCATAAAGGGATCAGGTGTTCCACGGACCATATGCCCCCTGAAAAATAGCAGGAGTCTGCAGCGCTTATGAGTGTGTGTGTCTCCAAAGCAAAGGGTCGGTGCATGTACCACCCAGACACAAAAGATTCCTCTCAGTTACCAACACAACACAAGAAAACAGGCATCTGCTCAGATCAGTGAAACGCAGATTAGAAAAGTTAGAGGAGAGGAAAGCAATTATAAGAGGGGTAAGAGACGTAAACACAAAGAAAAATTTTGAGGTGCAAGAAAGGTGACAGAAAGCAGAGACAGATGAGCACAGAGCGACAGGATTGGGGTAATGATTGCTAATAACAGCGCTTCACTTTCCGTGACAGATGTCTGGCTCACAAGATGAGGGAGGTCCTTTCATCCCTCCTGACACACCACAGAGACATCTGTGAGGATTCATATGCTTTTCACCAAACTTACTACCTTTATTATGAAATATAGACAAGTAAATGGTACGTTTCTTTCATCTTTTAAATGTAAAACATAACAAAAAGAGACGGTTTTTAGGAGTACGTGCATCCTCCCACCTGTTTTTTAGTGTGCCTCTGTCCTTTTTGGTGCTCAGTGATTTAACAAGTTTTCCCCTCAGAGAATTAGCAGAAAGTAGAGCACTTTCATCATCTTTCCTAACTTAAGGCTGAGGATCAAAGGAAAGATCTGCCTTTATTATTTTGGAAAGATGTGGCTGATAGTGCTGTAAAGGCTCAGATCAGAGCCCACAGACATCGTTCCCCCACGTCTCCTGTAATTGTTGCTCAACTAATTTTAATGTACGGACAGATAGGGGTTTATACAGGTGATGTATTTATGTGAAATGTATGGGGAGTGTTTATTAGAGAAATGTGTTGTACAGAGTTGAAGTGTTATGATTTTATTATGTTAAATGACTGACTTTTTTTTTTTTGGTGGGTGAATTTGAATGAATCCATCACAGCTGGAAAAATGCAATGATTTGAGGATATTCTCCCACATCAAGAGTTGAATAATAAAACTCACTCAAACTCAGGAAAGAGCTGATATGCTGAATAAATACATTAATATATTGAAGAAAAGAACAAGAAGAATGTATTATTTCCTTTTTTTTAAAAAAAACAGCTGTTTAAGAAAGAAGCCATCGGCAATTTAATAAAAACAAGGATTAGGTTATTCCTGTGGGTCAGGAATGACCCATAACTAGATAACTAATTGGATAGATAACGAGCCATCTTGTGACTAACTTACAATGTTTAAAAAAAAAAAAAAAAACAACAATAATTTCCTTTCTCACTGAGAGAATAATCTTTTTATTGAATCCTCATTAAACACAAAGCAAAGTTACCCCCCCCAAAATTAACGTGCACTCTACTTCCACAAACTATGGTTGTAATTATCAGCTTTCCAAGTATGAATTGAGCTGTTTTGTTCTTAACAGCGTCTACATTTATTTTTTAAATCATTAAAAAAAAGTAGGATTAGTAGTTATATCCCAATTTCTTTGTGATATATAAAGTAAAATTGAATTTAATCCGCTTATATTTATAGATTTGCTAAAACACTGTAAACTTAAAAAAACAGCAATAAAGACTTTTTTCTACACGTTCAAAATGCTGTAGTTTCACAATCCTTGGGGAGAAAATATGACAGCGTATCACCAGGCTGTTAAGGTCAGCGTTGCGTCAGCAACTCATGATGTAACTCCAAACTGTGAACATGAGTAGCTGAGGATAGCACAATTATGCCATTTAATAGTCCACACAATAAAATATTCTCCAAACAGGGGTCTTAAACTTCAGTCACGTGATTTTGATTAAACAAATCATCTCAAAAGGTTGTTACCTTTTTGACAAGTCAAAAAGATTTAAGTCAGGTGTATTGAAGGAGGGAAACATCGAAAACCCAGCAACCAGAGCCAGACTTTGAGATCCCTGGTGTAGGGCGTGTACAGTACAGGTAAATGATACAATCATGTAGCAACACGTGACGAAAGAATAACACGGAATACAATCCAGGTATGCCTCATTGCATAAGCTGCATCTTCTTATAGACAGACTGAGACTGCAACACGTGGATTTAGCCTACTGTATGATCACCCTTACTGGAGCCATTTTGCATGTAAAGGGCTGTAAATAACAATATTCCCTCATAGTAATTACAACTTGTTCTTCAACAAGCTGTTGAAACGCATACGCACTGAACATGACCATGGGTTCATGCCGCTCCTTACTGATCAAACTAATTTGGAACCTGACAGAGCAGAAGTGACACTCATATCGCGTCTCCCTTGCGCTGCGTGTGTCAGATGGCGAGGAAATGTAACATTCGGAGGACGTGTGAGGATGAACGTGGTGTCTGAGGAGGCTGAGATCACATCAGAGGCGACGAGATGTTTCAAACAAGCCGTGAAATGTTCGCACGGGAACGATCATTTGTTTGGCATTAACAAGACGTCGTCTCACACACCGGGCTCCAGCATCACATCGGTGTCGTACATCTCACCCTCGGGGACTCTTTTGCATGCCTCAGGTGGGCAGGCTTCATTAATAGACGGCGGTTAGGAGCTCAGACGGCCACTGAAAATGCTTTGATTAGACAGCAGTGATTACACAAGCAACACTGTGTGGACGCTGAAATTATGTAAGAAAAAAAGTCGATATTATGTAAGGAAAAGGTAACATGGGGGTAAAAAGTGGGCCAATTAATTTTACGAGCTCTGAAACTTCCATGGAATATTCATGGCCACTGCGAGCAGATCATAACCACACATCCATCCCAAATCTACGGGGGGAGAGGGGCGGACGACACCAGAGCTGTTGTGTAAAGGGAACAAGGGCGGATTTGACGGTGATTGGTGGGTGTGCTGTGGATTGGGGTGCCGGCTCTCGTTTTGAAGTTGAGCCCCTCAGACGGAATCCTAAATGTGCTTGGCAAACAGTGCGAGTGCTCCGTGAATCTCCCCGGCAGAGCAGCGTTTTTAACAAGCTTCTGTAGCGGTTCTGGAGGGAGATGCGTTCAGACCTTTTGTCAGGGAGCACAGCGTGAGGCTCCCTTTATCGCGCCAATCTGAAAGTGGGCACGAGGCCTCGCTCTCCACAAATGCTGTCTGAAAGACGATTTTTGCAACTGGAGGCTTTTAAGAAATTATCTCTGTCAGTAAGACAAGGAAACGGTGTCAGAGACTGTCACCTTGAACTCTGGATAGGGCTCTTTAAAGGGATGGCTTCCCTATTGTGTGTGTGTAGGGGGATATTAAAATCCCTCAGTTCTCTGCCAGGAGACCGGGTACCAGAAAGACAACACCTGAACAGAACAAGTCATTTCCAGTCCTGTGCTTCGCAGCCAATGCATATCACCTCCAGCCCGGAGACGGCAGACAGATTACACCTCATCCATATGCAGGATGGAGGAACCTCTGTCATCCCTACTTCGCTGCCTACCGCTGATTACTCCTCCAGGAGAAGGGGGGGGGGAATCAATAAAGAGAAAGAGAGACTGATTAAATATCGGACAGCATCTACAGACTTCGCGCTACGCCCTGGTCTTCTCAAAGCAGGGGCTGCTGCCCTGAAGCCGGAAAGGCCACGGAAAAAGGAGCAAAGACTCATAACTGATGGATTTTTTTAGATCATCCGGACACAAAGAGTCCAATCTGTACAAGTCACAATTATCTCTGTGCTGGTTGAAAATCAAAATAGCCAGGTCAGACAAAGTGTCTGACTGGGTTAACTGGGATTGTCCTCACATGTTGAAATGTTTTGTCTGACAACCCTAAAGGTGTACAGTAAATTTAATTCTATACAATAAATCAAACATAGAGGTACCCAGACATTATTTTTTTCATGTTCAGTAGCAGAGCTAGCAGTAGTCCAATAGAAATTCTTCTTTAGAGACAAAAACAAAACTCTAAACACTTTATAGGAAATGATCAATGGGGGTTTCACAGCAAGTTTCAATACAGTCCATCAAATCAATTATTGATTAATCATCTGACTTTATGGCTTGATGATAATACGGAATCAGCAAATAATTTATTCAATTGCTTTCATGCAGTGTGGACAGATTCGCTGCCAAAATAGGCTTTTATTCATTAGCATTTCTATTTCTTCATGCATTATTGAGCTCTCAGGCCAACTGTCACTTCTCACAAGTACAGCATCATGCCCAACTGCAGCTCCAAAAGTAAGAGGTGATTCAGGGATCACGCAGTGGTGATTTTTAGAATATGCGCTGACTGCACCGGTTGAATGTAAAAGGAATAAAATAAACACAATTCATTAGGAAGTGTTGTAGATATCCGGCTACTGTAATGGTGAATGGACTTAATCTGCAATGGTTGGTTGTAAAAGAGCATTATTTCCGGATTAAAGTGAGATGTATTGAGATCCGGTATCTGCTAGAGCCTAATTGTGAATCGAAAAGGGAAAACAGGAGCATCTGTGGTAGCAGCAGCAGGAGTTGAACGGCCTAGCAGGCCTTCTGGCAACTCAACAGTGTTAATGGCTTCATTAGTGGACACTTATTAGGATTAACAAGTGTTCAGTATAACAAGCAGACATCCCTACACTTAAACCACCATCTGTAGCAGGTTTGGTTGGGTTCACTATGCTCTTTTTCCACATAATCTTAATGAGGACCAGCACAAAATGTGTAATCGAGTAAGTAAATTATATCAAAGTGCCAGATTTTTTTAAATAGATAAATAAAAGGAACTGCTGCTTTCTTTTCTTTTGAGTGGGGTTGATACGAATTTGCTTAAAAAAATATAATATTCAATAGTCTGTATCCGACACAAAGCAAACATCCATTTAGTATTTGACTTCATTTGAATCTTTCCTTCAGACTGTGAGGTTTCCAAAGCAATCGTGCAAAAAATATCTTATTAACTAGTGAACATAAGGTGTATTCTAATGTTGGACAGTCTCTGCGCCATTGTGTGTGCCGCCTGTTGCAGAATCACCTACTTTTCCTGCTCTTTGAAAATGTGAACCAAGGGAGTTGTGATAATACCTTATAAATAAAGCCAGTAAATACATTTCATCATATACCAAAGACTCATCTTAGGCCATAGGCTAGCTCTCAGAAAGTGGTCAGAAAGTGAGTTCCGTTCCAGCATCTTGGGTAATACTTTTTATTATGGTTTTTATGTAGTAAAATGGTTAAACTTCTTAGAAAAAAAGTTCCACACGCGGGCATCCTGCAGTTTTTGAGTAATCGTCTTTTGAAGCTGGGTAATACATGAAAAAAATGACATTTGAGCCTCTAACAGCATATTTGTCTCCAATTATCTCGTAAAGTAATGAAGCCACACACTTCAAATTTACTGGATCTGTGGAGGGTCTTACAAATATTAAGTCCCTTAAATATTGGCCGGTTTGAAAAAGCGGTTCTGAAATAAACTTATTTGGAAAATGCATGTAATTTTTAGATTTCTGGCCTCTAATAGAATCTTTAACTTCCTCCAAAAGAAATACAGCCACACACTTCAAACTTGGTAGATCTGTGGAGGGTCCTACAAATAATCAACCCCTAAAATATCGGACGTATTGGAGGTGTGGTTTAAACATATTTGGAAAATTTTATGAAATTCTGGGCCTCCAACAATAGCATCTTTAACTGCAATTATCTCAATAAAGGTAAACACTTCAATTTTCACAATCCATAGGAATTTTAATATTAAGAAAAAATTTACAAAATCTACAAGGTATAATAAGGCATCATTATCAATGTCAATTATGACCACAAAGTCTATTGGTTGGTGCCAAATGTCTCAATTATCCCTCAGACTAGATTGTACAATCATCATCTTCTCTATCATCACTAGACAGAATCTCCTCTTCTCCAGTAACATTTTGACAGTTCTTGCACCCACATAACTCTGTACATTTAAGGTTGGAAGATTTACATGAACATCGTTTAGTGTCACATTGTCCTGTTTTGCACTTACAGCTAATAAGTTTAAGCACCTCTTTAGGAGCAGGATCATTGGTCATCCAATTGATAGACAGCTGTTTTTCGTGGATGTTCCAACCATGGCCATCTGGTGACGGTGCAGATGTTACTGGCTGCAGAGCACGACGATGAATGGCAGCTTGATAGTTAGCCCTTAGTGTGTGCAACTTAAGAGCCTTTGGAACGCAATCTCTTAGGAGAAGGACCAGCACTATCTGGAAATAAAACAGTAATACCCGGTAAAAATTTATATAAATATGGAATAATGAATAGCTTTCAGAAATCATTTTCATAGGTTAAATCATTCACTAACCAAAGATGTACTAGACTATCGAACAAGAACAAACTGTTTGCCATTATGATCCATGCACTTCTTCATAGTAAGATCAATGGCAAAACAACAACATTCACTGTAGGGCCTATGTAGTGTTTGCTACACTTTTTCTCTTTATATTTTTGTGTCATTAGGCTAATGATTTTGACAATTTTTAAAAAATCTAACAACATATACTTGTCATGCCTACAGCCTTTTTAGGCCAATCAGAAAATAATCTGGTCCATGATCATTATGATGAGGATGGCACAAAAAATGCATGAATTATTGATTCATTTAATCTGATATAATCTATTATTATATTCAAATCGGCCTTCAAATCCCTAATTGTATAACTTTATTTCATTTCATTTAGTAATTTGTCTCTGTTTGCTGTAGCTAAGCTGACTTGTGTTGATAATTGAATTTAATTGATGACCTAAAAGTAATATGTTCGGCTTTATGAAGGCTACACAAGATCTCAATAATAATATGAATGTACTCACCACTACTAGCTGATTGTTGTGTTTGTTGCTGTCTTTTCTTGGCGTAGAACATTTGCCGTTTGTCTGTAAACCGTTTGTAACAGGAGGGATGATAGTAGGGCAGCGTTTCCAGTTCATTGTAGCCTACTCCTTTTCCAACGTGTGTATGATCGACAACACGCCATTGCACTCTCTCCCTTTCAGCGATATCCATTGTTTTGCGATCTTTCTGAAGGTGTCCCATCTTTCTCTAGTTATAACACAGGTATTTTCGATACAATTATCTAATATGTGCATGCAGCAAACAGGATTTTTATCTTTATCATACGATCCACGCTGCCGCTTACAGGGCGCATGCATCTTTGTTTACATGCCAGCCTCCTCACATGTAGTAATCGCCATGCGCTGATTGGTCAGAACTATATCCGGGCTGTTAACAGTTCACATCATTTGCATATGGCGGATGGAAAGTTAGTGCAAACTTCACGCTTGAATTGTTTAAATACTGCAGGATTTCTGCGTGTGGAAACTGAATGTAAGCTTGCTGGTATGATAAATTTTAAGACAGTATAAACAGATTTTATTACCCATAATACTGGAACGGGATGACATGATAGAAAAGCTAGCCTATGGCCTATCTCTAACCCATGGAGTCGTAAAAATTCAATGAACTTGAGAAAGTAAGACAGCACATAGGTCGATTCAAACCAAGAAAAACAAAACAACCTTCAATAAATGTTTCAGGTGGTCAGAGCTAGACTGTGAACAGTCTGTACAGAATTAACCAATAGTTCAGTCACAAGTTTTACTCATTATTTGTCCTTTTTTAATTATATGATCATTAATAAGAGTAACTAAATCAATGAATATATCTATGAATTCATTCTTATCCATTGTATCAGTTTTCAAGCAATGGGGTAGACTAATTGAGACCAATTATTATTCTCTCTGTAGTTTTTTTTTTAATACTGTTTTGAACCGTTTTTTTTTTTTAACATTTTCTAAAAACAAGAAAAACTTATCACTATCACATTTTGGAATTTTTACTGCCGAAGTTCTGCATTCAACCGTCACGCTACAGTGGAATGCCTCAGGGGTTGGAATCATATTGTGCAAAAGGAATCCGCTTATGTCACAGATGTGACAGTGAGGAAACAAAACGAGGAAGAGGGGTTGACGGATCCACAAACAAAAGATATGGAGGGCTCCTAATTTGAAGATTAGCAAGTGGTCCATGCTTTGATCCATATAAAACTCCTTTTTAGTTCAAAACAGATGCGTGTGCATGAACCTTTGTGTCATTTTACAATGTGGGTTCGGTTTGAGTGTAGTCATGCCAAGGCTTTCCTGCCAGCTGCTGGAATATTGTCATTAAGCCGGAAACTGTGGAAAACTTAGGGAGCATCTGCGAATCCATCTCAACCTCTCATCATGCTCTGAGCAAACTGTAACAATTCTGTGTGTTCTCCGTGTGTGCTTGGAGAGAGCCCCGGCAGAGAGGCAGCATCTGTTCCCACCGATAAACAGGCTGCCCCACTGAGAGACACTTAGAAAGACCACTGACAATTTCATTTAGCCTCAAGCCAGCCAGTCATTCCGGACCCTTGTTTTCAACACGAGGAGCTGTCTGAAGCGCTTTAAAACGCTGCACACGATGCTGATAAATGAAGGCGGTGGAATATTGCCATTTAAGCTTCCCCCGTGAATACACTTAAACCATTGATATTCTCTAAATCTGCCACAGAGTAATGCTGCTGAAACATTAGAAGGGAATGGATCCAGTGTAAAATAAACTGCCTTTGTCTCTTCTGTTGTGCAGACAGTCCTTTTTTTCAGGTGCTGATCCCCGACAGAAACTTATTTCATTATCACCAAATGTTCTTTGAACTTGCCAGAGCATTTACAGTGATTTTTTTTTTTCCCGTGACAAAAGGACTGCTGAGTAAGCTGGAAATGAACCCGGGCTCGTTGTTCAGCCGCACAGATCAATGCTTTCTATCCGGAACAAGAAATATCTCCAGCCATTCAGCTGCTCATGTCCTCAACATTTATTGAAGATAGATTCCTTTATACACTTTCTCCCTTTTCAGAGCAACCTTCAACTCTCCTCCTTTTCATGTTAATTTACTTTCAAAGGATTCCTTTTATCTGCGTGACTCTTCTCATATTTCAGACAAATCCATGGATATATTACCCCACTAAAGGAAGAGACTTTGAACTTTCTCTGTCTTTATTGCTTTTCTGATAATAGAATTATCCATTATCAATTAGGCCAGGGGGGCTCCAGTTTTTGGCTCGGACCAAGAATTAATTTAAAGCTTACCGATTGAAGCAGCCATTTTCAGATGAGGCCGGGGTTATAATCGAGAGTGTCCTGTTTGGAGCGATCAGGACAGAAATACCTTCAACTCTGCTGTACCATGTGGATTGTCATATGACAAAAGTGCTGAAAGCACAGCTTTCTTGTAAACTCAGGTCCTCTGCACGTATTACAGTAAAACTTCATTTTTTACTTTAAATAGCATTTTATCCCCAACAACTGAATTCGGGTCCTGTTTAGCCCCTTTTTTGTGTCATCTCTTGACTTTGATTAGAGTGAAAACCTTCCACATTGTGCTACAGCTCTTTGATCAATCTTTACTTACCTCATGCTGAATGTGTCATGGATGGTACTCAAACAGAACCAAGATGCAGAGATCTTGGCAAAAAGGTTTTAAATTGAACCAAAATCGCACTCGCAAGGAGTGGATGACAAGGAAAAATTCAAAACAAGGTAGACAAAGTACAAAATAAACAAAAAGAGGACCAACAGTTACAAAGTCCAAAATCAAAACCTCTCTTACGATCCATAAACGGGTTTCAAGGCGCAAGGAATAACTATGGCTTTGCTCAGTATGACTATGATGAGGACTAAAGACGATAGACGAAACACACTGGCACAAGACAAGGGGAGACTCAGACTATTTAAACACAAGGGAACCCCAGGTGAACAAAATTGGTGATCAGGGAAGACAAGCAGACATGTGACACACAGGGGAGTGCAAGAGACCTGAAACAAGGGGATGTACCTTACAAAATAAAACAGGAAATGACAAGACACCAATGGAGACAGGACAAAACCCCCAAAATTCCCTCAGACGTGACAGAATGTCTGTTTCTAGATTATGCACAATCATTAGTATTGCTGTCATTTCAGAGACGGTTTTATATAAAGCAACTTCTGAAGAAGAACACATAGGGCCATGTGGAGTATTTTACAGCATGATTTCAACTGTCCTTGGATGACAAGTAGATTTTTTTTTGTCTACGTTTTATTTTAAAGCCTAAGTTAAACTGCTTTGTTCTCTGATTGCATGTGAAAACCATCAGTCTTTCTGGCAACTTTTGCATGTCATTTGACGCTCAAAATTTGGTTATGTCAGGATGTGTTATCTCTTTAAAAAAAGATACGGATAGGTTCTGATATCTGCCTCATGAAATACTGTATCACACATGAAAAGATGTCAGGACTGCAGTTGTTCAGCTCGATTTTCAGACCAATCCTCTTTAATCAGATCTCTTTAGGTTGAGGCACATGACTAGAGTGTTTGTACAGTTTGTTAGGACATGCATGTGTGTGTTTGTCACGGGCAGAAGAGAAAATTGCAAACCATCCTTCTTTTCCGCCCTACAGTTTAATGTCTCAGTAGGGCTTCTGGGCCCAGATTGCTCGTTTTCCAGCTGCTGCTTTTTAATAGAAGTCTTCCCTGTCAAATTGGACAGTTGCTTTCCGTGGAGGACTGTTTGGCTGCAGAATCAGGACTCCATCTGGGGTTGCACATCCTGAAAGTGGAGGTCTATATACATAAAGTTCACCCCCCTTTATTCGCCTGAAGCCGGTGACCTTATCATGATCGTGCTATTAAATTTTATGGTCGTGCTCCAACATCACACAACAACGACCAGGACAGTCACGTGGTGAATTTAATACACAGCTACAATTTACAAAGGAAACAGATCGACAGATTTAGAGGCGGCTCGTCTTATCGAATCGAAACATCCTTCTTCATAGCGGCCTCTTTCAGTGTGAGGGACAGCCTGAAATTCGTATGGTGCCTCTTTCAATCCGCTGACATGGACAGTGTTAGATAGTTTGAAATTATATCACTGCAAAATGGGGGGGGGGGGGTACACAGAGATGAATGAGACCTTCTAAGTTTAATTTAGAGTCTCCAATTAACTCATCTTTTGGATAATGAGAAGAAGCTTGAGGGTAATCTTTGTACGACATTTTTGAGTGCGTCTTAATTCTGACTCAAGTGTTTATATGATGTAAAGTATCATATTAATCCTTTTATCTAGAAACAAGCGGAAAGTAAACGCACAAACTCATGATGACATTTATTCCAGTGAGGTTGAAGTACAGCTCCATACAACAGTCTCATATCTTTGACTCCTTTGCTCGCAAATCTCCAGCCGGAAGGACAAAGATAAGAATAAAGCAGCCGGAAAATAGAATCTAGAGGGCACGTATCGGCAAACAGGATAAGGGGCTTCTCCACAACCACCATCGCATAATTGTAAAACTCACAAGATCATCTAATCGGACCATTGCTGCAAAGTATAGATAGTTATTTCCAATGGGGAAGAACATCAAAACAGTTTGTATTCACAAACAGAGTCCTAAATTTCCCTGTGCTGTTGTCTTGTCCTTTGCACAAAGCCAGAGGCAATTCCTTGATGATATCACACTGTGTTTAGAAATGTTGTGATTACCTTTGTAAGCTCTTCTTTCCTGCTTTTTGAGCTGTATGAAAAATAGATGAATCACCTATCGCCCACCATGGAGTACAGCATTCATTAAGACAGCTGATTGGATCAGCGGGATTTATTACAGAGGCTCAAAAACTCTCATCTTGCAAGCTTAATACAAACTTTCTACGTTTGAAATACTGAGCTCATAAAGGTACCACAGTGGGAATGATCCTCAGCAGAGAAGTTTGGGTTTTGACTGGACACCCTCCAGCTCTTGGTAAGTAAGAACCTCTTTTGTTAATCTGCAGTTAATGTAGGTCAGAGCTAATGGATAAGCTTTGCTCTGTCACTTAATGCTGTCAGACTGAATGTACTGTCCACTGAAGCGGATCACTTCAACAGTTTTCAGGAGCGAGCAGAAGAAAAGCGTTTACCTGGAAAATCTCAGCTCCCCGACACACGTCTGCACTCCTCAGACAAATGACGAGATGATTGTGTTACTCTACCAGAGACAAAGAAACCTGCACTATCAGGAAACACGGGCTTAGAACTGAGGAGGGTTACACAGAAGAAATGGCTGATGGGACTACGTTTGAGTATCTAACGCAATTAAAGGTCTGAGTTGCTTCTGGCTGGTCATTAGTGGGGAATGTTTTGTGATCCAGCTGCAGAATATTTTACCCAGTTGCTGTTCTCCATTTCACCAAAACAGCCATGAAAGTCATTAACTGCCTTCTCCACCATGGGAATCCTCTCAGTTTTTAAATTATGTTTGCATACGGTAGTAGGGAAGACTTCCACTAGTTATTGCACTTTCCATGACCTATTTTTTTTTTTTCCCACCACTTGAAACCAATTCTTTATCTTAGAATGTTTTGCCTGTCTCTTTCTGTCATTTTTACTGCTGCATAGGAATACTATTATCATTTCCTTCACACCCCCATTTACGTTTAGAGACATTCAGTCCAAATA
>JABUIW010000028.1:1484559-1516015 GCA_013363375.1 Menidia beryllina | reverse complement strand
TTACCAAAGATCTACGAAATGGTCAGCGTTTGAACTTTTCCAGTCTTGTCATGCTGAGCTCTACTGAACGCTGACGAAAAGTGAGGTCGGACATCTTGTTTATTAAAGTTGATGTTTCGAGGAAACCAATCAGTCCTGTCTACTTGGGGTAGGGCTGCTAATCAGCACACGCTGAGGCTAACAGATTCAATGACAATCTGGTAATCTGATGAGAAGGTAAGACAGGCTAGGTGTAAAACACAGTAGAACCAGTGCTGAGCAAGCAAAGATACCAAATAGATAGAATGTGATGACCCCCTCTTTATGATACTTCCACCTACTTCCACCTGCTAATTGAATAGTAATTTGAGAATAGCTGTCTTAGTTAAAAGGCTGGATTTCATTCCTTTTTGCCATTTTCTTTTTGAACAATTGCTTGTATTGTTTAGACAAACTAATATACAGGAGTTGGACAATGAAACTGAAACACTTCTCATTTTAGTGTGGGAGCTTTCATGGCTAAATTGGACCAGCCTGGTGGCCAATCTTCATTAATTGCACATTGAACCAATAAGAGCAGACTGTGAAGGTCCAATTAGCAGGGTAAGAGCACAGTTTTGCTCAAAATATTGCAATCCACACAACATTATGGGTGACATACAAGAGTTCAAAAAAGGACAAATTGTTGGTGCACGTCTTGCTGGCGCATCTGTGACCAAGACAGCAAGTCTTTGTGATGTATCAAGAGCTACGGTATCCAGGGTAATGTCAGCATACCACCAAGAAGGACGAACCACATCAAACAGGATTAACGGTGGACGCAAGAGGAAGCTGTCTGAAAAGGATGTTTGGGTGCTAACCCGGATTGTATCCAAAAAACATAAAACCATGGCCACGTGCAGCCAATGGTTCAAACATTGTATCCTGAAGGAGGTGCCGTGTATCAGGATGACAATGCATCAATACACACAGCAAGACTGGTGAAAGATTGGTTTAATGAACATGAAAGTGAAGTTGAACATCTCCCATGGCCTGGACAGTCACCAGATCTCAATATTATTGAGCCACTTTGGGGTGTTTTGGAGGAGTGAGTCAGGAAACATTTTCCTCCACCAGCATCACGTCGTGACCTGGCCACTATCCTGCAAGAAGAATGGCTTAAAATCCCTCTGACCACTGTGCAGGACTTGTATATGTCATTCCCAAGACGAACTGACGCTGTATTGGCTGCAAAAGGAGCCCCTACACCATACTAATAAATTATTGTGGTCTAACACCAGGTGTTTCAGTTTCATTGTCCAACCCCTGTATATAAACATGGCTTAGTTAGACTAATACAAATATGCATTCTTGCCAAACTAGCACAGGGAATGCTGGTTCTTGGTTCTGGTGGGTGGAGTGTGGGCTGGGCCCTGTTACCATATTCATGTATTACTCATGTACAGAGGAGAAGAACTAGAGTATTGCCCTGACCTCATTTTACAGGCTTAAGTATCACCTCTCCGAACAGAGTGAAACAGAATATAGTTATTCTGTGCGTAAACAAAATTAGACCTTAATGGGATTCAGCATACCGGTAACTTGTTAACAGGATGTTTCTAAGAAATTTACAAAGATCTAATTAAAGAAATCTGGGAGCCATTCCTTTTTTCTTTTTGTTGGTTTTGTTATTGTTTAATGAAATAATCTGTGCAGTCAGCAATAAAAACTTTAAAAAACCCTATTTCTTTTTTTTTAATTTCTTTTTTTATTATGCTCAAACCATTTTCCTTTAAGTTCAGTTCTCACCGGAACAAATCAGACTGCTCTCTCCCGCCAGATGCTCTGGAAAACAGCATTTTTGTTCCTTCTCCTCATGATGGTGACGGTGCTGTCACTCATCTTGTGTCACTTCATGGATACCGCGTGACAAGTGAAACCCTCAGAGCAGAATGGGAAGCAGCTTTTCTGAATCCCCAAAGGCTTTACATTTTCATAGCATTGTTATTTGTCTTACTTGACAAGCCAATGTCTGCCCCGTTTGATGAGATTTTATGTTCCTTTCGTTTTTTTAACACTTCTCATGCAGCTGCCGATGTGACACATTTATGACATGCCCTGGATCTGGGCCGTAAAACCCTTGTTGTTCAGGAAGCTGGCTGCACAAAACTCAATGTGCGCCATCTGCTCCCTCTTCTCTGTTTATCTGACAAGAGTTATGTTTCCATAAAAGCGCACTCCTCCGCAAAGCCCTCTATGTTAGTATTGCATCGGCATCATGTCACTTACAATACACCATGAATGTCAGTGAGCCTTGAGAGGGACTCTATCATACTGTGTGACCGTCTATCTATGTAGCGCAGGACTCTCTTAAAAAAAGAATAAAATGCAAGAAAGTAGGCATCACGATTCTATAATCGTCGTCGTAAATGAGTCTGTGATGAGGTCATAGGTATCTCTTCAGAGGTTGGATACTGTTCTCTTTTGGGACTACTTTATTTCATGGAGAGAAAAATATTGATCTCACAGGTTCCAGCTGAATCTATCCCCTCAGAACAATCTCTCTCAGAAATTCAAAGCAACTGAACAGTTATGTTGTCTCATAGTCAACAAAGCCGAGTCTATTAATCTCAAAAGGAGAATTCCAAATGAGGTAAACCAAATCAACCACCTTTTGATGTGGTGAAAGGGAATCTCTAAATAGTTTTCCCCTTTAATGTTTTCACAGCATTTATCAGTTTATTGGACTGCAATGCATGATGATATGCTGAAATGTTGGGCATTAAATATTAATTCATTCTTGTTAATACTAGGGGGGGGAAAGTGCCCAGCTGCAAAACACCATCACAGGAACACGCTTCAGTTACATATTTTTCGTCTGGATTTCGGTTATGCGGCTTAAAGGCTCTGGCTTCATTAAAATGGATAAGGCTGGCTATAAAAAGGTTGAAGGGGTGAGTCAACTTCCTGGTTGCCGTTTTGGATCACTCGGAACGATCAGTGCCTGACAGCTGTCCCGCTGAGCAAGGTGCTTTACCTTCATTTTCTGAACATTTCTATTTAATTGCCCCCTTCAGAGTGAAACTACGAAAATGGTTGACAAGGCCCTTAGACCACATTAATGTCTTATGAAACCATCAGTTTAGGGCTGGCACGGTGTCTCGTTTCTCGGATACATCTGTCTTTTTATATTTTATTTAATTCTGAACAGGGAGCGGAATTAACTGGCATAAATATGTTTGCGCTTGAATCGTAGGTTAGACACATCACAAGCATGCTAATGCGTACCAGTGGGATGCAAAGTCTGCATTCATTTGAATAATCCCTTTGATAAAATCTAGAAATGATCCCCCCGTCAAGATTCAAGAAGTAAAACCCAAGTGAAGGCAAGTTTTATTCATCTCATTCGGAAAATAAATAGCTTTATCCTGTTGCAATTACAATGCTTTTTGAGACGATAGTACACGTTAAGCACAGATAAGAAATTAGATAACCATTTACATAACAGTTTGAGTTAAATTTTTGAGGCCCCATCTGCATTTTTGCATGGGCTCGTGGGAAAAACTGTGTTTGCAAAGACGTGGCTCAAAAGGGCACAGCAACGGCAGCAAAAAACAAAGTAAAAATCACTGCAATAGCTATGTAAAAAAAGATGCTTTTCGGAGATTGAAAGGTGCCGCACGAGGAGTCACATATTTGTCCCTGGTCACACTTTTATCACAGTGTTTATTTCAAAAGCCAAAGGAGATGTCACATGAAGAGGAAGTCAAAAGCAAAGCTTGAAATGGTTACCGCTGACTTTCCATGCATAAAGGATAAGGGTCGTAACAAGTGACAGCGGTAAACGTGCCGACTCCATGGCTTACCTCCTGAATCTTAGCCTTGATCATTGGTTGGCTCTAATCGTTGGTAAAACCTCTCGCAAACGTGAGCTCTCAGAAAGGTCTGTCTGTGAACAATATCAGTGAGGATTGTCATTTTAGAAAAATTACACAAATTTACAAAGAAGCTCCCTGAAAAAATAGAAAGAGTCCATCAGAAAAAAAGTCCCCTTGCTGGCAAACACACCTCGAAATGAAACTCTTGACAATAAAAAGACATTGGATTTCTAAATACATCCTGCTGGGCGATGTGATCAGAATGTGGCCCGCATGTGGGCGATGTCAGCGTAGGAGCTGTTGTGTTTTTTTTCTGTAACCGGTGTCCTCGTTCGCCGTTGTGCTGTCGCTATTTCTGTGCATCGGCAGCACTCACTTGTAAACAAGCAGTTTCCCCAAACTGCTACAGTCAAACCGGCCATCTCGGCCATCTGGGAAGACAGGAATCCTTCCCGAGGAACCGTGGCCTGTCTTCTCCTGGGAGAAGTTTCCGGTAAACGCTTCACATTACGTGGACGAGGGAGGGGGCATCTGGGGAGGGCAGAGACAGGAATGTTGTCATTGTTCTCTTTGAAATTGCGTTAGAGTCACACCAGAGAGGTTATGAAGGAAAACGTGTTGTTGTTGCTGTCGCTGACAAAGTTGATCTGGCACTGCTCCAGCTGGGCGATGTCCCCAATGTCCAGCTCAGATAAAAGCTGAGTCGGGTCTGTGTTTGTGGTCAGAACCTTCTGCTTCTCCTGCTGCAACTCCACGCTCTCCTCCACTTCCTCCACTTCCTCCGCCTCCTCGCGGCCCTCTTTGCTGTGCTTTTCCTCCTCCTCCTCCTCCTCCTCCTCTTCTTCTGTGATGGAGCAGAGGCGGGCGGCGGTCCCGGGGCTCTCGGCCGGCGGCCTGTAGTGGCACTGGCCGTTCAGCAGCCTCCTCAGGGGCATCAGGGGCACCGCCTCCTCCCCGAGCAGCTGCTGCTGGCAGTGCCGGAAGTCGCTCTGGCGCTTCAGCCGCTTGAACTCGCTGAAGGCCGAGGCGGCGTTCTGGTCCAGGCGGCCGGCGATGGCCCGGGCCTTCTCCGCCTTGCCGACCAGGACGGCGTGACACCGGAGCACAACCGCCATGTTCTTGACCTGGTGCCTGTAGATCCAGGCCAGGATTTTGGGCCGGCACGGGTCGGCCGCGCAGTACGTGATCCTGTTCAGGGAGTAAAGGTGGACGGGCTTCTTTTTCCCCGACTTGTCGGCGCTCATCCGGATGCCCTGCGACCCCACCGCTAACCTCATCTTCACGCTCTGCTCCCCGTAGTTGCTCCTCACCCAGATCTTGGCCACCGCCTCCTGGGTGCAGCCGTCCCCCTTCGCCGTGATGGTGACCACGCTCCCGAGGTAGCGCACGTTGTAGACCGGCTCCTCTTTGTTGAGCTCCACCTTTTGCCGCTTGGTCTGGAAGATGCTGCCCACCCAGTGGAAGGGGCAGTCCGGCAGCAGGTCGGGGCAGGAGCGCAGCAGGGAGGAGAGGATGGAGTGGTAGGTCAGCCCGCTCCCCAGACTCTTGGGCTTACTCTTGGCCTCGTCCTCCACCAGAACAAACTTATTCCTTCTCCAGGGCAGCATGGCGCGGTCGGGAGTGCGAGCGGAATGAGCTCCCCGCTATTGCTTTCTCTCTCTAGTCGGATCAGGAAGCTCGGGAAGAGTTGGAAAGCCGCCTGCTGCGTGCGAGCCAGAGAAGGAAGGCAAAAGAGAAGCTGCTTGGCGAAGCTCGCAGAAGAGAGTGAGAGCCGCGAGCCCCTGCCAGTCCGTTCTCTCAGTCGCTCCTCCTTCCTCTCCTCCTCCTCTTCCTCTCTCTCTCTTCTCTTGTCCCGCATCATGCAGCCCCGATCAGCGCAGGAATCTTAGACCGACCCTCGGGCACGCTCCGTCCCCCTCCCCTCTTCGTTGTTTTGCTTCCATGTGGCTCCCTACCAAGATGTTATTTATCCTTTCAGCTTTGCGATGAGTTATCGCTGTTTTTTTCTTATTAATATACCCAGACACTCACTCCAGATTATTCTCTCTTGTGGCCCTATAAGCTTTTAGCTCAGTTTTCAAAGCATTTTTCACTTAGATTTCTGTTTTTGTATCATATGTGTAATATATGATTTGTTTGAGCCTGATAGTAAAAGAGATTTTTAAATTTGTTAAATGGTGATAAACTGAATGGCGTTTTAAATGTCAGCAATGTAGTGCTCTGGCGTTTTTTTGTCGTTTGTTTTACGATAAAGGGAGGAACTGTCTAATCAACCCAAGCTGTTTAAATTTTTTTAAGTGTTTGCAGTGTCATGTTTTACAAGCAGACACTTTGGCCCATCAGACACCCACTTCCACCCACCTTTTTATTTTCATCTCCTAATATCTCTTGGCCTTACTTTTTAACTCTAATTTACCATATACTATTTTAATATATTAAATTAGTGTTAGTTGTTCGATTGATTTTTAATTTCCACCCCTATTTTGATCACATTTTTTCAAATATTTCTACTATAAATAGATATTTTTTTCTATTCACACCTTTATCTACATACCTACCAAAGAACCTACTCCCCCATCCATCCCTCTTTAATACATTCATTCATCCATCTATTCATCCATCTCTCTTTCATTCTCTGACTGCTTATGACAACTTTGCATTACTATCAAATCACTCAAGCAACCTCATTAAAATAGCATGACAGCCTACTCAAAACTTTGTCCTTGCCCTATGTTGGTTGAAAATGACTGAAAACTTCAAGTATCAAGATGTTTAGATCTGTAACAAAAAGTATGACTCAGATTTTGGCAGAACAGGATCCTCTCAGATGGATATTAGGAAACCTCTTTAAAATTCCACTTATGCAGAAAAAGTCTGAGCTTGCTGACTGGTTCAAGTGCCCAGTTTTGTTTGAAGTTAAACGCTTTCTATCTGAATGTGGTAACTGCCTTACTCGTTTGACAAAGGACACATTCAACAAGAGTTACCAATGATACAGAACAGAAAAGACTTAAAACATGTTATTAGTGAGTAAAAATAGTGCTGATGATGCATAAAGATAAAAATAATTAAGTCATAATCTTTGTATCTATCACCCGAAAGTCATCCAAGGTATCATTGGCCTGTAGGTGGTGTACACCCTGCACAGGTCCTGCACCAAAACTAACACGGGCGCTAGTATTCATCCAGACTGAGCTGGATCAAACAATCTTTTTCATGTAAAACCTGTGACAGTGTGTGTTGTGTTAACACAAATGTGTCCTGGGACATAATGATGAACCCACTGCTAGGTTTCTTAAGTAAAGCTTTACACTAAACAAACTGTTTAATAATCTGTTCGAGGTGCATGAGTATTTGATCATTTAAGCAGATTTGTCATGTTTCTCCACTCTGTGACTAAACATCCATTTGCAGTTAACTGGCTGTAAACTGTACCAGGAAGCAGGTAGTGAACTGCCAGGGATAGATGCTGGATGAAGTTCTCCGGCAAGGAGTATAGATCACTGTGGCAACTGTAGAAAATGAATGGCCCCTCTCTGCCCCTGGTGTGTGCTTTGAATTACAGATGCTCACTTTCTCAGTGGACTTTCAGTGTTATACTCATTTTGAAATGTATTTTTGGTGACTGAAAATACCATGAGTTGAAAAAAAACTAAAAGAAAACGTAAGCCAAACACGTCCACATGTGCCTGTTGGCATTTGGCCAAACCTGGTGAAACTCAATCGATGGATTTGGGAAAAACCTGGGCAGCAGCCATAAAGGATGTATGGCGAGTAAAAGCTGGGCTCACAGTCTGATCCGGGCTGATATCTTCTCGTGCAACAGAAGACAGCGTGATTGATAGGCTATATACAACACATGCTGTCCCATAAATCAAGGCTTCTGATGTGGAAAACCTCATTGTGTCATCTGAGGATGTACCCAGATTCTGATATGCTCATTTTAAAAAATGGACGAGTGTATTAAGTGTTGACTTGTCAACCTCTTACATAAGGGAGTTTATTTACCCGCCCAGTCTTTTTAGGTCCTGGCTAATGTTCTGTTCTCTCAGCTTTTCTGTAAAATGAAACACTCATTCTTCTTCTCCTCTTGCAAAGTGCTGCATATTTGGATTTAATGTGTCTGAAGACAAAGCAAATGTTTTTATGTAAGTTCAGTTGATCATAACTGGACTACAATGCTATCAATGATAAATAAATGGGTAAATTATACATCAGACAAGTACTCAAAACTCCCTCATATTGATGGGTAAATACCTTCCAATGCACTGATGAAAATTTGTAAGGTAAACGTTTTCAAAAGAGATATACAACCCACAGAAAACACATTGGGAATAGGAAAACTTTAAAGCTAACTTTGTCTCTTGTTTATTCTATCTTTCATGCTGCATATGAGTCTACATTTGCTCCAAACTTCAAGAACACCATGGACCGGCAGCAGATATCAACATAAAGAGTCCAGACATTTATGTACTTGTTCAATCTTGTTGAAGAGCAGGAATTTACTTTGAGATCATCCCTTATCATCAGATACCCTTCATCCTTTTATCACCGTGCATGTTGAACTAGTACTCCAAACCACCTACTCCTGCCTCATATCTTCAAACTCATATTATTCATGTGAAGCCAGTTTTAATCAGAGTTGTGAATTCTTTTATTTCACATTTTCTTCCTTTATTCAACATAATTGTTGTTCTCTCTTTACTCAGTACCTCTCCCTGATCACCCTGAAACCTACTAAACTTACCAAAACTCAGCTATTTCAGCTGTGAAGTCCCATGGACATTACATGATTTAAATGAAAAAAACAAAGCTCTTATCTTCGGGAAAACGCCAGAATCAGTAATATTTACACTTTTGGTGGAACCTTTCCACAGTGCATCATCTCTGCTGTTGCAACACCAATAGTTGCCAGCCTTGGCGTTGACACATCCACCGACAGGCAAAATGTCTGTGTTAGCATAAGAACAACTATGTCAGCACAACGCATAGAGTAACTGCATGGATCAAAGTTCAGGAAGAGATGCAACGCCAGTCTGGCAGGTTCTTAACTACCTCCAGATGGCCCAATCTCACAAAAAAAATCCATAGTATTCATACTGGTGATGTTGGTTTCATGCCTTCAAGCACAACAAGACATGCAAGCAAACAAGAAATGAGATCTGTGCATAAACAATCACTCTGGGTTTTTTTATGTCCAATATTATTCCAGGTTATGTTTGATATCAGAATCTTTTTTCCGGTCCAAGCCATAATCACCTGGGTTTGAATAACTAACTTTAACCATGAGCCCTGGGATGCGTCCAACAAAACACTTAATAATGTCCCAAAGAAACAGCAGTTGAATACGGAAATAAAATTCCAATATAAAGTTACTTGAAGTGCTCAAAACAGAACTTTCTCTTGACTTCCCCACTGTGATGCCCCAATGTGTGTTGAGCAAACCCCCAAGCAATCAGAGCTTGAATTACATGCCGTAGTCTGAGCTTTTTGTTGTCTTTACTTCTGTTCAGTCTTGTTAGTTTTCTGTATCTTCTAATTTCATGCTTCGTCCACTCCTTTTTCGAAAGTTACAAAAAGGCTTTTGGCTTCATCTCTTGCCTGTCTGTTTCTGGATTTGGGTCGTACTTTTCCCCTTATGTGCCATGCCAATAATGCAGCACAATTTCTTACCAAATGACATAGCATGCTGTTGCTCTCTGGAGTTTTACGTGTCTATAGTCTTAGAATAAAGCTGAAAATCAAGTCTTTGGACATTATTGAAGTTACAGGACCAATTCATTCATCATACCGCATTATGTTTTGGTGCTTTGCCAGCGCTGGAGGTTCAAATGCTGTCTGTCTTCTAAGATCTAATATATAACTTACACAAACTGTCAGTTTTATGACTCGCAACCATTTTATCCATCAGCATGGTAACAATCAATGTCATGTGTCACAGTGCTGCTGTGGCCACTCCTGTGGGTTAATGGAAAGTGTGCATGACCAAAAGCAATAGAAAATTGATTGTCATATACAGAGTGGCAAAAATGAGAAAAGCTAAACAATCTTTTAGAGCACACAATTGTGGTGAAATGCTGATCTGAAATACTCAAACTAATCTCTGAGTGCACTGGAAGAAATCTCCCAGTCACCATCTGAAGCTGCAAACAACGAGTGTGTGTTTTGCTGTTTGCTGACTGTGTGAATCACTTTTATCAGGTATGTTTAAACGGATTATATAAGAACATTGTGGCAGTTATCAGATGTGTTTTTGTCCAGATACAGCGAAAAATGAGCCCTATGTTATGGTCCAAATGCTGCCAGGAATAGCCAGGAGATGGGAGACAAATTCCATTTACCAGAGGTTTTTATCTGAAGCAACTTACAAAGATACCAGGGAATCCACTGAGAATCCATGTAGGGTTTACTGCCATGCCAAGAAAACTCAGCAAATGGTCAATAATCAAACTGCTGACCTACAGCTGCCCCATCATAAATTAAAATATTAAATGTATTACTTAGAAAGTCACAGAGAAAAGGTGACCAAGTCAGAAAACCTAAAAAAATAAACTTCAGTAACATAATACGAAAGGCAAACAAAAACCTAAACCAGAGAAATTAATTTGGGAATACAACACAAATAACCTTGGCCAAAAACAATGGTGACAATTGTGAATTGGGCTAAGACAAAACAAGGGAGCTTGAAAACAGAGGAAGGCGATTTTCTGGGTGATGGCAGCTGAGGATAATGAGCACAGTTGACGGGAGTGAGGTTGATGTACAGAACAGGAGGGAGGAAGTAACACAAACCAGGGAGATTAATCAAAGTAAAACCCAGAAGGAAGAACTAAGAAAAAACATAAGAAACTCAAAAGTCAAAAGAATTGCAAAAGAAACCACAGATAAAAGAGATATCAAACTAGAGGGAAAATTTAAAAAATGAGAAGACAAAAACCAATTATGAAATCAAAATAGCTCAAATTCTTTTAAAAAAAATCTCATTCCACATGCTTTGTTTTTTTAGACGAAAGCTCATGCTCATTTCTGACAATATGTTAGGAATTTTGCAATTCCGAATAATGAGGTTTTGGAGGTGGCACTGTACACCTCATTTTGTATCCGACCATACATTCTAAAATATAGAACATTTCAAAATTTTGACTGAAAATTCAGATTTAGAGCAGGACAAAATTAACGAACCCCTCACTTTCTTTTTATGTACCTCACGTTTGCTTTTACTTTTCTCAAAAACTGGTTATCAGCCTACACATGGTGCAGAGTTATACTAACAGATGGTTTGATCTCAGTCACATCCTCCTTTATTTCCTTATCATGAGCTTCTTCGCACTGCACCAGGACTCCTTCCTCTTATCCAGGACAACATATGCTACATATTTCTGTCTCGGAGGCAACCTAATTGAATCGGGCTCTCTCTTCATGGCGCTACACTTACCCAGTGCGGAGTAATCAATGAAAGGGGGCCTGGCGGAGCGGGGCCCGGCTCTTAGGGCACTGATTTATGGCCGTACGTGAGGGCAGGAGCGAGGCCGCCGTGTGCAGGGTGAAGAACAAACGATGACAGAGAGGGCCTCTGTGCTCCGCATCCGTCAGGCTGCTGCCGTCCATAAGACGCCTGGAGCAGATCAGAAATGACACTCACAAAATATGACGGAAATGTTACCGAGCGCAGACCTGAGATCTTCTCTTTGTTTACAAAAAGAATGAGGCTGAGCCACAAGGGGACGGAAATCGATATCATCTTGTTCTCTAGCGATGGACTTCATTAACTTGGCTGGATATGGAATGCAGATCAAGTGAATCATAGTATAGTTAACACGGAGGGTAATGGACCTTATATATAAAAGGCTCATTCCCTTGCCTTAATTGGGAGATGAGAACAATCTCATGAGACCTGTAGGTCAGCCCCCTTCATTTACTCCTGCACTATACAATTGGGGCATTGCTGTTTGCATTAAGAGTTTATGAGGTTGTGTGTATGTCATGGAATAATTGAATAAACAAAGATAAATTAATTCATGTAAATTGGATAGGGTTGGGGTTCGGCTTTTTTTATCCGTATCTAAATTATCTCAGTATAAAACAAGGGATTCAACATTAATTTGATTAATACTGGTTGTCTTGACTGTAGTTATTTTGATATCTCTCATAAAAAGCTATGCATATCTGATACCTGCTCGAGGGTAACATGTTGAGGTCAACATTTCTGATGAAGTATATGTCGAAAATGCAAAGGACAGAGGAGAGACAGCCCCGATGGAAGGATTTTAGTCGTCACAAGTGGTGTAATTAGGAATCCTACAAAGTAAAGTGGTGGATAACAGTGGTCAGTGGAACAGCATGGGCACATGTGCTGGTGCAGTCTGCTGGTTTTTGTAGATCTGCCTCTTTATCTCCGCTTGGCATCTGAAGATATCCAGTTTATGTAAGGAGGGGTTTACATTTTATCTAGTGTGAGCTTGTGACGAAACTCAACCTCTCACCGTGCTAAATGGAAGCAAGCATGTAGTTTGCACATAAAGGATTTTTTTCTATAAACCACACGTTTTTTTTTTTAAGTAAATGTGGGTAGACATTAAAACACATTTAGTGAAACAGATTACTTATGGTATCATACCTCCTAACAGGCTAAATTCTGCCTCATTTTGCCTATACAGTGGAGAGAAAGTTGTTGACTGTTTTGTCTGTTTATGCTGAGCTAAGCAAACTAACTGCTCCAGCTTTTTAGGGAATGTGACCTAACACAGTCTTCCTTGCTCTGAGGTTGTCTTTTATTAATCGAGACCTTAAATTATTATTTTTTTCAATAGTGTTTCTATGCAAACTGAAGGACAACACTATACCATCGTAGGAAAGTCAAGCCCAGTTGACAGATTTATACTCAACTCAACGCCCCCATATGATATATAGCCTCCATAAACCCTTGGCTTTGTTGTTGGCCCATTTTTTGTTTTTGTTTTTATAGGTTCGCAAGTATGAACTAAAGCTTGTATTGGCTGCTTTTCAATTATTTCAGCAGTTCATTTTACTGATTGGTCATGATGCAATCACTGAAGTTTGAATTTTTCCATCCTCTAACTGGAATTTAAAAAACACGTATCAATTGATAAAGTCCTTGTATTTCTATCGAATTTGTTTCCAGTCAAGAGAAATATTTATCTTTAACAGACATCTGCTGTTAAATAATGAAGTAATTATTTCTGACATACAGAAAGATGTAGCATTATTTGAACATGTAGTTCAGTGTTTATGAAGGAGAGATTGGATATTTAACTGAGCTGGGAGTGTGGAAAAGAGGTCCACTGTAAATTTACTGACTGAATTATATACCTCCAGACCTGAGGAGCCACTAATAAAAACGGTCAGGGTTGAGTTTCGAGTTTGCAGTTAGTTTATACACCAAGAACATGCTCTGAAAACGAGTAAAGTGTATTTTCCATGTAATTGTTATATTCATTCCCTCTTTTCTCATATATGTTGTCATTAAGATTGAATAATAAAAATTGTATAATTTAGTAACTCTGAGGATAGCTCATTATTTTAACTCATAATTTTGCATTTGCTTACAGTTGTGATATCATAAGATATGACTGTATCTACTGTGTGTTTCTTTTTAAAGTTTCATCCAAAGGAGTTAATAGGAAAGGGTTTTACTGAATTCAGGAGTCTTTTCGGAACCAGTTGCAAGAAATTCATGTCAACTCTTTCAACTGAACAACCTCAAGAGAATGTATTTCTTGCATCCTATTCTCCTCCTATGTAGCTTTTGTCTCCATAAGACATTTTTTCTTATCTGAATTTCATGTGAAAATGTGCCACTCTGGAGTCTCGGTGATGGCACTTATGTGAAAGATAAAAGAAACGAGGGGGAAGGTTTACATTGACAGACGGGCACTTGATCCGCTAGATAGACTGTCTACAAAACAAGGTGATTAATCTTGAATGGAAGCCCCAAGGATATGCCTGTTCTTTTACAGAGGCTGAAAAATAGGTGGGTGGAGGCGGCCATGGGTTGTTGGGATAAATCACTCACATATCAATTTGTTTGTGTCAGCTTAAGCCAGATGAGGTTTCAATGACAACTTTTCTTTCAAAGAGATTGAACTTTTGATATCTTTCAAAAAGATGAGCCGTGAAAATTAGTCACTTATGCATTCTATAGCTTTTAAATCTCTATATAATATCATATATCATCTCATAATCCTTTTTTTCCGTACACATATTTGGAAGATACAAAACAGTCTTTCTTTAAGGAAAAGCTTTTTATGAATATTTCAAAAGTTTTAAATTGTAATACCAGGTGCCAGCAAAACGATCCAATCCCCAGAGCACTGGGATGGATAATTGTCCTGCCAACTGACGAATTCATTTCATGCTTAAACAGCCCATCAAGTCCGTATTACACAGTGAACATATAAACTTTGTTCCCTGCACCGGCACTACTAATGAATTACCCCACCAAAAAAAAAAATGCATTGGTTAGTTAGAGCAAAGCATGTGAGTGGCCTCAAGCACTAATTTTGCATGTCAGGACCTAACCTAAATATAAATGGAAAGAGCAGCACAAAAATAATGGGCTTCAAAATTGATAGATGTATTTGCTATACTTGCTGTGGAAATAATTCCCAAATTGGCGGTCTTCGGCATCAGACTGAAGCCAAGTCTGCAAGGATGTTATTGATATTAAACATCTTATATTGATTAAAAATCTGTATAATTTGTTGAAGACATTGGAACTTCAGTTATGTGTCACAAAAGGATCTATAAATCCTGCAGATTGCTGATCATGGACACATTATAAAAAGAGAATAAATTATCTGATGTCAAAGTCATTTGTGTTTATACAGTGCTAGTGGTGATGTACAATCTCATTATGGTCAGAAAATTGTTTGTTTTATACCTTCATTTATCCATGTATTGCTCAGTCTATCATTAGTAACATCCTTTATGCATTTATTTCATGTTTATTTATTGAAAACGCTCATATCTAGATACACATTGGTAGAGTACTTGGAAAGTAGGATCAGTTTTGAGGTTATTTGATTATTCTACCATAAAGAAAGTCAAGATATAGTTATTTGATGGATGGGTGTGTGTGAATATTAGACCCTGAGCTTCCATTTAATTAGAATCCTTTCTGAGAATTCACATCCAATTTAAAATGAATTGATTAATTAAAAATCAAGAAGTCATTGTGACAGCTTTTTTTCAGGGGCATGAGAAATAATGACAAAAGCTATAAATCTAAAGTTTTTTCCTTAATCAGTTTAGTGTGTAAAAGGTCTGGAGTTCGTATGATATTTCTTTTTGGAGTAGTTTTACTGGTACGTTGCTTTAAGCTGTATTTCCCAACTCTGGTCCTCAAGGCACACTGTCCTGCATGTATTCAAGGTTTCCCTGCTCCAGTACACCTGATTTAGATAAATGGGACAGCTGTCAGCACAAGCCCTGCAGTAGGCTGATTAAGACCCCTAGATTTAATCAACCAGGAGATGATTCTTGGTGGAGCCCATCGCTGCCATTTGGCAAGAGGCGGTCTATTAGAGGACCAGAGAAAAGGCAACCATTCACACCCCATCGGTCGATTTGGACTCATTCATTTCCCTTGTGCCTGTTTAAGGACAGAAGAAGGAATCCAGACAATCCAAAGAAACCCATGTATACAAATGGAGAGCACACACACTCCAAACGGGGAGGTCTCAGCTGGGAGTTACAGCTTTGAGGCAGCAGTGCTGAACCATTGTGCAGCCAGCTGTGATTATAGCTGAAAAATCCCATCTCACAGTTTATTTCAGAGGATTCGGGCTGTTTTTTTTCTTGAGCTCAAATGTAAAATGCGCCGTATATTTCTGTACCAAAAAGGAAGATAGATGGTGGGATCTGATACTGGGTCGTCCCAGGCTGAGGAGAATTAGGAGTTTTACGAACTTCCTTATATTACTAAAGTATTCCCGGAGGTAAGGTAGCCATGTTTCTCACAGGAGGCCACTGGCTGTTCATTTAAGGGAAGACTGATCACATTGTTACGGCTGTGTGATAAAACTCTTACTTATGGGAGATGTGAGCAATCAACAAAAAGTAGAAAAGGGTCATCTGGCAGCTTGACTACACTCTGCTCATCACTTGCCAAACACAAATAATGTTATCTCTCCCTTCTGCAGCTTTTTTCTACATTTATCATGATAGTTAGAAAGGCTCAACCTCAATAAATCTGCGGATTAATGTTCAATATCAATGCATGGATTTCCATCCGTACACAATCACTGTGGAATTACTGGATTAGTTTATGTGCTTGCTAAATAACAAGGGACACTTAAATGTCAGCAAGAAGGAGAATCCAACCCGACAGACCAAGACCTGCTCATTTTAACTAGGCTCATGACAAACGTAAAACACAAGTCAGTGAAAAGTTAGGAGATAATAGTGCAATTAATTGCAGCTTGGAAATAAATATATGTTACATACTTAGTTTATTCAGGCTCAACATTTTCCGTTTGCTAGAGAAAGGTTTCAGTCGACAAGTATTAATATGACTGCAGATAAAGGGAGACACGTTATACTGTATATACAACTTAAATATAAAAAATATTTACCTTTTAACTGCCATTTTTACTCTCTTTTAAGAGCTTGTTTTAGCTTCAGCTCTGGTAAAAAAAAAAAAAAAAAGAAAAGAAAAATTAAGCTGCTTCGTCGTCGTGTTAACTAATGGAGTTGCGCTGCCATCTACTGGCATTAAGTGGAATTACATGTCCGTGTTGTAAATATTGAATGTGCTGTGCGGAAGAAACGCTCTTGTTGGGTGACTACAGGTAAATGAAATGATAAAACGTTTTACTAAATGCGGTACTTTGTAACGCGACAGCTGGAATATCTTTGGGTAAAGGTAAAAACACCGTCCTTTCGTTTACCTTGTAACCTAAGCATAGCATGCGAGCTAGTGGCTATGTGCAGCGAAGGAAGCTAACAGCATTGCTAACTTTAGCTGTAGCTAAATCGTGGATTCAACAGCAAGACAGGGATAGTGTATTTACTCAGAAACTTGGCATTACAGAACTGGGTTACTGTGTAAAAGTCAGCAGCTGTTAGATTTTTATGTTAACCGATGTTTATTTTGTTTTGTGACAGTTATTCTCATCGAGACAGACGTAGAGCTGTCCCTATGAGAATATGCTCAAAACTGAGGGGGGAATTAGAGGACAAGCTGATAGTTTAAGTTGAAGTTTTTTCTAAGGCAAACAATTCTGTTAAATGGAGATAAAATAACGAATTTAAAATGATAGCCTTGTTTGAAGCATTTCAGGAATAAATGGCAGGTTGTTAGTTGAGAATATATGAATACATGGAAGTAATTTCGCTTTTGTTTCTTTCAGCATGACTAAGACTCTTCTGTTATAAAGGTACAGTGAAGTGTAGTAAAAATAAATAGGATAGATTACTCTGATTTGTGGAGCAGGACTGATGATCTTTTTTTTTCCCGTCAGGTGTACTTACTTCTCCCACAGTGAGGCTGGATCCTGCCAGAAGCAGGATGGAGTCCGGTGGAAAACCCTCAACTGCCCAGATTGTGGTTTTAGCCACCAGCTCTGCCCTGACCGCCATCTTCTACTCCATCTACAGGAGCAGGGCCAAAACAGTTGCCAGTTTAAAGGTTTAATTTGTACCCTTTTTTGCATGTTTGAGACAATTATGCTCATTTATATCACTTCATGCTCAAATGTTCTTTTTACCCATTCTACCAAAGGAAGCCAAGAAAATCTCCATTGATCAGGATTTGAAAAACATCCTGTCAGAAACCCCCGGAAGATGCGTTCCATACGCTGTCATCGAAGGTTCGAGGGCCACTTTTAAAGTCCTAACAGAGGTTCTTTTCTCCGTTAGCGGACGTTATTTGTGTCATAGCAGCTGATGTCATTTGCAGTGTATGGTCAGGGCTGCTCGTGTGTCATTTGCAGGTGTGGTGAGATCTGTGAAGGAGACTCTGAGCAGCCAGTTTGTTGAGAACTGCAAAGGCGTCATCGAGAGGCTGACGCTGAAGGAGGAGAAGATGGTGTGGAATCGAACCACTCACCTGTGGTTAGTGCAATGAAGTTGATTTGTGACTGGGTGTAAAGCTAATTACAGCCAATCTGTTCTCAAAGGGCAAAACAATTAAGTGTTTTTTTTTTTTTTTTTAGTTTGCCGTCGTAATTGAACCTCCAGATGATTGTCAGATAGAGGAAGTGATTTTATAGAGTGGCTTAAATCCCGCCCAGAGCAGATGGTGACAGAGGAGCCAGTAGCGTTTTTCAGTTTGGAGGCTTGGCAGCCAATTAGCTGCAACACATAGAACGGCATGTAAACAAATCTGGAAATGTCACAGTTGAGCCCGTGCTGCGGCTGTTTTTCACCGTAAACCGGGACAGCTGCCGCACGCCTGCTTCTCCCAGCCGTTGTGGGGGGAAAGGAAGCGTTTCATCATCCTTTCCAAATTTTTTTGGACTGGAAAAAGTGCAAGCTGAAAATAGAAATGCAAGGTCTCAGGCTAAGTACAGTACAAGAGGTGGCCAAATTAACCAAGCATGCGAGCTTTGTTTCAACCTTTAGCTGGACTGTTTTTTTCCCAAAAGCAGCAGCGGCTGCTCCAGATGTTTGTTTGAACTATAACTGCGTGTAGATTCTGATTAGCTTGTCAGGAAAAGCACTTTGTAGTTTATAAAGATAGCAAAGAATCCACATTGTCAGTATTTTTGGGCAGTCTCCAGACTTAGGGGATATGTTATGTTTAAAAAAAAATGGAGAAGGTGCCTGCAGGGCTATATGCAGCAAGATGGAGCCCAAACAAGCTAATTAAATACAATCTTCTTGAAAGAATATGTTAATCTATCATCTTTGTTTTTGGGGTCTTAAGAAATCTGTCCTGCACCACAGTCCCTTTAAGGACCACATCGATAGCTCTTGCTTTTTTGGACACAGCATATGTAATCTAGTTTTAAACTGTGGGTTGTTTTACCAGACTGTATACTCTCCTCATGCTGAACTTTCTGGAGCTGCTATAGATATTAAGGTTTCAGCGCACCAGCCCCTCTTTGATAAGTTTATCACAACATGAACTTAATGCTGTCTTCTTCTGGTTCTCTTTGAAAATGATATGGATATAATCATTCAAACAGACTACACATCATCCAGCCCATGCCTCATTTAAAAGATGTTCCTGGTGAAGCTTTAAATGGGTCAGTTCTAAGACATCGTAATTCCAATCAGATATGATGTAACTCATTACTTTTTGTCTGAACAGGAACAGCACAGAGAAAGTCATCCACCAGCGGACAAACACAGTCCCCTTCTCCCTGGGATCCCACGATGAGGACATCGCCGAGGCGGTGCGGGTGATTCGCCCGCTGGACGCCGCGGAGCTGGACCTGGAGACCACCTACGAGAACTTCCACCCCACCGTCCAGTCCCTGTCCAACGTGATCGGCCACTTCATCAGCGGCGAGCGGCCCAAGGGCATCCACGAGACGGAGGAGATGCTGCGGGTGGGGGACAGCGTCACCGGGGTGGGCGAGCTGGTCCTGGACAACAACCTGATCAAGCTGCAGCCCCCCAAGACGGGCTTCTGCTACTTCCTGACCCGGCTGGACTACGAGTCCCTCCTCAGGAAGCAGGCCGGCAGCGTGCGGCTGTGGAGGGTGCTGAGCCTGGTGTTTGGCGTGGCCGCCTGCTCCACGCTGCTCTACATCCTGTGGAAGCGCTACGCCCACTGCCGGCGCAGCCGGAAGGAGCGGAGCATGCTGGAGGAGTTCAAGGAGCAGCAGCGCAGACGCATGCGCGAGCTGCAGGTGGAGGAGGGCAGCGTGGCCCCCGGCAGCTGCAGCGTCTGCCTGAGCCGCCAGCGCTCCTGCGTCTTCCTGGAGTGCGGCCACGTGTGCGCCTGCGCCCAGTGCTACGAGGCCCTGCCCCCGCCCAAGAGGTGCCCCATCTGCAGGGCCCCCATCGACAAGATGGTGCCGCTCTACAACAGCTAGGACAGGTCTGGCCCCCAGAGGCAGGGCCCCTCCATCGACCACCAGCCGCACAGTCAAAACTGCCATCGGGAGGATAAGGGAGTCACATTGACCGGGAAATTATTCCCAACACCTCCAAAAAGAACAAACCAGACACAAAGCTGACGGACATCGATCGGAGAAAGCTCAGCCCCACTCCCAGAGCCTGAGACAACAATCAATCTGAGGAGTTAAGAGCTCTGTCTGAGACGGGTTCAGATATTCTTCATCGCTCCCTCCGGAACTTTAAGGGCGTTCAGCAGTCCAACGCTCTCCCGTTCCCTCTTCTGTCAGCCACATTTACACCAAAGTTTTATTAATATCATGATCATAAAGTGGAAATGTTGGTCAGTCACAGCATCCACACCAAGAAAAAGGGGAAAGAAACCAGACTACCCAACAACCAGATGAATTTAACACAGTAGGCAAAAATAGAAAGAGAAGGAAAGGAAATGCTGCTTCTCTGATTGGTTGTGTTTGCACTTGTATTTATTTCTAAGTGGCTTTGTACTTGCAACTATAATGCAAAACTAGGAGAACCATTTCTCCAACAGTATGACGCTCCTTAGTTCTGAAGAACAGTTTAATTTTATAAGGACTTCCTGATTTATTGAGTTTTTGGGGGGGGATTTAGAAATTCATCTCTGCCTTAACTGTAGAAGAAGTGACTTTGAACGATTCTCTTCTTTTATCGGGTCTCAGCAGCTTTAGCCTTTTAGATTGTGTTCCCGATCTGAAAAGAGTGGTGGTGGGATTATTGTACGGGTTGTTTTTTTGTTTTCTGGCAGCGGCTCTCACACACACACACACACACACTCACTAATGGTTTGAAATAGAAATCAGCTCACTGTCTGTTTGCAACTGAAACATCATTAAAGTTAAATGTGCTCCAGAGAAAATGAATGCGGTGTCAGTTCAATTATTTCCCCATGACTGAGTGAGGCCCGGTGTGGGGAGCTCCACCGGCAGAGGGGGCTGTACCCCCCTGGAAAAATCCGGCTTGGTGGACTTAGAAGCAGAGAGCATGAATAGGCATAAAAATCAACCCACAGAAATGTAATAACATTTTTGATTGATTGTTGATTTAATGGCTAGTTTTTCTTCATTTTAAGACCATGCACAGGGTTTGAAATGATTGCACAATCCATTATTTTTATTTATTTCAAATAGGTAACTGTTTAAGCACATCAGTTAGATAACTGAAGAGCAAACCGTCAGCTGGAGAAGGTGCTAGAGATTCATTTCAAAGTAGTTTAAACTAGTAAGAATTCAGTTATTGATTTTTTTCAAATGAAAATTGATCATCTCGCACTAGGCCAATCAAAGCTCAGGTGTTTAATTTAGCATGACCTCCCGGACTTTGGCGTCATGACGGCATTAGTATTCAGCAGCTAGCCTTCAGATAACTACTCTTGCAGGAGTGAGCCGATTGGCCGGTTGGTCTCTGATGGAGCCGGAGCTAAATGTCAGATGAGCGTGAAAAAAAAAAAAAAAAACGAGAAGTGAACGCCGAGCTCCTTATTGGAGGAACCAGTAGCAGACTCCGTCCTAAAACCAGTCCAGCTGTTTATTACCAACTGTTAAGAAACATGTACGCAGCTTTTTTAAGTTGTGTGTGTGTTTGTGTCTATTGTAAACTGCTTGAAGAAAAATCTAGACTCAAATAGCACAACAAGATGAATCCTTTGCATTGAAGGCTGACATATTCTGACAGCTATTGGCTGGGGGGGGACAGCAGATACAGGACAGAGCTGAGGGGATCCGCTGGGCCTTTTGTGAAGCACGCTCGTTTCCTAAAAGGACGTCAAGTACCCTGAGAGCTCTTTTAGCCCGCTCCAACACACCACATTGAAACTAATGAGTGTTTTCTGAGGCTTTTATCATGGGTTCACTTCTAAGCTGATAGCGGATGATGATTTGTTGGGACGGAGGAAAACTAAAAAGCATTGAGGTATTGAAGCATAGGTAATTAACCCACACTTGAGTTTTCTTTCTACAGTTTTTGTCTACGAAAACACGGTTTTTAAACATTTTTTATCTTGGTCGTCTTTAAAAGTTTCCTTTTTGACTACGCTTACAGTTAGGGATGGCTCTGGTAACCCTTTTTTCGGCAGGTACGTCTGAGCTGATGTTTTTTCTGTCCTTCTTTTCTGTCCTCTCAAACCCTGGCTGGTCAGGGCTAAAGGCCCCCCTCCCTGAGTCTGGTTCTGATGGGGGTTTCTCATTTGGTTGAAATGAAGTGTTTCCTTTTTCCAGATCCCTCATGTATTATAGAGGATCGGATCCAAATGAATGTTAGAAGTGTTTATTTCTTAAATTGCCACTATCAGAAGTGTACCGGGGCCTAACTGTGGTTTTCCAAACATGGGCAAAAATCAAACAGCGATACCCGACCACAGGGCTTGAAGTGCACGCGTCACTTGTTCTGCCAATACTCCCGCATTACCAAACCTCTCCTGCTCATTGTGTTCCAAACATGAAAGCAGCAGCGCCGGTCCAACACCATGGAAACTCACGGGCTCATCCTCACAGTGCTTTTAGCTGTCACCGCTCTGTCAGCGAGGGAGCCATCAAAGACATTCCTGCTTTTGTTCCCCACTTTTTCACATTTCACATTTCGGTGTTGCGAGAGGTTTGCACAAGAATTGCCCCGTAAAAAAATGGGGGTTTGGGGGGTATTTAAGCACATCGAAAGCGCTTTCCCAAGAAAAAGGTGATCTCAGTGAGATTAACCAAACAGTAGAGACAAGACAGAGATGGAAAATCACCCTGCAAGCTCCCACAACCATGGAAACTGGCATGTACGTGTTCAAATGAATTGCAATGGTTAAAAAGTTATTTAAGCATACATCTCCAAAGCTAAATGACTATTTATTTGATCAGCTTCTATCTAATATAGACTAACTAAAGTCGAAACCCTTTTAATCTAAAAAGTCTTCTTGTTCCTTCTTCCCTATACTGCAGTGTTGGGAACTCTGCAGTTTTATAAAATGAAATGATTAAGTGTTCCTGCATTTAAAAAGACAAAATTAAATGATTAAGTGTTCCTGCATTTAAAAAGACAAAATGAAATGATTTAGTGTTCCTGCATTTAAAAAGATGTATAGATTACCATAAAAAGAGTTTTCATAGAGTTTTCATTAATTGCACTTCCACAAGGCATGGGGATTCTAATTAGTACCCTCATAAATGTCCTTCAGATGACTCATTTCTACGTGTCTCTGTAGATTTATTGTGTGGCTGTATTGAACAGTTCAATAACAATAAGAACCTTTTTCCAGTTAAACTCAACCAAAAGTGAAATCTTTGTCTGCGGCCCAATGAAACAAAGAGAAAGTGTGATCAGTCACTTTTAAACTCTCCCTAGAACCTAATAATCGGGTTAGAACAATGGGGCTGATATTGGACTTAGACCTGAACCACAACGGCCACAACAAATCAATAACATCAGAAGCTTTTTAAAATATTAAAAACATTGCCAAATCAGAAGAATAGGGTCTAATCCAGACTTAGACCCACCTATGTGTTTGATTCCAGCAGGTAAGAACAGTAACAGGCCCTTTAAACAGGCTCTGAGAGGAATACAGCCATATTTCTTTAGAATGCAGGCCTTATTTTTTATGTTTAAATCTCTTTCTTTGTCTTTTGTTTTTTTATGATGTAAAGAACTTTGAATTTTCTCGTGTACATATTGTGCTCTGCAAACAATCTTGCCTTGCCCAACCAAGGACGTGCTCATTCAAAACGGGCACATTTTTTCTACCAGTGATTCTCTTTAGGGGGGCATCAAGTGCATCAGTGATGAACCCACGGCAACACACAATGCCCAAAAAGACTCCACAGCTCCTTCACCAGGTTGATGGCCCCAAAATCAGAAGCACAACGCCACCAGGTGGGTGCGCCTCAGTGGGAACTGCATCGTGGGAACTAGTGGCAGAATTGACACAATGATGACAACCGTTGCATCAGGGGTCCACACAGAGTTCACCCACCTGAAGAGGAAGAACTTCCTGATGCATCTCCTTCTGTTTCCTGGTGGAGAAACTCCATACACTAGGGCAGAGCGTCACCCATCAACATCTGGATGGGGCTGCAAGCCTTGATTTTGGATATTGGAGCCCTGGTAAGAAAACTGGGGTGAATCAAAAAGAGCAGAAGGGAAACTTTGGAATTTGGGCTCCCACCCCTGGCCTAGAAATGTATATTGAAAGAAACAGCTTTATGCTCGGTGCATCTGAGAATTAAAATTTCACTGCTGGATATATTTATTCTGCTGAATGAGTTATTTTAATGTTATATGAAATATGATTAGTTTAATAGTTCGCATACTCTTGACTTTATAGATGAAAATGCATGAATCTATTATGCACCAAAAACCAATGGTAATTAATCAAATATTGTAATCATTTGTCAATTCATAATGCAAAGAAAATAAATCACACCTATAAAACAACCACGTATGTATAAAACACACACACACAAAAACATGAACCCTGACCCTAAACAACAACAAAAATGAAATGTCAAACAGAAAACAAAACAAAAATGGACCACACTTGCTAATTAAAATGGTCATTTTGCTTAGAAACCAAGGCTATTTTTACAAAAGCACTTCCAAGCTTCCCAACAGTGTTTGTGTTGATATGTGTTCATAGTTTGGATCAATGCAATCACAGAGAAATAAAGCTTTTTCCCAGCTTCAGACAGAAAATGTTGTAAAATCAAAACACAAGCGGTTGCCAAGGCTACGGGTAATCCCCTCTTATAGCAATTGTCATTTGTTGTGCCCCTCAACATTCCTCTGGGCTAGCTTTCATCCAGACAGCGCAATTAATGATGTTTTTTCTCTCTTCACTATTTATGTGCACATTAAACGACCATGATATAGAATTTGGGTTAAATCAGATCAGACACGGTTATGCAGTCAGTGGCTGTTCTGTGGGGTGCAGTGTACAAAAATAACACGATAGAATCCATGTAATTGGCCAAAATAGTGTGCAAATAGTGTTTCTTGTGTATCCAAATCATTAGAGGAATCAGAAGAATCTTAACTTTTTCAAAAAAATCACTCCTGAAATAAAACATTTCCATTTATAACACGAAAAACTCTTTGTTTCTTTCTTGGTTCACGAAACACTGTCTCCTATTACTTAGTAGCTTAGCAACAGTGAATGGAACTAAATTGATCCAATAAAACACTTTATTAAACATTAGAGACATACATCTGTTTTTCATGTACAATTTACAGCACTATAAACTTCAACTGAAGTTTATTTTCTTTCTAAAGTGTGGATAGGGATGGTTAATAGCATCCCACTGACTACCTTCTCTTGTTTTTTATTCTATATTATGTGTTGTTTCGCGCTCATCTGCCCTAAATCCCCTTCCCTCACTTTACCCAAACACCATTTTCTAATCTCTGTCCCTTATGTCAGCAGAAGTTGCCCCTCTTATTGTCCTAACCCAGCTGGTCTAGGCAAATGGCCACACTTCCTGAGTCTGCTTCTGACAACCACAAGGATCCAAACACTTTTTTCTTTGGACTGTTATATTGTTCACTTTCAGGAATGGGGTAACAGTAACTATATAGACCACACAAAGGTGAAATAAGTGGATTTTTAATTCAATTCAATCTGACTTTTTCAGCGCTTAGAGATGACATTTGTTTTAATTTGGCAATATATTAATAAAGATTGCACAGCTCATTAAAAACTGATAAAGCATTTTGGATGGAGCGCTAACATCAGAAAACTGGCTGTAACAAACATGTATGTATGTACACACACACACATATATATATATATATATATATACACACATATATATTAGCTATGGATGGGGAAATAATCAGGCATCAATAATTTCTTGATTTCTTGATTGATATTTTGAGGACGTTTGGACCTAAAAACTATTTTCAAACAAAGGCTCTAATGTGAAGTGATCTGTGGAGATTTTCATTGAGTCAACCAGTCTGTTTAGAACTAAACAACAGATTAAAGAAAAAATATCAAGAGATACTGGCAAAAAAGGAAAAAAATGGATGAAATAATCATGTGTCATTTAGAGTGCAGGAAGGAAAATACTGGCCGTTCTTAACAAAGAAAACTGCAGCAGAAGGTGACAATAATTTGAATAGTATTAAATAGGATTTATTTTCAGTTTTGGAATTTGAGATGATACTTCACTATGTGTCAGAATCTTCAGCGGTATGAAGCAAAACAGCAAAAAAAAGCAAAACAGCAAAAAACTGTCCTGATGATAAACTGTTGAGGATGTGTTTACATTATCCAAAATCATTTTTAAAAAGCATTTGGTGATTTAAAAAGTACATATACCCGGAAGATTTTTTACATTAAGATATCAACCAACAGTAAAAGAGGAGAGGTAGGCAACACTCAAAGAAAGGTTTTTAAAGTGAGGTAAGAAACTAGCTGCAAATAAACGAAAGTTACTACCGTAACTACGGTTCTATGAATCCCGGATGACCGCCAGAGGCGGTGCTTCAAGCACTGAATGATCATTCTTGCGCATGCGCAGGTCGAGTACTAATGACAACAAAGTCACCTGTGACCTGCCGGGGACCAACGTGACTCTATATAGTCACGTGGCACACGGCAATCAATCCCTGAATCTTCTCGCGAAAGCAGAGATTCCGAGGGACCAAGCACTCTGGCGGTCATCCGGGATTCATAGAACCGTAGTTACGGTAGTAACTTTCGTTCTATTTCATCCCTACTGACCGCCAGAGGCGGTGCTTCAAGCACTGGATGACTCATATCAACAAGGTCACGAGGAATCAGCAACAAGGAACAGCGACTACACCACCCACCTAATGGGATGTAGAGGCATGCTGCTCCAAAATTCCTTGAAGCGGATGGGGCGCATCCACATTCACCCTGTAGAACCGGGTAAAGGTACTAGGTGATTTCCAGCAGGCCGCACGGCATATAACATCCAATGGCACCCCAGTCATGGCAGCAAACGATGTCGACATGCCCCTTGTAGAGTGGCACTTCACTCCTGCCGGCAGTGGCCGGTCCTGCGAGGCATAAGCCTTGGAGATCAAATCCACAACCCAGTGTGCAAGTCGCTGCTTGGAAAGTGCCTGACCTTTCCGTGAGCCAGCGTAGCAAACAAAAAGGCTATTTGTCTTACGGAAGGATGCCGTGGCACTGATATATGTCTCAAGGGCACGAACAGGACACAGTGGTTCAGAGGGGCCTCCGGTGTCAAGCCGAGCAAGATGGAGCGGCTGGGTACTGCCGGCCGCCAGTGATACCTTAGGAATAAATGCTACGTCAGACCACAGTGTAACACCTGAGCCATCAGGATTCCACCGGCAGCAGGGCTCGGCTATCGAGAGAGCCTGTAATTCCCCCACACGTTTTGCAGAAACCATAGCTAAAAGGAACGCCGTCTTCAGTGAGAGCCATTTGAGGTCTGCCGATGCCAGGGGCTCAAATGGGAGGGACCGAAGAGCCTCAAGCACAAGAGAAAGGTCCCATGCCGGTGCCACAGGGCGGTTGGGCGGGCGCAAACGCCGAGCACCCCTTAAAAACAGTACAACATCTTTGTCTCGGCCCACAGAAAAACCATTCAGCCCAACATGCCAACAGGAAATGGCAGCCACATACACCTTTAAGGTAGATGGAGACCGTCCTTGATCCAACAATGCCTGCAGGAAGGTCAGTATGTCAGAAACTGAACACTGCACCGGGTCCTGCCCTCTATCACGGCACCAGGTCGCAAAGACCGTCCACTTGTTAGCATAGACAGCTCGCGTGGACGGTGCCCATGCATTAGCCATTGTATGCCCTATGGACCCAGTGTATCTTGAGAAGGTGGACCCCGGCCTTGCAGGGGCCAAATCCAGAGCTGGAGCCGGTCCGGTTCGGGGTGCAAAACCAGACCCCCCACCTGGGAAAGAAGATCTCTCCTGGAGGGGAGACGCATCGGCGAGCCGGAGCTGAGCTCGCACAGTAGAGGAAACCAAGTCCTCGCTGGCCAGTAGGGGGCCACCAGCAGAACCCTGTGCCTCTCCTGACGCACCCTGAGGAGAGTCTGAAAAAGGAGGCTGAATGGCGGAAAGGCATAAAGGAGGGTCCGGGGCCAGTCGTGTGCCAGGGCATCGCGGCCCAGAGGGCTGGTGTTGTCCAATGAGAACCAAAGGGGACAGTGAAATGCGTCCCTTGAGGCAAAGAGGTCCACGGTCGCCCTGCCAAAGACCTTCCAGATGCGGTCCACTACCTCCTGGTGAAGCTTCCACTCCCCCAGAAGCAGCTTCTGACGGGATAGAAAATCTGCCGGCACGTTCTCCGGCCCCGGGATGTAGGCTGCTCTGAGGCTGGCCATGCATGGAGCTGCCCAGGTCAGAAGCCGTCGAGTCAAGCACAACAGCCTCCTTGACCTGGTTCCCCCCCTGGTGGTTGATGTGAAAAACCACTGCGGTGTTGTCTGACCTCACCAGCACATGCTTCCCCTGCAAGCCTGGAAGAAAGCTCTGAAGAGCCAGAATTACAGCCTGTAACTCTAGGACATTGATGTGTTCCCTGCTCTGCCGCTGGGACCATGTCCCCTGTGCCATTTGACCCCGCCAGGTCGCACCCCAGCCCGTGGAGGATGCATCCGTAAACACAACTTCCCGACGACACGGGAGGGAACCGAGCGGGACCCCTGTGGTCATAAACAACCTCACCCTCCATTGGGACAGAGACTGAAAACACTGAGGCCCCACCCGAAGCCTGCGGAGACGATGAGTGTTCCGTGCGGGATCCAGATTCAAGCTGTTCAACCACATCTGGAGGGGCCGCAGTGACAGCAGCCCCAAGGGCACTACGGCAGACGCCGCCGTAAGCATGCCCAAAAGTCGAAGGTACCGCACAAGAGGCGGTGCCATGCCGCGCCTGAATTCCGGGAGCATGCTCAATATACTGTCCACCCGCTGGGGTGACGGGCAAGCGGTCATCGAGATGGAATCCATGGCAATGCCCAGGAAGACAGTCTCCTGTGAGGGAGTCAGACTGCTTTTCTCCATGTTCACCTGCAAGCCCAAGCATCCCACATGGTGGAGCACCAACCGGGTGTCCCGAACCGCCTGGTCCCGCGTCGCGGCACAAATGAGCCAGTCGTCCAGATACGGGAGGATCCTTAATCCTTGTGCCTGCAGAGGAGAGAGGGCCGCTGCAACACATCGGGTGAACACCCTGGGAGACAGTGAAAGTCCGAACGGGAGGACCCTGAACTGGAAATGCCTCCCCTGAAAAGCAAAACGAAGAAACCGCCAATGGGGCGGAGCGATTGGGACGTGAAAATAAGCATCCCTGAGATCTATGGAAGTGAACCAATCGCCCGGGGAAATCGCCTGCAACACTTCCTTGGTGGTCAGCATATGAAAGGGCATGACCTTCAAGTACACATTCAGGCCTCTGAGGTCCAAGACTGGACGCAGGCCCCCGGTCTTCTTCGGAACCAGAAAATACATGGAATAAAAGCCCCCTGGATCCAGCAGGGGGTCCACAGGCACTATAGCACCCTTGGCCAGCAAGGTGCAGATTTCTTGGTTCAGTGCCTGTGCCTTCACCGGGTCGCGGATCACAGTCATCCTGACCCGGCCAGGGATAGGTGGCCGGCGGCGGAATTGAAGACGGTACCCCCGGGACAGGGTGGACAACACCCACAAGTCCAGGGTGTGGGCAGCCCAGAAGCTGAGCCGTCCCGGGGAAAAATAACCGACCGCCGGCCCTAAGGCATCACCTGCGGGCCCCCCGGCCCTTCGAAGGCCCGGGAGGACGCCGGCCCGACTGCGCGGCTCGAAAGGGATGAAAGGACCTCGTCCCAGCTTGGTCTCGAGCTCTGTTTCTCCGATCTGGAGCAGGTCTCTGGACCGATCTCTGACCTGGTACCAGCCCCTGGGGCTCAGTGGAAGAAGGAGAAGGCCCTGAGGACCTCCGTGAAGGACCCGCAGCCGCCCAGGTGCTGACTGGCTGGCGATCACTTCTGTGAAGCCCTGCCAGCTGTCGCCTCGTCCTAGAAGCCTGAGCTGTACGGTCCAAGCCGTCCAGTGCCGCAGAACCAAAAAGTTCCCCCGGAACCACAGGCAGGGCCCGGAGGGTCCTCCTACAAGGCTCAGTAAGTGGTGACTGCGCCAGCCAGACCTGGCGGTGAGCGTGAACCAGTGTGAACAGTGTGCGTCCAAGTTCCCTCGTCATAAGAGCAAAGGCCTGCAGAGATGCATCAACCAGGCCTTGCGTGGCATGATCCAGTGGAACAGATTCCAAGGAGGAAGACAGGGCCAGCATAAGATGGGATAGAGAGTTCCCAATCCGGCCCATGCGGGCCCCAGAGTCATAGGCCTTGCAGAGAAGGTCATCGGTAATACGGCACTGAGGACGCGGACAACGGGCATTGGGCCGCAAAGCCTCATCAGGTGGGATAATAAGAGAGGCAATGCCCGGTTTCACCGCTGGCATCTGCCCCAAGCCAACCTTGGGTGCCTCCTGCATAGCTGCCAGGACCCTGCCATCCGTTGTCAGACGTGAAAGCGCCTTGGTGTCTGACCAGCAAGCATGGAGTTCCTGCACATACTCCGCCGAGGGAGGAACCATAAAGGCAGTCTCTGACCTACTGCGCTTAAAGAAGGCGCTGGAAGTCGTAGGCTGGGCCTGAGGAACACCAATCTGTAAACGGGCAAGAGCCGTTCGAATAGCGGATGTCACAGATTCAGCCGTATCCTCCTGGGAGGCAATGGAGTCCGACCCAGAGGCCCCGGAGCCCAGCTCCGGCAGGGCCTCACAGAAATGGGTGCCAGAGGCCGCCACAGAAACAGCATCATCGTCATTGACTGACATTACATCTTGCTCGGGAGGGAGAGCCGCGCCGCGATCATCAGCAGTCTGAAAGGACTGGAGGAGGGCTTTCATTTGGGCCAGCTCAGTAGTGAGATGATCCACTCTCGTGGACAACCTCCCTGCATCGGTCCGTCTGGCTCGCTTCGTCGGTACCGAAGGTGCAGCCACAGTAGACCGTTTGCACCTCGCGTTTCCCATCGGCAAATGAGTCCGCGGTGCAGCGCCCGCCCAGTCGGTAGGCTGCTCCAGCGCAGCCGACTCATCCAGTCTGACTGACTGGGGCATGACGCAACAGTTGGGGCAAGCGTCATCTGACAGCGCCTCCCGGAGATGTTCCACACCGAGGCAGGAGGGACACAAGTCATGCCCGTCGTCGGGCTGGAGTGGAGCCAGACAGGACGAGCAGCATAAATTATCCAGCATCATACTGCTGAAAGGCGTGATTAGCCCGCCACCAACAAGAAGTCAACACGAGCAGAAAACGCTACCGGCGACTCCGTTGTAGAAAAACCCCCGTAGAGGTCCCAAACTCAGCATGAGCAGAAACGCCACTGGTGAGTCAGATAAACAACAGCAAAGTAAAATGGACTCAGCACGAGCAGAAAACGCTACTGGTGAGTGCAGATAAATAAACTGTAGAAGAACTCAACGCGAGCAGAGACGCTACCGGTGAGTTTAGGCAAACAAACTATAGACGAACCCAGCGCGAGCAGAAACGCTACTGGTGAGTGCAGGCAAACAAACTACAGAA
>JABUIW010000028.1:1451496-1470444 GCA_013363375.1 Menidia beryllina | reverse complement strand
TAATATAATATAATATAATATAATATAATATAATATAATATAATATATAGGAATTTTTAAGAACGCTTTAACCAATATTATGTAATAAATATAGTACATACAAATCACAAATAGATTACCCAAAACATTTTTTTTCTCAGTTCAATATCAAAGGTTGTCACAAAAAATCTAATTAAAATCCAAGTGTTGGAAGCAGATATAATACAAGTGTTAAAAAAGGATTTGAACAACTTTAACAAGCACATATTTCTGATAACTAAACAGCAAGGTCACGTTTTTTAATGTTTTAGGCCTGATGTAGTTCAAATCAGAAAAAAAGACGTCATAGGAATGAAAAGGCTGAGTGGCACACGTGGAGGTTAAAGGTAAGTCCAGTCTCTGATTTAGGAACAATCGAACAATGGAAAGAAGGTACCCAGGTCTGATAAAATACATCTTCAGGTAAAATATTTGCATGTGCCACTGGAAAGCCTTGTGTTCTTACATTCATGCTGATGAAGATATATAGCTTGGTGTTTCATGGAAAGAAAGCGGAATAAGTCCTAACAACTCAATGTGAGAAAGTGAATGCAGTAAATTGCCAATATATGCTTTTTAGTTGTAAATGAAAATATTATCACCACCATAAATGCAAAGATTTCTCGACTTACCATGTTCTATCTCACACTCTTTCTCAGCCATGTTCTCAAAGTCTTGTATGATGGAATGTCCGGCCAGGTGGTGGAAGGTTTCATTCCACAGCTCCTCGTGCACTTTTTCCTCACGTTCCCGGCCATTTAGAAAGGGATTGACGTCAAAGACCACTTCCCACTTCATGGGTTTCCCACACAGCAGTCCCGACACGACTGCCTTGCAGTCGCCTTTGTGCTGATTAGCAGTGCTGAGATCTGCCACGTGAGTCTCCTGTGGGGTTTCTGCTTGACATAACTGGTGTCCGTATCCATCTGAAACATCACAGGTACAAGACATGATTCCTGAAAGTTCGTTTTAAGTCACACTGTGTGCTGATGACTTCTTTTCCTTGAGATCAGTTATTGGAAAACCATTTGGAAAAAAAATGTTCTGGTTTTGAGCACTCTGGAGGCTGAAATAGTATTTTTTTTAAAGAAACTTATCTTTATTAATCTCTGAGACCATTTTCTTTTTCATCTAAACATACAAGGAAACAATCTTGTTCTTTTGAGTCTATGCTTGTTATCTTGTCATCATACTTTATTTTTACTGGATGTTTATCTAAATCGGGGGTAATTGTATATATTGACAAATAATTCATGTCCATTTGTCCCATAATAGCCTATGCTTAGTGACATGTAGAAATAGTGGCTAATGGGCACTGGGTTATAACTACAAATTTCTCCATTCACTGAATGGGGACATCTGAATATGCACAGATATTATATATAGGAGCAAGAAGTTAGCATTTTCTGACCAGGTAAAGCTTTTCATCTCTTTAATTGATTGATTAATTTATTCTTTACAGCAAATGTACAGGGTAGTCAGACTCTGACTTTGAGACACCTTCAGAATTATGTAAAGAAAAACCTTAAACTTTAAAAAAACAAGCATTTAATGCCTCTTATCAGTTTATAATGTGCAAGTTTTCTCCAAGTGTTGAATCAAATTCTGCCAAATATTTATTAGAGTAATCAATGTACATTGGTAAATAGGTAAAATAACTAGATAGACACTGCCTTTCATTCAAGTGGAGGTTTTGATCGCACTAGGCTTTGAAAATGAAGATTTTCAGCAAGAGCCTCACATTGTTTACAAATGGCTCACAGGTGAACAAACCCCAAAAATTACAAAATGTTGGTTAAACTAAAGAAAATGGACCTGCAAGTGGGTATGTACTGTATATATATAACATAATTATATAATGACCATGCTAATTAAAAATATACTGTAATACATTTTATGTAAACTTAAGCTATATTTCACATTAAGATATTGGTTCCTCATGGTCCGCATGTAGAACATCACAGCTGTCTGGCCTTCATTTAGCTGGCAGTAAATAGATTATAAGTGTAGGGGGAGTCAATAGACACGGGACAATGTTTTCTTTCAGTAACAAAAGGGAAAATAACACATCTGAATACCCCAGTTAGTAAATGAGTGAGGGGGCCTATGAGCAGTTTGACATCTTCATTGGGCGGTCCCTGGTGCTGAACACACACAGGGCAGGCATGTCCCAGTTGTTGTGACTTTCTGAGTTGTGAGCTTTTCAAGCACAAGATATATTGCAAACTGGACTGTGGCAACCGATTTCTGAGACAATTCTGCTCTTCTTTGATATGCTACATCACCATCTTCTCACTGGAAAATCTTCCCCTTAGCACAATATGTTGGCTTTTAAGACGGCAGCCCTGTTTTTAACTCAGGCCGAATGAGAGGCCCTTCACACATTTAAAAAAATATTTCAACTAACGTCGACTAACTTTGAAATGTTGAATTTCTTTGATAGATGATGTTTTTCATGGCTATTGTGTCCTCACCTGTGTCTCCAATGCTGCCGACAGAGGGGCTGTCTGTGGATGACCTGGAGCCATCTTCCCCGACATGGTTTCTCACAGCAGGCGGCATGTTGCCGTCACCGGCCTGAGGGGTGAATTGTTGCTGGGCCTGGAAATTACCCCCGGAGTCATCTCCCTGCTGCAGAGGCAACTCCTGCTGAGTAAGGGGCTTATGAAGGCTGGCGGGTTGTCCTTTGAGAGATGCGGCACACAGGCTGGCCAGCTGTGGCTGAAAACAAAAAAAAGTGAACTAACACCCTTTCTTATCTGATTACCATCACAACAAGCTACAAGTGCTTACCGTGTGTAAAAAAGAAAAGAAAAGAAAAGAAAAAACAATAATAGAAAATAAAATAATTATTTCTTATCCTGCCAAAGATGTAAAAACAGCCCCCACTTCCCTATTTCTCATGTCATACTCATTTAATTCCAATATTGAGTTCATTTCACTTTCTATTTAAATTACTTGAGCAAGGATGTAATGAATCTTCAGCCGGATTTAGAAAAGCAGATATAATTTCCGCCTCGTGATTCTGTTTGCTCCCACCATAATGCTCCCTGAGTTACATTTAAACCTGATTGGAGTTTACTAATTTATCCTTTAGTTATTGAGTAAGTCATATTAGCTCATTCTTGATTACACTCCAGTATAAATGAGGGTCAGTTGGTTGTATAATGTGGCAACACAACCTGAATTCACATATAATTTCCCATAAGAGTTGGACAACGCTTTCATAACACAAATGACTATGTTCTTAACTCTGTCTACGAGAGACAGAGATTTATTTAGCATGTAAACGTGCCATGCATCTTAAGCACCCATCAGGAGCTTAATTGGAATGAGCACCTGAAAATAATAACTGCAGACAGTGTCCACAAAATGGAGGCGCACCTGGAAGTCATTCTTCCACTGCACTTCGTGTTCGGGGCTCATCTGGCATATCAGCTCCTGCACTTTGCTTCTCCTGAGTGGATTCTTGGGGACCACAGAGGTGGGGTCGCTGGGAGTGTATGCTTTCTTCGCCGGGTTGTAGTCTGCGATCTGGTTGGTGCTGTAGGCACGCCTCCGCGGTGACGTCTCATCTAAACCAGTTGTGGATATTAAAGTAAAAAATAAAGAAAGATTTGGAAAAAAAAAGAACATTAATCCTTGGGGACTCCTTTATGATTTGTTGTCTTTGCTGAAAAGACAGAGCGATCTCTCATACATAAAGTGCTTGATTACACATCTTATAAATGCATTATTTTGCTTGAAATATAATTAATTTAGAGTAAGGTCTTACATTTGACAAATAAATCCATTTGGGAAAAATTCTTGCTTGTTGTCTACACATACACAGATTTTCCAATGTTCATTTTGACTGTTTGGAAATGTTTTAAAGTCCCACTCTGGCTGTTTCTTTCCCCAGGAAAAAAATGGAAATCACTGACTCACAGAACACTGGTGTTACAGAGATGCAAGATTACAAACTGAAAGGCCGTGTCCTTGGGTATTTCAACTGGGAGAATGTGCCGTCCCTTGTGAATGGAATCCAAATTCTGATTTTATTTAGCATCTTTTGGACCTGCGGCGTAAACTGCCATAATCTGATTTTTCTACTATCACAGCCAGAGATAAAAAGAGCATCTCAGTTCAACTATCTTTCAAGAAAATACAAACACACCAAGTGTCTAAAATCGTTCTACCCTTTTCTCTAATAGAATAGGCCAAACTGTAGGTAGTTAATGTTGGTTCTACAAATCACAAACACAAACACATCCAACCCTGGCTTGTTGAGAGTACAAGATGTATTCAAAGCACAAATTCCCGTCCACAACATTATTTTTGTCATTTCAAAGATAAAAAAAACTATGTTAGCAAGGTTACATTTACACTGAAAGCTGAAAAATCGGTCTACATGATGGTTTATGGACAGTAGCTTTTTCACCAAACTGTCATGGTGCAGGATGGATTGTGGAGGAGTCCTGTCATGAACAAGTAAGGACAGGTGCAAAATTACTTTACAATAAAAATAATGCCGCAGAGCCAGATAATAAAAGGCTAAACTGCTAAACCAAAATACTAAGCATAACATAAAAAACATTAAAATGGAAAACAGGAAACCACAATTACAGATTACAGATACAGATGCAGAAACTAACAATGAGGATCTGGCAAAGAATGAGACAAACTGAAGAGTTTGAATACAGTGGAGGTTGGTAACAAAAGTGGATGCAACTGAGGACAAAGATCATGGCCAATGGGAGAAGGGTAAAGGGGTCCTTACGGGTCACTGTCCTACTGGTATTAGATGTTTTCCAGCTTCAACACTTCTCATTTTTCGTCACTGCACCATTAGAATCTCCGTGCAGAGCGTAGCAATGATTTTAAGAAGTCTATTTAATCAGAACAGATGCGTAGTAGCAGCAAAATATCTAAAACCCGCAGGACAGAGTCCCTCGAGGACTCAGGAATGGAGATAATTAGCAGACTGGACACACACTTTGAGTGATGACCAGAAATTATGGTCAAGATAAAGGAAAACAAAATAAGAACAGAAACAAGACAAAGATGAACTAAAAACAAAACACAGGTAAAAAATGATAACCGGAACTATAAACTTTGAGGAAAAAACAGAATTCTATAAACCAAAATATCACAAAATAACCCAGACTTTATTACAAAAAATCCTAACAATAACATAGCATCATCATCACAGTGGCCACACTAAGGGATTAAATGTAGGGCTGTATGAAAATCTACGAAAAAAAACACCAAATTCAATAGTGTCAGTATTGAACCCACTGTATTTTGGTACCAAGTACACCAATTTAGAAAGGTACTGATTGCAGAAGTAGGCTGATTAACTCAACCTTCCAACAGCGAAGGAACAAAAAAAAAAAACTGAAAAAAAGCAAGAAAAACTAAATACAACTCGACTGGATTCTTACCCAGGAGGTCTGACTCCGCGATGACAGGACTGATGTTTATCATGGAGTCATGGTAGGAGTCGTACAGGCCGCCGGACGGCGTGTCTGCGTGGCACCCCTGACTGTCCACGGCCATCTTCCCAGACTCCTCTTCTTGGGATTGGTAAAACACTGAGCTGGCTGACTCTATGGAGCGCATCATACTGTACCGCCTCCTCTTATCCTGTTAAGATTTGAAGAAGGGCGACTTATAACGTAAGTGGTCTGGTACTTTTATTCAAATGGTTAGAATGATTTGATTATTTTAAAGTGTCTTGTTTTACATCAAATTGCCCTCTGAGGGGGCAGAACAGTGATTTGTGGGATGATTAGACTTCTTCATCAAACAGAAAAGGTTCCTTTTTTTTTTTTTAAAACACACACTTGCAAATAATTGTTCCGTTTCTGCAGGTGTCTTACAGATTTAGGGTTGTCGTGGTAACGGGTGGTGTCGCAAACCACGCTGTAGCCAATCAGACGGTCCCCTGGAAAGAGGAAGGTGTTCCCGACAGGAGAGAGCAGCACCTCTTTGGTTTCGGGAAAGAGCCATTCGATGGAAATGTCACTGAGGACGGGAGACATGGTTTTCTTCAGCGACTTTATCATCTGTGGAATAAAGCGAACGGAAAACACAGCTTGTCTCTGCGCAGTGCATAAAGCAAAGTGTGTTTCTGGGAGATGTGATTTCTTAATTGGTATCAGTAGCGGACACTCAAAGCTTTGAAACCGCTGCATAATGGCCCTTCACTGGCCCTCAGAATAGCCGGCTGTCATTAGGAGTGACACTCATGGCTGGAAATGAGTACCTTAGGCTGCACTCGCTCTCCGTCAGTCAGAAACTCTGCTGTGCCTTTGGAAACGGTCGCCAGTCCCTGCACCAGCCTCCTGCAGGCATTCTGCCCGATGCCGAACGTAAAACATCTGCACAAATACACACATCACAAGACAGGGGCTTCACTGTATGCGCGGACACTTCACAGATAAATGATAAAGAAAAGATGAGTATACGGTAGTTTGGAAATGATTTTGTACTGCAGCATCTCTGTGTCTTTTACTTTTCAGTTAGATAAAATGACCCAAACTAAAAAAACTAAGAAAGAAGAGGGATATAGTTAAAAGCAGAGAGTGGATATTGCGAAGCGAGATGAATCCCTGTTTGATCTGGTCTCTGGCTGCGGTGATTTGTAAGCATGGTGTGATAATGACCCAGGAAGTGAAGTGTTGATGATTTGGCCGAGCTCTTTCCATCTAATGCAATTATCTGGGGGCAGTCATCCATTAAAAGGGGGAAGACAAAAGTCAATTATTTCCAGAGTCACTCTGGATGGGGATTTCACAGTGTGAGGTTGAGACCTAAGCGGAAAAAGAGAATGATTTCCCAGAGCACTGGAGATTTGTTGTGCCATGGATGCTCCTTCTAAGTTGACAGCTGTTGCTAACATGCTGTTTTTGTATTTCTCTTGGCTTCAACACAGCTTTGTAAGAGTTTCTGCCATCTCAATATGGCTGTGAGAAATGTTTTGCTCCTGCTAGATTCTCTCTAGTGATACCTAATGTTTGATCGCGACACGACAAGCTACATCTTTCTGGATTTCATGTTGAGAGGATTACAGCTCCATTCCAGGGAGTTGCATTTAAAGCCCAAGACAAGCCTCGGATGCCATTTTGTATTGTTATTATCCCATGATGAATTCATTAACATTTACTTTTACACAACATATACAATATGTTCTGCCACTGAGGTCTTTGAAAGCAAGCAGATACAGCGTCTTCCTGCCTTGAGGGAACACATATAGCGTCAGTGTTTGACAACAGATGTTTATTGGCAATGGTCCTAATAATGTCACTCACTCTAACTCTGAATGTGCACTTGCCTGATGTAGCGTGCATGGCTGCGGACCAGATCGATAACCTTCCCCGTGTTGCTGACAGCCCCGTCTGTGAGCAGGAACAACAGCCTGGGGTGCCCACTGAACATCGCCTGCCTCAGGATCCAAGTGAGCGGTTCCAAGATGTTGGTCCCGCCCATATCAGCTCGGATCTTTTTGACATACTCACAGGCCAGGGCCAGGGCCTCCTAGATCAATGAGGACGAAAAGTTACAGTGAGAGCAAAGGTTGAAGCAATTCTGATGCAATGTTTCAAAAATCCCAGAAGAAAAAAATCAAACAAAGGATCCAAACTGTTTTTGTCTTGGGAAAACCTAAAGTACAAACATGTGATCATGTGAATTATCTCTGCTGACACAAAAACTCTGCTATAAAGTGGTAAACTGCTAAGCGGGACATGCTTTATTAATTCATGAGGATAAATATGGCAAGAAATTTAAAACTGTAAGAATCTTTCACATTGGAGCTTTTTTGCTTCCTTTTTTCACTTTGACAATAAAAGTAACACAGTATTATTATCATATAAGTGGGCCTAATTACATTATGAGCAGTTTAGTTTTCAGAGGAACGTTTTGTGTGTCCAATCATGTAGGACAATGAACTAAGAAGGTTGGAGTTTAAAAGGCTCAATAGGGACTTTGAAAAAACTTTTTTTTTAAAGGTTTTTCCCACTCTTTGAAGCAAAGCTGCTTTAAGTATGAGTGGTTCCAATGGTGTGCACCTCTGAAACTAAGTCTGCACATTAAATAGGCCATCTAAACATTTATTATTTCTTGTGTTTTAAGCTGTTATAATTTACCACTGGTCACCTTTACAATGGGTGACTACTTTAGTTTCATTTATTTATTTTCACCCTGTATCTTAAGTGTTGCACAGCAGTTTCCCTCGGGATAAATAAAGCTTTTTGAATATTGAATCTTGAATAACCCAATTGTTGCTTTTGAGTGGTCCTCAGGTCATTGACCTGCTGGAAGGGGAAGATCTTTCCCAATCTAAAACTTTTCCTGAAGTATTGACGTATATTCATAACCATCTAATATTTTCTTAGTTCTAATGTATTTCCTGGTTCTTGCGAATGAGAAACGTCCTCACAGCATGATGGTAAAACTAGAAATGCAACTGTGTGAACAGTATTCTTGGGACAATGAAAGATGTCGGGTTTTTGCACTGGATATAGTTTTGATGGTCAAAAGTGTTCCAGACAAGTATGGATTATTTTTTACAACCCAATCCTGATTGTGATTTCATCACAAGTTTGCCGACTATGCAGTTTGGAGAGCTCATCGGTATCCTTAAGTGTCACCTCCTTTGTTGTGCCTCTCAGTTTGTGATGTTGCAGACTCTGGTGCCTTTATGAACTGGAATATTTGACAAAACGACTGCTCACAAAGAAACTGGTTAATAGACTCTGGCTGAGGTTGCTCGGCTTGTGAAGGTTAGAGAATTTTTTTTCGGAAACATGTGTCGACCCCAGTGCCGGGAATTACGGTCTTGGCTTAAGATGATCAAAATGTGGTGCTGGTGCATTTCAATCAGCATTCAGACAAATACTACAAAGAATCTAAAGGTTCTAGCTGTCCACTGAGGGCACAGTGTGAACTAGTTTTATTATTCAGAACTACTTTACCTCCTCGTAGTTTTGGCTGGTTGAGAATAGTGATTTAAATGTGGATCCAAAGCCAACGATGTTGAAAAGGCATCCAGGCACCAGGCTCTTGAGAATAACCACCATGGCATCCTGAGAACAAGACCGAGAGCAAATTCAGAAGCCAAGCAGTGACCGTTGGAACTCAGTAGCAAACAGCTCATTTTAGCTCCTATTTAATAGACTGCATTAAATAGTCTAGTCTGTTCTGGTGCATTAAGGAAAAAAGATTGAGAGAATTTCAAAGCAAGTTTTATAACATTTTTCAAATACATAGTTCTTAAAAAGATCCCTGACTCTAAACCCAGACTCTAGCATCTGACAAAACCGATAAAAAAACATTGTGTCATTTCATGAGAACATCAGCCCACATAACCAAAATGGGAAAGAATTCCATCTTCAATTTCCGACTCCGAGTATTGATGGAAGTTCACATGACTTCAGATAGGATCACAAAGACTGCCTAAAGCCTAGCAACTGCAAAATGCCTGGTGACCAGTGAATAATTCGTGTGATCAATATCTGTGTACACACCATTCCACCAGCTAGCTGACCATGTCCACACATCTCACTTTGACCGCAAGAATAAAAAGCTATTTAGCCCATGTCACATGTTTTTACTTGAATTATGAATAATCCTTGATGTCAACTAAAATCCTTTTTTTTATATAAATAAACAAACCAAATAGAAATAAAAGGTTATATGCCATGTGTTGTGATATTTATATATATAAAACCTGTTTTAATCTTTGCAGAACAGGGCACAAGCGAGATGTAAATACCTTCACACGGTTGATATTGACCCCACTCATGCTGCCACTCCGGTCAATGAGGAAGATAAATTCCCCGTGGACCTTTCTCAGGTCAGAGCAGACCGATTTGAGGTCAGGACAAAAGTTCAGCATGACCACAGGGTTGTGGAGGATGTCCTTGTGCAGCCGCCTGTGAATTATGTCTACCTATAAAGACAGAGCAAAGGCATTTACCATGCAGGGGCTTTGACAAACAGGGAGACAATAAAATTGTTCCAGACAACAACACACATCAGTTATTCTAGATCCCCAGGAAAATGTCCAGCAGAATCTGCCTTGCCTTTGGAGTGTTTCCATAGAAACCAATTTGTATGGCAAAGTGCTTCCTCTTCTTCTCCTGTTTAGGTCTGCTGGTCACTTAAATACCTCATCACTGCTCAGTGTGAGGACACAAACAGGGATGTAACAAGTAAAAAAATCATTTATTTTTATGTTACTTTACAGGCTCTTAAATCTATTTGTGGAGATCATAAATTGCCACTCTTTAAGCAAATAAAATTCTTAATAAAACATCAAATCTTTTCTAATATGTCAATTATGAATGCACTTCTTGTCAATTCTGTTTAAAATCTTCCACCTTAATTCAAGCTGCCTTAAGACCTCTCCGAAAAGGCCAGTTTTCATCTATCTTCAGTCTGCCTGGACTATAAGGCTATGAGGTTATAAGGAGCAGCCATTTCAGTTACAAGCACCATTGAGACAAGCTATATTTTGAGTTCAAAACTAGCCTTTAAATACAACTTCTATTCTTCTCCTAAATATAAGGATTATTTCAAACGATTTACAAGATAAAGTGGTATAGAAAATGTATGAATAAATGAATGAATATTACATATGAACCACCTCTAAGAGATAATTTAGTAGCAAAGAGAGCGGACAAGCAGCGTTCCGCTACATGTTTGTTGTACACTTGGGGTGCATGAAAAGTTGCTGAAGCAACCTGAAATGACCATGTTCAATTTTAGATATGTATTTAGTGAAAACTTTGATGCCATAACATGCACACAGGAACACATAAAATAAACATAACGCCACGCAAAAAAAAAGCATTATCAAAGTATCTTACGTCCAAATCCACTTAAAAAGTACGTACCTTGTCAAAAGTTATATTTAAGAGGACTGCAGTTCTAGTAGATTGAATTATGCTACAATTATTTAAACTGGGAATACATGGTTACACAACTGATTTAGATTGGTTGGCTATCTCAAAATTCTGTTGGGGGCTAATTACTTTTCACTCCATATATATCTTAGTAATTGATGTACATTTGCTTTGCTAAATGACGCTATAGCTAAAGCTAGCTGGCTTAATTGATTCGGAGCGATGCTATCTTCGCTTTGATAACGTTGAGTTGATTAAAATGATTTGCATTGTATAAATTACATATTTAATAATATAAATGAATTCATATTAATTTATATTTCAAACATTGTTTAGTAAGTTTAAATTATGTACATTTTGAATAACGGAACTAGAAACAGCAAATTAATAAAATTCCTTATCGTTTCTAATATTAAGTACATCTTCTTATAATAAAAAATTACAATATATGGAGTCTATGATTAAATCTATCATTTGCATTTTGTACATGTCTTAACTATTTTTCAAGGTTTTAGCAGTGTTTCTGTGAAAAAAAACGTTACCATCAGAGTGGAAAATAGTCCAAAAGGTTAAACAAAAAAACACGAACACAAAGTTTCACAAGACAATCCACCACTTGAAGGGAACACAATGACATGTTAGAAAAGAATATTTGAGGTCACCCCACACTTCACAAGAGCAGGGACAACCATGTAAAAATCCATTTAGTACACCTCAGCTTAAAAACAAGAAAATAACAGGTCTAACACAATATAAAAATGAACTAAACTAAATTTTACTAAATGAGATTTCAAGGGACACAATCCAGAAAAAATTTTCAAAAAACATTGCGAGGCCAGATAAACAGTTGCATTTACTGGTATCTTAACTACTGACAGAAATAACTTATTTTGTGACACGTTGCATTTTCAGATAAATTAATATTTTTCATGTTCCGTTAATCCTCTTTGTGTTTTTTGTTTATCATGTTTATGAAATTCACATTGTTCTTCGCTTCATATATATACCTATTTTTTTTTACAGATTTATTTGTTTTTGGATTTATATACAGTAGGAAGAAGGACGCTAAATTTTCCACACAAATAATGTACACTTTCTTCTCTAAAAGCTCAACATATTCAAAAAGGGGTTCTGCCCAAAGAAGAAATAACTAAAATAAACTAAAGTATTCTAAATACCAGTCAGTAGTAAACTTATTAAGGTTGCGGAATTGCAGTAGATTGTTTAAATATAAGATATCCCAAATCAGTTTAATAAAATAGCCTTTGCTGCAGAACATTGCTTTGTGTCTCTCTCTTCAAATGAAATGGATATATTATTCTTTTCATCAGTTCAGGTAGACAGAAGGTGATGCTGGCGACACTCACTTTCCTCTCATTGCTGGAGTCCTTCTTAGTGGCTTTGATGAAATCACTCCGGCTGTGAAGATACTCATCGTACTCCTCCTGCGTCATGTCGCCATTCTCAATGAGAACATGTGGCTGATGAGGTTCTGAAGTGCCATAGTTTTTCAGACCAAAGACATTACCATGAATATTGCTAGTGGCAAGAGCATAATAAGCTGACTGCAATATATCTATATAAGATGTGCAATTCCACAATGTAAATTATTCAAATATCTTTGAAACTTAAGCAGCAACTGTTTTGTGGTGGCTGTGAAGAAAGAAGATTTGAAAAAAGTCTCCCCAATCTTAGTCGTTCCTATCTCTTTGCACAAGCTGACCATCCATGTCATGACTGGGTCACCAACACCAATCCAAAATGAATGAAATTCCCCTGCGCCGACCACAGGTCTGCTTGTGAACAAAGCCCTCATAAAAGAGCAATCGCATCAGTGTGACCGGGGGCTCATTCTGGCCACTGGGAGAAACCAGCCCACACATTCTGTAGGTCAAGACAGCAGTAGGGGACAAAAAAGAGCACCGGAGGAGAAAACCTCGATAATGCACACCCACGCTATGGAGTCTGGCCTCTGGCATGCCACATTATTGATAACCAGAAGCCTTTTTTTTACGCCCCCGAGATGAGACGCTCTCACACACATAAGTCTGAGTCACTTCTCTGCTTATCAGACTACAGGCTAAATGTTGTATAATGAAAAGAGCTCGTAAAAAAAACAATTTCGTAATATTTTGCCTGTCATCGGGAGAAAAATCAACCGCAGCTACAGTATGTGCACCACAGTTAGTTTTGAAGTTATAGACATACCACTGGGGTAGATGAGGATTTCAACCGGGTAGTCGTAAGTGTACTTGTCAGCCAGACTGATGACAACGTTGGTGGCAGAGCGGGCCAGAGGGTCTGCATCAGCTCGGATGGCATGAGAAGGGCTCTCTACACCTACATAGAACAGTACCCACATGAGATAAAATGCCAAGGGGCTCCACCTCCACTAATAACAGCATTTACACTCAAAGCTGTAAATTAGAAAGACTTTGAATTAAAGAATACGTTACATATTGATGCAATCATGCAGAGACTCTTAACTTAATAATTTACTTTAATCATCAAAAGAATTCACAATGTAATCAGAGGTAATTTTGAAGGGCATGCATTACTATTTGAGAAGAGGACATTAGCTAGAACAGCAATCATTTTACCTGCAAGAAGATAAGGAGCTCGTATCTCCAGCTGGAAGTTAAACTCATAGTCCATGGAGTTGATGACTTCCTCCTCCAGAAGGCAAGCCAACCACAGCTGAGGAGAGTTTGTATTTTGATCATGGGAATTGGAGGCCCAGATCTGTCTGTCACGCCTAAAAGTGGTGGAGTACCTTAAGTTAATTCACAAGAACTTTTGGCTGTCAGTTTTTTATAAGGACAATTTAAAAACACTGCATTTAACCACAATGTTCAATTTATACCGCAGATTTATTGTGGTTTAATAACGAAAGGATAGTTTCTTTTTGTGGTTTTACTGATTTTCTTAGGGCTTTTTTCTTACGTTCTGGAGAAGTTTGGCGACAGGCCCTGCTCCTCGTTGATCGTCCTTTGCACTCGAGGTGTGCATACTGGTGGGGATGAGACCCTGATGCCACCGTTAGGCAGTGTAGTGAGCTCAGATGAAGTACTGACCAGGATATGGACTGTCTCCATTGGAGGGATGATCCCAAGGTTAATCACCAACACTGTTGTCTCAAAATCTTCATCCATCACTATGTGTCCTGTTCCAACAGATTAGACAGCAAACATCCTAAATGTAGACAACTGTTACTTATGACCAACTCAAGATCCAAATAATATCCTGTGAATTTGGGCTTTTTTTTCAAATTCCTGACATATTTTACAGGGGAAAAAATAACACCAACTCTTTGGTCTTGGTAGTGTTAAGGAAGAGATAGTTCTTTCATTGAAGACCTAAACAAGGTCTCTGTATTCTACCCTCTGTACACAGTGTCCACATACCGCAACAGCTATATCAGCTATGTTGTACCTGAATCTGATGTAAACAAGGTAAAAACAGGAGCTCAAACAGTACCCTGTAGAGCCTCATTACTGCATCCCATTATTCTAGAAACACACCCTAACATACTGTGGTCTGGCAGTCAGGGGGATATCAGGGAGGGGCAACCCAGGATAACCACCTTTTTAAATGAAAATAACAACCTCCTCTGGGAACACTGCTTTCCTAAAAGATATGAATATTCTTACAAAGAATAAACAGAAACCGGTACAGATATTTCAATCAAGGAAATGCGACCAATATATGTCTAAAAAATAAACCCTTTCTCCTAACGCGATTTATGTATTCAACATAAGTTAATCCATATGTGTGATTTGTTTTCATTAAATAGCCACAAATAATATGATTAATACCACTATATATTAAATCATTAATGATTCACTCAACTATAACAATTCTACATCTTAAACAATTATTAGACATCATGAAGCATATGATAAGCATATGCCCGGTGCAAAATGTACAGAATTGCACCTTTCAGTTTTATGTCATAGGAAAACTGGAGAGGGTCAAGATCTTCAACAACCTGCAATTTTCAAGGAGTCTACAAGGAGTCTTCACTATGTGAGATGTTAAAGTAGTTATTCAGTTTCATCAGCTGTCTTCATTAGGGCACCAGTATAAAACATAGGGTCTTCCACAGATACTGGACTTTTTTCTATCTGAAGGCTTGAGTTGAAGAACCTGCTGAAGAGGGACTGCTCCTTGGCCTGCACAATCCTTCAGAAGTATTGGGCAGACCCCATCAAGGCCTTAAACCTTCCCTGACCACAGTCTGCAGAGCTCAGCTCCCATCTCCTCAATCATTTGAGTGGCCGTTCACATTGTAGCATAGGGATGGTGCCAGGAGTGATGTTGGTTACAAGATGTGGAGAGGCTCAGGAGGCCTGGCGTTGGGAGATGCACCTTAGCTCAATGTAGAATCTTTTAAAGCTTATTTTGTATACTCATCTACTCGTCATCATCCCTGTCCTGGAAGTGTCTCTTTTTCTGGCACCTTACTCACTGGTATCACAGTATCCCTATAGATTTTAACGTAGTCGGTGACAGTGTTGACTCTGCGGTCCCTGTGATTGTCCATTCTTTCCTTCTCCCAGCCTCCTCCTACAGCCCAATTTGTGACGTCAAAACTCATAACTCTACAAAAACTGAACTACACTACTTTTATTTCGACCTCCTGTTTATCGTTTCCATATATACTGTAAATGTGTCAAAAATAACCTTGACTCAAAGTTTGATCCATCAGTTATGCCAGTTTGATGTAATTATTCTGAAGCTTTGCAATATGAATATTCATGCAATGTCAGGCTCTCTACCAGGCAAATGAAACCCTGCTCTTTAGTAGGCTACTTGGCAAAGAGTCAATCCATCCTGATTATTCCCAACAGGGTCGCGGGGGGGACAGGTCGCCAGTCCAGGGCGCACACAGAGACAAACAACCACACGCAGTCACAGTCACTCCTAGGGCTAATTTGGAGTGTCCCATTAACCTAACATGCATGTTTTTAACAGTGGGAGGAAGCCGGAGTACCCGGAGAGACCCCACGCAGACACAGGGCAAGGACTGGGGACTCGAACCGGGAACCCTCTTGCTGTGAGGTGACGGTACTTACAGCAAAGAGTCCATTACAGGTTTATCAATAGGAACTGGTTGCAGAGCAGGAGTAAAACCAATCAATACGGTTGTGTCAGTAAAAGAAACTCTACATCTCTCGCTAATATGACATTATTGATCAGAGTTGCTTCAGTCTTACCACTACCGCTCTGAGGAGCTCCATTGGTCGTGTTGCAGCTTTCCAGATAACAATCCTCAATTTTTGCCTTGTCCTTTATTTGCAGTGTGATAATTTGGCTGGATATCATAGCCTCGAACCCCACAACAATGGAATTTTCCTCCAACGGATAAATGAAGATGCCTAAGAGGTCGAAAAAGAGGCAATACACAAACAGGGCAAGAATTTGAAAGAGCAGAGAAGCAATCAGTAGTCTGCAGTCGATACAAACTCAATCAAAAACAGCTCTCAGATCACATGGGTTTAAACTGAATATAAGTGGTTATGGTTTGAAGTACTTTCACTTACCCTCAATTGCATGATCCTCGATGTTCTCGTAGGTCATAGACGCGGTCAGAGCCAGGGTGTAACCCCTGACGCAGGATGTGATGTCAGACACACTGAGTGGCAGAGCGCACCGGGTCTCTTTGTTGATAAGTCCAGGCATGTTGCTGACTTTAAGATTCTGCTTTGTAAAGAGATAAAGCATGAATATAAATGTGCCAGAGAGAATATCTGCTTCTAAAGTCAGCTATCAGGGAACACAGGCTCACACATTCAGAAATTCCATCAAGGATTGTAACGCCTCTCTGAGCTACTTTCTTTTTGATTTCACTGGCTTCCAATTAATCTAACTACTGACAAGATGTTCCACCAGCTGTTTATTTTTTTCCTCTTTTAAGCGACTTTCGAAATTCCTTATTGCAACCCCCTTTTTCAAAATGTGGATAGAAATGATACATTTATGCCACAGCCATCCTAAATTAAAAGCATTGGCAGTTACCAAAATAAGTCTGTTTCTCTAGAGGTCAATACATTAGTATGTAGAAGAATTTTAGTCAAAAAGATAGTTGTAAAATATAATTGTAATTCATCAATCCATTTTCAAACATACTGTTAAAAATGTTCACTTCAACTTTTTGCTGTCAAAAATAAAAAATAATCAGGAGTCATTTTTTTCTTGTTCAAGTTTGTTGTTAAACTGTTTATGTGCATTACTGGACAGGATTTTTTTTTTTTAATAAGTCCAGTGAGCGGAAATTTGCTGAAAAAAGACCTAAAGGAAAACAGCTGCTAGGAAGCCATTACTGAAGCCTGCGAAAAGCCATAAACATCTGGAGTACTGGAACGGATAAAGGACCCAATAAGTCTGTGTAAGATTTAGTAGATATGAAGGCTGATAACACAAGAGTTTCATCTAAAGCAAAACTATTGGAGCAGCGAGAAACTGTGTTTAAATTAAGAATAAGAGAAAGAGTCAAAAACAGAGAAAAAACATCAGAGAATGAGTGAGAGCTGTTATCAACTCCAAAGGAGGTTTCAGGTGTAAAACCGGAGTAGTTTCAGGTAACAAATGAATAACTATGACACTTTTTTGTTTTAAACAGAAAGATTTTTTTGTAAATGTGTTCTCACTTTTGCAACAGGTGATCTGATCCATTTGTCAAGCCACGGACACTGCACTAAAACTAAGACTCCATTAAAGAAAAGGAAAACATCCTTAAGCACCAAAAAGATAAAGTGCACATCTTCTTTTTAAACAGCAGAAACAGTAAACTTGTTGCAGCTCAGTTTTGTAGTCTGGGCTAAATAACCCTAATTTTTAGATAGTTCATCCTAATAAAACCCATTGAAAACAGCCTTGTGATCAGAAACACAGCTCCAACTAAGTGTTTAAAGGGAAGAAAATTACTTCAAAACATTAAAGATACTCAGGGGTGAACACAATAGCACCAATTATCTCAGTAATTAATATGGAGAACAGACTAAATGACTGGTTGCTGTACGCCTGTGTCTCATACTTGGTGCACCCTCCTGCACCAGCAATCCTGGTTATGCTGTCAGGGGTCTGCGTCTGCTGCATGGCCGAGAGCCCCGGCTCAGGCTTGATTGGAAACGTTATGACGAAAGCAATATCCATAGAGACAGCTCTGCCTGCTCACCTGCTTTTCCTCCATACTGGCCATAACATCTCTAACATGTGTGTGTGTGCGTAAGGGGGATACTGAGACTGATCCCGGTTGATTCCTAATTATTTCTGATGATGATCATTTCTATTTTCCTCTATTTGTAAGAGTAATTTATGTCAGAATAAAAGGAAAAATATCACTTATGTAAATAAAAAAATAAAGATCTTGAGGCAAAATTTCCACATTGAAGACGCAAGTTGTCAGTAACAAATTTGATCAGCGGTAATAAAAAATCAGAGGAGATTTAGACACCATATGTCGCTTTTATGGCGAGGAAAAAAAGTCGTACACATAGCAATTAGACTGTTTGGCTGTCTATCTCAACAGTGCCATCATGTGTCCAGGCAAACACAGCCAGAAAAACAACAGGATTACGCAGATTTGTCCCTGGATGGGAACAATTTCCTCTCACAGACAGATGGAGAAAAACACCGACTTGGAGTAGACACCCACCTACATTCAGCATACGGCTGCGAAAAAAATAAATAAAATAGAGAAAGATCCATTTAAACTAAAGAGGACAACAGGTCTGCAAAACTTTTGCTTAGAAAAAGCGACGTGGGAGGCGCCTTTCTGTGCGCAGTCTGTGGGTTTATAGTAATTAGAGTCGAAAGTGGCAGTCCCAAGCTGCCTCTCTGCACGCACGGATCACTCTGCCCCCCTCGGGGTTTTGCCAAAAGAGCATCAAAACATCAACTCTGAGCAAATTTTCCACCTGCGCTGCCGCACTTCCTCCGCGCTCGTTTGTGTCCAAACGGGCAGCCAATTGTGCCGTGCGACCACCTGTGGACGCGCCTCTGGATCCCCAGCTCCCATCACCAATGCCACCCCCCCCCC
>JABUIW010000028.1:1436159-1450243 GCA_013363375.1 Menidia beryllina | reverse complement strand
TGTGTGTGTGTGTGTGTGTGTGTGTGTGTGTGTGTGTGTGTGTGTGTTGGCTGAATCTCAACATCCGCCTCTAAATTGAATTAACCTGCATCCAACAACCTCCTCCCTCCCTGTCTCATCCCAATCTCTCTCACTCTCTCTGTTTCTCTCACACATAGGCTACACACACCCTTATTCTACCAAAAGATAGAAAAGTCCACTCAGTTCTAAAGAGGGTTTTTCCTTCCCATAAATTCCTCAGTTAATCTTCTGGTGGCATAAAGTCCAGAACCATTATGCATTAAGCATCAAAAGTTGAAACTTCACACATGTAGCCTTTGAAAAGAATCATTCTTGTCTAGTACTGGACTGATTCGTCATACAGTAATTCAGCATGCTATGAATTTCTGAAGTCCTTATTACATCCGAAATTGTGTTTTTTCCGTGCGATGCTCGCTTCTGGTTTGGATTCACTACATGGAGAAAGATGAAACAATTTTTCAATAGCAATTACTTTTTCATTTTTGTTTGGCAAAACTCTGAGGACTAAAAACCGAATAGGTCAAAAGGTTTAAGGATTTTATTGACATCCACGAGGACTGAAAACCCTAGAATAACTCAACAAACAATCTTAAGACGTAAAAAAGTTTGTTTTTGTGGACTAAATGAGAATTAAATTGCTCAATCAAAAATTTAAGTAAACAATAAACGATTTATTTTTGTATCATTTGTATTATTTTGTCATTAAACGCAAAAAATATGTATTTAATACATTTTAAGATACGTAGCAGCGCCACCACGACAAAGATGAATTCATTTCAACCAATAGGAAGCCAATACTTCATGACATAAGTTACACTTTGTAGAATTGGTTATATGTTTTATTTAGTCTGAAACTTTAAAATATCACAAAACATAGTATTTGCAATATCCTAATATTACAATAAAGATGCCTATTTGTGTAGAGCTATTCTAAAGTGACCCTTTGGGGAGTTGAGTGCGCATCCTCTGTAACGGGTGTGTCAACAGGTTCACTCACCAAATATGGAGGACATCTCATGTTGCCTTCAGGTATTGTTGATGAAGTTGGTAAATGTACAAAACCTATCGTCAACGGGTTTTCACGTGGACTCAAATGTGTTACATTGATTCTAGCACAGCAAGGAGAGCTAATACGACCCGCATGGTGACCTTAGAAAATACTGTAAGCATCCTATCCTGCATAATGAAAGGAAAAAACATTTTGTTGTAATTCTACTGTCACACAGGACGCCATATAAAGTTAAAGTTCCCCCGACATTTTCACTCCAGTGCACGGCAACGGATAGCATATGCTCGCACAATTCCGATAGTCAACTATTTATTGCCTTTTTCTTTTTTCTTTATCTCGTTTGAAAATAAGGTATTTCCGATAATATCGAAGGCAGCACTAGCGGTCCAGAGAATTGCGGTTGGTTCCTGACGGTGCTAAGTTCACGCACCTAGTTCACGCTAACAAACTTTTACAAAAAGTTTCCTCTGCGTCGACCCCAGAAGACGATTAATATTTCAAGATGTCCGAAGACTCGTGGGCGCAAGCGGTTGACGTTCAGGAGGCTACGGCTCCATCCTCTCAGGTAAGTTTTAAAGGTGACCCGGTAGCTCATAACGACACCAGCAAAACGGGCACTTGCTAGCTTAATTGTTCCTGCCTGCCTATTAACCATGCTAACTGACAATTTTTTTGTCTGTTCGTTTTTAACCAAATAACTTGAGAAACTTTGTTTTCTCTCTGCAGTTTGACTTATCACAGAAATTGAGTCGACTTCGCGATAAGTTTAACATGAAAGGAGACATAAATGGTAACGTCTCTATTTGGATTTGGTCATGTGCAGTCCCTACAAACTAATGGCAACACGGGCCTTTGCTCACGCGCTCTGTCGTGGTGCTCACACACAGGCAACATAGTAACACAGAGACCTGATAATGGAGGCTGGAAAGCGCCAGACGGGGACAAACCGGACCTGGCCGAGCAGTCCCTGCTGAATAAACTGATCCGCCGCTCTCTGGTGAGGAGCAGACACCAGGTGGAGGTCCTGCAGGCTGACCCCACCTCCCCCCTGTACTCCGTCAAGACGTTCGAGGAGCTCAGACTGTGAGTTCAGGAAGAACGTAGCTGGTTTTTAACCTGCTCCTCAATTAAGATGAGCAAAAGCAAACCCCTTGTTTACTAATGTCTTCTTTTATCAAACTATGCTCATGCCATGCTTGTCAGGAAACCAGAACTGTTGAAAGGTGTGTACAACATGGGCTTCAACAGACCATCCAGAATCCAGGAAAATGCGTTACCTATGATGATGGCACAGCCGTGAGTTCATCTTTGACTTAATAAAGCAGAGCCGAATGAGTAACCTGATGGGTGAAACGGTCTAATAAAATCAAAGTCCTTTTTATTAAGAAAAATGTACTTATTTTAGTTCTCAAAGTGGGAGGATCAGCAATAAAGGTGCATTTAATGCGACAAACCTTAATTAATTTGTCATTGCCCTGGGAAACGAATGAAACATATCAAATATGAAATTGATAAATCCCAAAGCTGAGAGACACTTCATTTCATAAGCAGCAGGAAAATGCAATCTTACAAAAACATAAAACTCCCAGAGAAGAAGCATATTCTCAGATCATGGAATAAGAAACGGACATATTGTCCTCAATTTTAAGCCCAGAAGCTTCTGATCAATCAAGTTTAAAATGCTAATATTTCCTTTTACAATCACTTTATGTGTGTAATCTCTTTGCTTCTAGACCGCAGAATCTGATTGCTCAGTCACAGTCTGGCACAGGCAAAACCGCTGCTTTTTCCCTGGCCATGCTCAGCCACGTGAACCAAGCCAATACGTGGACTCAGGTTGGTTTAGCTGGTTGTTTAATCCCCTGCATCAGATTGTGTTCTCAAATCCTGACCTTGAATGTGCCTCCTTGTGTCTCTTAGTGCCTCTGCATCGCACCCACGTACGAACTCGCCCTGCAGATCGGCCAAGTTATTGAGCAAATGGGGAAGTTTTGTCCAGATGTGAAACTGGCTTACGCCATTCGTGGAAACAGAAGTAAGAGCGGGGCGCTTTCTCTCTCGTGGGAATGATGTTTAGCCCCCAGGTAGCCGGTGTCACCGTAGTCTCTCTGCCATTGTGTGTTCAGTGGAGCGAGGAGTCAAGTTGGAGGAGCAGATCGTGATCGGAACTCCGGGCACGGTCCTCGACTGGTGCACCAAGTACAAGCACATTGATCCCAAAAAGATCACTCTGTTTGTGCTGGATGAGGCCGACGTGATGATTGACACACAGGGCCACCGTGACCAGAGCATTCGAATTCACAGGTAGGCTCCGATCACTGTGACCTATGGAGGAAGGTGATAATGGGGTTGAGGGGGGGGGGGGGGGAGAGGCACGGAGGGTGCGGGGGGGGGGGGGGGGCTCTGTCGGGTCGATCGTTTTTAATTGCTGTCCTACGCTTTCAGACTGCTGACCAGGGAATGTCAGATGCTGCTTTTCTCTGCAACCTTTGAGGACTCTGTGTGGAGGTTTGCAGAGCTGGTGGTTCCGGACCCCAACATCATCAGGTTGAAACGGGAGGAGGAGACACTGGACACCATCAAACAGTTCTACGTGCTCTGCAAAGAGAAGGAGGACAAGTTCACAGCCCTCTGTAATCTGTACGGCAGCCTTACCATTGCACAGGCCATGATTTTCTGCCATGTAAGTCGGTATGATTGAGCTCTGCCTTCTCTTTCATTTTTAAAAATTGGTGTTCACTCGTTCACTCTTAGTCTGGTAGACTGGCTACTCGCAGTCAGTCACAAAAGTTCTGTTTTGTGTTTGCTATTGATGGGCATCTGCTAGCAGAAATATGTAATACTCATAAATATTTCCATTGAAGCTGGGTGAAAATGAGAATTGTTCTGTTCTCTGTACTGTAGAACAAGCTATTTATAGCTAAAGAGCCAGTAATCCTCTTCTCTCCTCTTTTATGTTGCCATAGCATCCTAGAAGGGACAAACATAACAGTGACTACTTGAGAGAATTTCTTTTGTTTTAAGAAGTCCCATAAGTAGGAGTTGAGTGTGTGTGGGTGGGGGGGTATCCTGGCATCCCGGGATCCCTTTGGAGTGTCTTGTGCTCAGTTCTGTATGTGTGGAAAGTGTCATGCCTGTAAGCTTGGCTGTTGAATGCGGTCGTGACACAACAGTCCACAGAGCTACTCCAAAAACGATATTGAGGCTTTTGGCTTATAGGGAAAATTCTGTTTTCATTACAGGAGTCAGGCTCTCGTTTCTATTTTGACATTAACAGTTTTGTGTTTAACCGCAAGATTTGTTAAAATATCGGTCAATTCGATGGGGAACTGAGTCCCACTTTCGAAAATAAAGATACATGGCACAGTAATAGCAGCAGAAGAAACTAAATAACTTTACATACAATGTTAAATTAGCTCAATTCACTTATCTTTTAATCTGGAATAATTTCACTTTGTCTCAACCCCTTATGTTTTCATTTCAGTTCATTTGATCTGTCCTTTTACACTTTTTGTCATTTATTTGTGTAATTTTTAAAGGCTCTCTAACATACTATTTTACGTTTGCTTTCTTCATGTAGACACTACAAATGTTTTTTGTTTGTTTTTTTACAAAAAAATTGAAAAAGAAATGAGATTGTATATAGACCATGCATATGGAACATATATACACAGACTGTAGAGCAAAAATTAATGGTTGATTGAAAACAAAATAAATCCAGTAAATAAACAGAATTGAATAAATATGGATTTGAAATTTGAATAAAAAGGGCTATGAGCACAAACGCATTTAATTTAGATTTACCTGTACATTATAGATTGTTCTATTTCCCATTATAGTAGTTTGATAGTCGTATCGCTGGGACTTGAATTTGCATTATGGATTCACAGGTCAAGGGCTGGACAACCTTCATAGTTGAGTTTTGCAGCTGTTGGTGATGTCTGACCGCTCCAATTTCAAGGTCCAGATGGGGTCTTGAAACGTACTCATTGGGAGTGCTGCCGTTTTGCCATTAATGCCACAACAGACCTGTATATGCTTAATCTCAGTTGGCTTGAACTCTTATTTCAGACTCGGAAGATGGCCGCCTGGCTGTCCGCACACCTGATCAAAGAAGGCCACCAGGTGGCGTTGCTGAGCGGAGAGATGACGGTGGAACAGCGAGCCTGCGTCATCGAACGCTTCCGGAACGGCAAAGAGAAGGTCCTGGTGACCACCAACGTGTGTTCCAGAGGTGAGGGGCCCGGCGGTGGACAACATGGCCACGTTTCGAAGGGAGCCGCCCCATTTTTTTTTCCTGTTCTTCTCATTTGTCGTCGCAGGCATCGACGTGGAGCAGGTATCCCTGGTAGTGAACTTTGACCTGCCCGTGGACATGGACGGGAACGCGGATAATGAGACCTACCTGCACCGGATCGGCCGCACGGGGCGCTTTGGCCGGCGAGGCTTCGCGGTGACCATGGTGGACAGCGAGCGCAGCATGGGCATCATCAACCAAATAGAGATGCACTTCAGTACGTCTGCTCATCCCCACCCTCGATGATGCCTATTGTAGTGGGTTCCGAACCTAACCTGTATTTAATTTTTCCCCCGCAGACAGGAGAATCACAAAGCTGGACCCCAGTAATCTTGAAGAAATGGAAAAGCTGCTGAGCTGAACAACACTGTGGTCGGACAGGTGACTCTTTCAGAGAGTACTGTTTTGTTTTTTTCTTTTTCTTTCTTTTTCTAAAACTAATTTCAGGTTGCCTTAAAGCTTTAAGCTGCATCTCTCTGAGAACGCAAGCTGACGCTTAAATTTGCATGTTGAAGGTTTGCAGTGCTGTTGATTGTCTGGAGTGAGCCATTTCTATAGTACTGGTGTGATCTATGAATGGCTCTTAACTGTGGAGTTTGCATGACTTAATGGAGCTTGGGTTTGGATTTAAATGCTTGAGTGATTTGAAGCATGAATGACTCAAAATACCCTTTTCAGCTCAGTGGGAGCTAATTAATATAAGTGTCCTTTACTTTGCATGTTGATTTGGTGTTTTATTGGAAAGCTGTTGCTTAATTTTTGTTTACAAGCACACACGAAAAAAACTGATGTATAAATACTTGAACTTAAGCTGGAAATGCAGTTATTCTGCTATAAAAGATTGAGAAGGCTAGTATTCAACCCATTCAGTTGTTCTGTATTAAACTTAATACATTTTTTGTGCACTTTACTTGTGAGTGTTTTAATAAATATACCAGTGTGAGCAAGAGTGTCCTTCAGTTTGCATCTTTCTTATTATCCAAGCATAAATCATTTTCTGGTTTTGCTAAACAGGATTAAAACTTGTATCTGAGGGGACTGTGATTATATGCTTTGCTTTGAACCGCATATTAACTCTGCTCTGAGTAATAACTTAACCTTTTCACCATTTGATGGACAGCAGTCGCCTTATTTCTGTTTTTGTAAATGGCTGCTCTTACCCAAAATGATGTTACTAAATGACAACCTACCAACTCTTTCACTAAAATGATTGATTGACTAAAAATGACAATCTAATTGGTATTCAAAGGCTGCTTTGATGCAACCATTAAGCATTTAAATTAACTGGAAGCAGAAGAAAAATATTAATTTTGATATTTGGGGTCCTAATTTGATAAAACAGCAAAGGAGTCAGATTGTGGTTGCTATTGGTTACCTAAAGGCATGAAGCCTGAAATGTAATTAAACTGATCTAGCAGTTGGTACACAACATTGTGTGGGATTGAATAATACTCCCAAGCTTCTTTTGAATTCTTGAGTAATTTGAAGGTTTTCTCCTTCAAAAACTGAAGGACTTATTCAAATAAAACAATAGTTCTCTGAATCCTTAACAAGCCTTTTGATGTTCAAAGTTCTCTCATGACCAGAAAGGAGAGATTTTCACAGTTTCATACTTTTAAAAATTGGATTAATTAAAGAATATATCCCAAATATTGGAAGGAATAATGATAATTGGTCAATATTTGTTATTATCATATATATTTAATTAATTTAAATTTGCTTTAGAAACATTTTTCTGCCCTAGAAATGTTCTGTCAACCCAATGCGATAAACGGCACTGGTCTGCTAAATCATCATCGTCAACTGAACCAGTACAAATACTTTTAGATTTTTAAATATAAAAGCCAAAACTACTCATTCATTTTGATGAGACCAAATATGATCCTAATGCTTTGTGTTTCCATGCTAAGCTGCCAAAATGGTCTCCATCTTTCTCTGGGTGTGACAGATTTTAGGGAAATACACCCCTAATTTCAGGAAGCTAAATCTAACCTCTTTACGAGAGTTTTTACATGAATGTTTGAGTGTGTGTTTTATTTTTTCAAACATAATCACTGTTGTCAAAAACATGTTTGACACATAGCGACCGGCTAAATCCCCTGTCCTTCCCTTGGTGAGAGTTTACTTCTTTTCCTCACTAAGAGTTGCTCTGTGATTGGTCCTCAATAATTGTCTTTAAGTTAAGACTTCAACTACATGGATTTTAGGAAAGTTTACTATCTGAAATGGTTGTAAGAAGCTTGTAGAACACAGGCCCAGAATTCCATGGTCACCATGGTTCCTCCTTAGGGGCAGGATGGCAGCATCTTTTAAAACAAACAATAACACAAGCGGACCATCTAGCTTTTTCCATTCACATTTCACTAAAGCCGGTTTTAAGGACATGTCACATCGCTGGTAGGAAATAAAATACACCGGAGACTGATCGAATCGGAACAACAAACATACAAAATGGAAAATATCAGGTGTGAGCGATATAAATAACTTTACTCCATATTACGTGTTTAAGTAGCCAAGTTATCTCATTATCAGACGAAAAAGGAGAGATTTTCTCAGTTTCATACTTTTAAACATTGGATTAATGAAAGAAAATATCCACAAAAGTGGAAGAAATAATAATTGATCAATATTTGTTGTTTTCATATATATTTATTTATCATTTAATTTAAACTTGCTTTAGAAACTTTTTTTCTGCCCTAAAAATGTTCAGTTAACCCAATTAGATAAACATCACTGGCCTGCTGAATCATCATCTACTGAACCAGTACAAATACTTTTAATACTTTTAGATTTGTAAATGTAAAAGCCAACACTACGCATTAATTTTGTCCAAATGGGATGAGACCAAATGTGATCCTAATGCGTTGTGTTTCCATGCTAAGCTGCCAAAATGGTCTCCATCTTTCTCTGGGTGTGACAGATTATAGGGAAATACACTCCTAATTTTGGGAAGCTAAATCTAACCTCTTTAGGAGAGCACAAATGTTTGTGTGTGTGTTTTTTTTTTTTTTCAAACCTAATCACTGTTGTCAAAAACATGTTTGACACATAGCGACCGGCTAAATCCCCTGTCCTTCCCTTGATGAGAGTTTATTTCTTTTCCTCACTAAGAGTTGCTCTGTGATTGGTCCTCAATAACTGTCTTTAAGTTAAGACTCCTACTACATGGATTTTGGGAAAAGTTACTGTCTGAAATGATTGTGAGAAGCTTGCGGAACACAGGCCCAGAATTCCATGGTCACCATGGCTCCTCCTTAGGGGCAGCATGGAAGCATCTTTTAAAACAAACAATAACACAAGCGGACCATATACCTTTTTCTATTCAAATTTCACTAAAGCCAGTTTGCTGGCAGGAAATAAAAGACTCCCAGAGACTGACCAAATCGGAACAACAGACTTACAAAATGGAAAATATCAGGTGTGAGCAGTTTGAATAACGATACTCCATATTATTTGTTTAACTAGCCTTCTGAAATGAACAGTTCTCTCATTATTAGACCAGAAGGGGGAGATTTTCTCAGTTTCATACTTTTAAACGTTGGATTAATTCAAGAAAATATCCAAATAAGTGGAAGAAATAATGATAATTGATCAATATTTGTTGTTATCATATATCTTTAATATATCATTTAATTTAAACTGGTGTATTTATTAGGGAGTTAAAAACACCCTGACATGTGCAGGAAGAGGTAAATAATTTAATCTTTGATCACATTTGGCTTTCATTTCAGTATTAAGATGAAGACCTCTTCTTCAGTGCAGTAAAAAGTCATTTTTAAAAAGTCATTTCAAATCTCCGGTGGGATCTTTGTTCTCGGTGATGCACAGAACCGACCTGTTCAGGATACCGCATTGGACCAAGGTCATGTTTAGGTCCCTGAAGGTAGCGCGTGGCACATCCATAGTCTCGACGAACGCCCCCTCGTACCTGGCTCCGTACCTGGCCTCTGCACTTGCTATTACCTCCAGCAAGGTGTCTGAAGCTTGGAATAGTTGCTGAAACCTCCGCCCACACGGTGCTCTTACGGCGAGAAGTAAGCCTCCGCAGGAACCGGCCGCTTTGCTGGAGGCTGGCGAAACCTCGCGAGAGTTCTCCCCTTCAGGGCCGCAGGGTCGGGTCACGGGGTCGCCAGACAGGTCGAGCTTGGTCATGACTGTGTTGAGACCGTTCCCTTGAATCTCCTCGGACTGTCTCCTCTCGATGGAAGGCAGGACTTTGTATTTGTTAAAGGGCTGTCGTGGGCCGGCAGGCGGGTGTTGAAGCATGTAGAGAATACCTTCCTTCGTCAAACCCTCGGGCCCGCAGTTTACACGAGACACCGGCGTTCTCTGACCGTTATCCGGTTCACTTGTGTGGAGGGAACTAGTTACATCTGGTTTGCTTCGCCCCTTGGACCAGTTTGGCTTCGCCAAATGCATGATTTACGTTCGGACAGTTCGCCCGCGGAGACACTCGGTTCTTTCTTCACTTCAGACAGTCGCAGAAAGTTTTACATGCAGCTTAAAGACGTCACGGTTAAAGCTGCAAACACATTTCCACAAGCAGTTGTAACACTTGATTATAACCGAGGTTACGATGATAATACGAAAATCATACGAACCAAAGTTTTATTGTACCCGCACATTTTAAGTTGAAGCAGGAAGTTTAAAGACAAACGCGTCTGCTGAGTTGCCATGGCACCCTGGTTGCCATGACAGCTGATAGGTCCGTGGCGGTGGAAACCAGAACTGCAGCTAAATAAAAATCGTAAATTAGCTTAGCTATATCAACCAAAATTATTTAATCCTCCAAGTACAAAAGCGAATAAAAATGTTTCATTTAATTAGATACATATATTGGCGGACTTTATCTAGTTTTCTAATTGTATTGCACTGCTTGACCATGATATCTCTTTTGGGTTAGCTTAAGACATTTTTTTTAATTTTAGGTTCTTCCAGTTAACTGAGTAACTACATAAAAAAAGCAAAAAGCAAAAGTCAATTACTCAAAAAAAGTGGTTGACGTGTTTAATTAACACTAGACTTCAGCTTGAATGGACACATTACCATTGGGAGTAAATATCAAACTCACCCCACTGCTGTGACATAGAATAACAATAATAAAATTACAAAAAAACTCAACTCAAAGAACAAAATGATTAAATAAAACAGATGCATCAAAATAGAAACTGCAAACCAAGTAGAAAAAAAAGCTAATAAATTGCACTCTTTCTCTTTGACTAAAAAAAAGTTTGATTTCATAACATACAATTACAAAACACTAAATTTACAGATAAATAATGAGCCATTTGAAGTGCATTTTGTTGATCTACAATAGCTTTCCCCAAAACTTGTACATCATCTGTACACACTGACAGAAAAATCCTACCCTTTGACAAGAGAAACACAACTGTGTGTTCTCTGATAACAGTTGGATACAATTATAAATTCTATCAATGTAAATGCCCTGTTGATGTGTGAAAGCATTGCAATCACAATTGCAATTTTTTTAATAGAGTATTGAGAAATTGATAAAACACTTGACCATCATTAATCACAGGACAGTTACATCCCCTGTTGAACATCCAAATGACAAACTTCAGCTTGTTTTTTGTTGAATGACTTATGAAATCATCTTTGAACAGTGTCCCACTTTCATCCTCCATTTTCGAGTCAAAAACCACTCAATGTACAAAGAGATGTTGAAGGGAAAGAGAATTTAAAGTGGTGCGTTACAGCGGCACAAAGACAAACAAGCAGAAATACGCTGAAAATCGGAATGATGGGGCTTCCGCTGTGTCTCATTACAATCAATCAGAATGGGACATAACACAGATATCAGCATTATGAAAGGGGAGTAGCAGCAGGCTTTGCGGCCCTACAGCAGGGGCCGGTTGCAGCTTTTACTTTCATGTACAGGGGCTCTACGGCAGGTCTAGCATGTTGTGTTCATTATAAAGTTCTTCTGTGATCTGGTACACCTCAGAGATGAGTGGCAGGGCTTCTCCCAGCATGGCGACAACCTGCTCGGGGGGCCCCACATTCATCACTTCAAAGAAAGCAGCGCGCCCGGGCAGCACGCAGAACGCCATGCCGGCGGCCTTACGGATAACCCACGGGTGGTGCTGGGCCAGGGACTCGTTGTAGGCCTCACAGCACATGTTGGACGTCTTGCTGTCCTCTGTGCTGGTGCGGAGGCGCTCCAGGAAGAGCTCCAGCCACCTCAGCGCACGGTGGAGCCTCAGCAGAGTGCGGCAGCCGGACTCTGGGTGGCTACCTCTCTTGGTCAGATCCACCAGGTCATTCTCCAGCTCGTATTTGACCATGGACTGCATGGTGACGTAGTGAGGGCCATTTTCCCCATTCAGGTAGTTGACCAGGATCTGGATCTTGTTGACGGCGTCCTTAGAAATGAAGCCGAAGACACTCCCCAAGCAGTTGAGAAACCTGGTGGATAAATACAGACACACACACACACTCAGTGTCAGACCCTCTTTTTGTTCTGCTGTTACAGCTCAGCGTGGTTTGTTCTGAGCTTTGCGAGCCTAAACATTATCGTCACTTCAGTTCACATGGGGAATTCTAAAAATTCACCAGAGGCCTCCATCCAAAATTTAATACAGCGTGCTATCAAGAAATGTAATAAAAAAGGAAGTACTCTATTAAAAAAAAAAAAAAAAAGAATTTTAAAAAGCTGATCTTTGCCATAGAATTAAATAACTATGCTTGGTATACCACAGCGTAATTTTTTTTTTTAATGAAAAAAATTAGTTAAAAACAGTAGCAGCATGTGTGAAAGAAAAGGTACAACTCTACTTCTACCATAGAAATTTTGATGGTAAGTAAAAAGACTTTAACCAGTGAATGTGATCATTTGACCGATAGGAGGGGTTAGAACCTCAATCAAAAGAGAATAATGGGTGCTGGTAGGTCTGGAGCATTCAAATGCATTCTAACACCATGTCAAGGAGGAAAGACATCAGCAGCTATCTTACAGAAGAAAATTGTTGCTACCCATCGGTCTGGGAAGGGTAATACGCTGATTTCCACACAGTCCAGTTACAAAAAGATTGTTACAAGCATGCTTTATCTGGAGGTGCTGCCAAAAGGAATAAGGCAGCACAGCTCAGGTTTGCTCATTTGTGTCTGAAAAATCCACAAAAATGTATGGTAGAATGTCCACAGGACAAAAAATGTCATAGGTGTAGTCTTTGACCATAGTACTGAAGTCTGCATGTGTTGAAATGTTTGTATAATTAATCAAAATGTACAAAGTTTACAGCACAGCTTTGGTGTGGGTTAGATTTAACACAGTTGTATCCAAAAACAGAGACAATATAAAAGAACAGCTTATTGTTACACTGTAAGCTTTTGTTTAAGATTTCATGCCATATTGTCAAAAAAATTCATAAAGGACAGAAGGAAAATTTACCAACAAAAAAGACAGTTACCCGTTTTGTTTTTTTTTTGCTATAAGAAGTGAAAACATACAGGAAAATCTCACTAAATATTAGTTATTCAGCTCAGAAATTGTTTGCTCTATCCCCCCTATAATGTATAATGTTACTTAACAAGAATGATTCAAAAGGAAGGGCCGTTTCAGATGAAGTTTGAATTCCAAAATTGTATAATTTTCCCAGAGAACATCTTTATGATAGTCAAAGTCTGGCATCCTAGCAGCCCAATATGACCGTTTGTAGTAATGAATGAGATAGAGAAGCCTGTGAAAAAGCCTGTGAAGCCATTCCCTGAAACTATATTACCTCATCAATGTTGCATTTATAGCAAAACACGGACCAAATAAACAGGGCTGGTGGCTAAAATATCACAACATATTCAGGGTCCCCACCAACTACAACAAAATGACTAGGAAAGTTAAACATTTGCATAAAATACAGTAGTTTATATGCTTACACTATTTAGAACAATAATTTGAATTACGCCTCATAAGGAGGCAGGAAAGCTTTAAGAAATTAGTCATTTTTAACACATTTGGCATGGACTTTGATAACTTTTATGAGCGGAAGTAAAGCGGAAGTACCCATCATTAAACTATTCAGAGGAAAAATCTTAATGCAACGTCAGTAAAGCGGAACTATGCATCGACTTGCAGTTGTCCATCAGGATGTATGTTGCAATAATGTGAAATAAATATTTAGAGCCATAAGGCGTACTTTAAAAGGCTACCTCAGTTGTTTATTTTTAAACATCTTTCGAATATTACACCCTACTGAATGGATGTTCAATATCTTTGAGGAACAAATGCCCAAACATTTGAGCCCACATCACTTACTTTATAAGGCCTCGCCATCCAGCGACGTAGTGTTCCAGATAGACTTCTTTGCTGTCCGTAAGACACAACTTGAAAGTGTCGAGCACCTCCTGTAAGCAGAATTTCTGGTTCTCTGACGGTTCGGAACCAGCCATGATTCTCTATACGGAAGTGCTGTCGATAGTAAAACAGACAGCAGGTGAATGGGGAAAATGGGTTTAATGGCGTCCAACAAGTTGGAGGTGCAAACGGACAGACGTACTCATCAACAAATGAACGCGTTACCTGTAAATATAGCTCGAAATAAAAGGAAAAGTAACCATTACGGTCTTCCAACTCCAAGATAGGATAGGTCACTCCTGTTCGTAATCCACCTCCACTGCGCAAACTCCGACTGGGCAACACAGGAAGTAGTCAGTCTCTCAACATTCAAAGTAAAAGTCGTCCAATTAATGTCTGTCTATCTATCTATCTATCTATCTATCTATCTATCTATCTATCTATCT
>JABUIW010000028.1:1415411-1431159 GCA_013363375.1 Menidia beryllina | reverse complement strand
TGTGGTATGAAGTGACACTTTTGTGATTCTTTTGTGGCTTCTTTTGTGATCTTCTTGTGCGGACCTATCGGGACTGAATTCAGTGCCTCGGCTGAAATAATGTGCGAATTCTCTCAAAAAGAAACCCCCTTACTCTGACATATGTGACACGCTGTTAACAGACGTGGCCTGTTCACGTAGCTCCATGTATGAAAGCCAATAAGCAAACTTTAGAAAAAAAAAAGACAATTTCTTTAAGCATCTTTAAGCTGAGGCGTGCAAAAAAAAAAAACTCAGAAAAATGAGTCCATTGTTTTAGCTCTTTCTGTAAAAGCACCCCAACAGTGCTGTGAAGCCGAGTGGCCTCCGGCCCCTGACTGTGTCTGTGCTGGCCGCAGCTGGAGGTGAAGCTGCAGGTGGAGTACATGTCCTTCAGCGCACACGCCGACGCCAAAGGCATCATGCAGCTCATCCGCATGGCCGAGCCCCGCAACGTGCTGCTGGTGCACGGGGAAGCCCTCAAAATGGAGTTCCTCAAGGGCAAGATCGAGCAGGAGTTCAGTAAGTGACATTTCGAGAAAAAAAAAAAAAAAGACGTCTGCGTCAGGTCAGGATGGCGAGGGACTTTTTCCTTTGTGTGTCTTTGAACGGTAGGCATCGACTGTCACATGCCAGCTAACGGAGAGACGACCACTGTGACGACAAACCCCAGCGTTCCCGTGGATATTTCACTCAACCTGCTGAAGAGGGAGATGGCTCTCGGAGGTATTTACTGACGTTTTGATTTCTCCTGCCTTATTTACAGCGGTTAGTTGGGGTATTTTACAGCTTCTACCTTCGTACACATTTCCTCAAAAGTACGAGAAAAGGCGTAGTGGTGTCTGTAAGGATCTCTCAGCGCTTCTTTTATGACTTCCACACACTTCTTTTGCGCTGGAATCTACTTTGAGTCACAGCTTTTCCTGATATTTTGCACACAGACATGTTGATTCCATTCAAGTTTTCTTAAAATGAATTGCTGCATAGCAGAAAAATATAGTATAAAAAATGTAGCTAGTTTGCGCTGTTGGCAGAATGATGTTAGCACGGCAACATTACATATTTATCAGTTATAATGATTTTTACACTAAATGTGTCTTATTTTTGTAATATATGGTATGGTAACAGTACTAACAGTTTTTTCTAAATAGTATTCTTTTGCAATATCTCAAATTGTATAAGGTCTTACATATTTTTTTATTTGAAGACATGCGTGCCTAGGTTGTTAAATGAATAGATTAGCAGTTACAGAGTACTTGAGTAGATTTTGCTTTTTCTATTCTGACTCATATTTTCCATGAATACCTTTAACTTTATTCAAAAGTAATAATACTCTTACTTGAGTAAAAATCTTTTGGAACTTCTACCCACTTTGTATGTGTGTGTGCATGTGTGTGTGTGTGCATGTGTGTGTTCCCCCCTTTTGTTGTTGATTTCTTGTGATTAACTTTTTGCCGTTGATGTTGCAGGAACTCTGCCAGATCCCAAAAGACCCCGCTCTATGCACGGAACGCTGATCATGAAAGAAAATGTAAGCTTGCTGCACCGAATGAGTTTGTCGAAAGTTTTCTGATTCACTTTGCTGTTGAATTTCTTCTCTTCTTGAGGGGAGCCTAAATAACAAAAGGTCCCGTATAAAGTTGAGCCTCTTGGACAGCCGAAGGAGCACTGTGTACCGCAGCCTTATTCTCCAGTATGTCTCCCTGGTAACGGCTTCATTTGTGCTGTCCCTGCTGTTTGTCTGAGCACAGAGCCTGAAGTTGGTGTCGTCGGAGCAGGCCCTGAAGGAGCTCGGCCTGAACGAGCACCAGCTACGCTTCACCTGCCGCGTGCAGCTCCAGGACCCGCACAGCGACCCCGACACACTCCACCGAATCTACACACACCTCAAGAGGTGTGTGTAGATGCATGCTAATGCATGCTAATGAGAATGAGTTTATCCTGTTTTCAACTTATTGTTAACCCTTTGTCCAGTCACAAAGAACATATGGATGTTAAAACAAATTCTGACCCGAATCAGTTCCACAGACTTCTTTCTCTCTTTGTCTTCTTAGAGATCAGCAGAGCTATAGAAGTAGCTGTAGCAAAGGGATATAAAACAAAGTGAAACTGTCTGTTCATTTATTGAATATATAACAATGTCTTTATGAAAGTAGAAAAGGGAAGAGGAAGCTGAGCTGAGATGATGAGATGGTCATGTTAATAAATGGCCACGCTCTATATTGGGACAAATTTGTCACATTTTTTGAGAACCTAAGAGATTATTTAGTAAGTTATAGCCTTAGACAGCACATATTCAAAAGTCATCATCTAGGGTACCAGAGAGGATTAGGCATAGATGCAGTCTGGGTAAATAAAGGAAAGACAAGGTAAAGCTGTTGAAAAGGTAACTTTTCCAAATTATGAAGGAGGTTAGGGGGTATCGGGGAAATTGGAAAATTATTTAAAGAAAACAGTTTAATTTCTGGCATATTAATGCATGTTAATATCTAATGGGACATCTTCTTTTCAGTGTGTTGAAAGGGTACACCATCCAGCACCTCCCCGATGGCACAGTCATGGTAGAGTCCATTGTCATCAAAGTGTCCTCCTCCGCCGAAGACACCAACGCCAAGGTTCTGCTGCTCTCCTGGAGTTACCAGGTAGAGCCGGGTCATTTCAGTTCATTCCACCACTAAGCATTCTCTGATCGGATCTCACATTACAGCAAAATCAATTTTTTTATGCTAATGCAACCTAAACACAACAAAGTTTCATCTTTCCTTTCTTCCATTTTCACAACAATGAAGACATTTTGTGGGAGAATACCAATTTTTCATATTACCATTGTCCTTGTAGGAAAACATTAGTTTTTTTGTTTTTCCAAAGAAGCTTACCTTAAAGACAATTAAAGCTAATATGTGGTCCTCTGTGTCCTTTTAAGAGTATTGAATGTATTTGACTGCTTCCGTTCAGAGGTGGTTGTGGAGAGTTTCCTTCTCTTTTAAGGCATTAAACAAAGTGGGCGTGGAGGAACCTCTGTATGAAGCGCAAAGTTTTTTTTATAGTTTGGTAGTAGGAGGTGTAATATAGACCCACACCTCACCAGATTAGACACTATTTCCATATTTTTTTTTTTCAAGAAATCTCCAAAGATTAAAGATACGGCAGGAAAATGATCTTTTTATCCGTTTTAGATAATAAGTTTTAGATAGTTCTATGCATGAACTACAGATGAACCTTTATGAAATGAAAACAAACAAAGTGTGTGACTTGCAATGGCATTCACTTGTTTCTTTTTAGTTATTTATTTTTTCTATTTTTACAGAACTCTCATTTGGTGTCCGTTTCCTCTGTCAGAAACCCAAACCCTTACACATAAACAATGTCATGACATCTTTTTTCTCTATTTGTTAGACAAGAGCAGACTCTTTGTAAAATGTACATCTGTACCTCCTGTATCCGTACGCGTCCACAATAGCAAGGTTTCGTGCAAAGCAGCACCCACACACACAAAGTCTCATTCAGCCACACGCAGACTGGATGAGAGCTCCCTATAAGAATCCCAGAGTGAATTATGGATTTCCATTCACACAGGCCGGCACTCCAGATAATCTCAAGAGCATTGAAAGATTCCTTTGAGTGAGTGAAAAGGGCTTCAGATTGAAGCAGTAGGGGCCCCAGATCTGCCTCTGCCCCCATGATTGTCAGACCTTAAACAATGAGGAGTAAAAAGCACTGTGTGGGTGGATGCTTTTAAAGGGAAAGTTTGGCCAAAGGCAGAGGTTGGGTGTGTGTGGGGGGGGGGGGGGTTCAGTGGTTACATGAGCTCAGGCAAGTACCCAGAAACAGAACACGTGTTTTTTCCACCCACAAAAAATAGTTTGCCACTCACGTCGTGAGTGCCGTTTTATTAAAGATTCAAACTGTGTTGGTTTCTACCAGAATATTTAAAACAGTCATTTTCACCGTAAAATACTAAGAATTATCTTTGAACGTCCTTAAAGTCAGTTGAAGCAGATTAAAGCAGAAATGAAACCAGTTTTAAACAATGTTTTGTTTTAGGTTAATAATGCTTTATAACTTAATTTTCTTTATTTGTTTTGTTTTTCTTCTGGTTAGGATGAAGACCTGGGGAGCTTCCTCTCATCCCTGCTGAAAAAGGGGCTTCCGTCTGGTCTCTGCTGAAATATTTTCCCCAAAACATCCCTGTCCTGTAAACTTTAACAACAGGCCTAAATCTGCTCCTTTTTCTCTGACATGAGCTTACCTCGTTGGTCAGTTCTTCATAGGGGATATTTTCATGGACTAATTTATAGAAACAAAAAAAAAACAGATTTCTGATTTATTGCTTTAATTATGAACAAACAAGACAAATAAACACTTTTACAGAAAAGCTTCTTTTGGCAGTTCTTCGCGCGGCGTTTCCAGCGTGTGTGAGCACGGCTGCTCCCCCTCTCAGGACACCGTTATGGCGTAGACGCCCCGCCTCCTGCTGACCACTCCCCACAGCCACGTCCTCTTCAGGCCCGTCCACCTGAAGTGGCTGGTGGTCACGTAGTACAGCACGGGGTCCAGACAGGTGTTGAGGGTGACCAGCGCCATGGTGACGCGGCGGGCCTGGAAGATGGCGTCCCGCGCCGAGCAGCTCCGGATGACGTCCAGCCGCTGGAGCAGGTGCAGCAGGTACACCAGGTGGTTGGGGAGGAAGCAGAGCAGCGTGATGGCGATGATGGCGCGGATCACCCTCACGGCCTTCCGCGCCGTCTGGGTCCTGATCGCGGCGATGCGCCTGGCCGCCAGCGGGTAGCAGACCAGGATGATCAGGGAGGGCACCAGGGACCCGAAGACCAGGCTCAGGATGCTGAACGGCCGCAGACGCTTCTGCCACTCGGCCTTGGCGAAGTTCTCGAAGCAGCTCTGGCCCGGGGACTCGTCGCCGACGGTCAGCGGGCCCATCAGGACGAAGACCAGGATGGCCACGCCGGCGGCGGCCCAGAGCAGCGCGCTGACCGCCAGCGCGTAGCGGGGGCCGCGCAGCCTCAGGTAGGCGTGCGGGCGCACGGTGGCCAGGTAGCGGTCCAGGCAGATGCAGGTCATGAAGCAGATGCTCATGTAGATGTTGGCGAAGTACAGCGTGCCCGTCAGGAGGCAGGCCGAGTCCCCGAAGACCCAGTTGTTCCGGTTCAGGTGGTAGTGGATCCGGAAGGGCAGCGTGCACAGGATCCCCAGGTCGGCCACAGCCAGGCTGCTGATGTAGACGCTGAAGGCCGTGCGGGGGCGGGTCCTGACGGCGAACACGTAGAGCGCCGCCAGGTTCCCCGGCAGGCCAAAAAGCAGAGCCAGGATGTAGACGGCAGGGAAGAGGTGGTACTGGAACTCCGCTAACGGGTCGGTGCAGTTCGTCGCATTCGCCATGGCAGATGCAGGCGAGTTTTTTTTTTTTTCTTCTTCTTTCTTCTTGTTTTTGTTTCTTTTTACAGCATTGGCTCAAAGAAAGCGTAGGCTGATTCTCAAAGCATCTCAGGACGTCTCCTGTAAGTGTTTGCGAAAATGAAAAAATGTTTCCACTCAGTTCTTCCATGTTGACATTCAAACCGTCTCTCCCTCCACCCGTCACTGTAGCCCATCTGTGATCACTTCAGCCCACATTTCTCAAAGCAAAGGGGATGTAAAACATTCTCATTGTGGTCTATTGAGGAATTAACTATAAAGTATGAAGTGAAACAAGCAGGAAAGCACCGGCTGAATCAGGCCAACAAATGTGCTGTGCGCATTTCTAAACCGAGTCTAATTTAGAGTATTTTATTATTATCTACTCCTACACGACCTCAATAATTTTGAATCCAAAGTACCGAATGAGTTTTAAGACTATTTCTAGATTTCAGCCGCATTTTGATAAGGACAGTATTTTTTCATTTAAAAGATACATTTGTCTGTCTACATGTGAGTTTAAATGATCTGAAAAAAGAGTGTGGAATTCTCTTACCTAGATATTTATGGGTCCCTTTGCTGGATCTCCGAGAGCAGAGAGCAGCCTCCCGGTTAGAAATGTGAGCAGAGCAGCTACTCTCTCAGACTACAGTGAGACAGTAACATGCTGCACTTTCTTCTGGCGTATTTCCTGTTTCGGTGCAAAGGTGTAGAATGAAGCGCAGGAAACCATTTATATATACTGTATGCTTTTTTTTTATCACCCACCCACTGCAGCATATTGAGACGTGTGTGTGTTTATTTCTTATTTGTTGTAGTATTCATGAGACTTTTTTAACCATTTTATTTCAAATATAAAAATGCTCATTTGAGGGAACATTTTCACAAGTACACAATTAATTGGAACACAATGAAATGCTTTCAATATAGGAAATGCAGTGTTAAAGCAAAAAGATAAAAAGGATCCAATACTTCTTCTTACAATCTTTAATCTTGACTTTCTGGCCATTTCTTAAAGTAGTCATCAGTAGAAGTCTTCCAGAGTTTTGGAAGGGCATCCACAAGCCCTTTTTTATTTAATTTTCTGTCAAGAAGTTCCCAAACTGTTTCAATAACCTGGAGATCTGGGCTCTTGGAAAGATTCATCCCTCCATAAATCATGTGACCACTCATTTTCAGTCCTTTTTTTTAAAATCATTTGGCACCTCAGCCTCTTCTTCCCATCTCCTTCCTGAGCCACCCTTCCACAAAGACAATTTCTGATAAGAATTTGGCAAACAGGAAATAGATGAACTACTGAGCTAGATTTTTCTTTCAGGGCCTGTTCTGCATCCTTGATTTAATGTGTTTTATTATGCTGATAATGTACCTAGTTCATAAGTGTATGTGATGTTCCTTGTCTTCTCCAGTGCCTGAGAGATAAGCCTCTAGGTATTGAGGCAGCACCCTTGATGACGTCCTGGATTAGAGATCGTCTAACTGCCTGACCACAGTAGGACAGATGTGGACACTGTGGACAGATGGTAGTACAGGAACCATGTTGGGGCCTTCGATAGCAGGACCAAAAAGAACCGTCTCCCCCTGAACATCACCAATACCAATGAGTTGGTGGTGGACTTTAGGAGATCTAAAACTCCATCCAGTCGGTCTGCATTGATGGAGAGGACACAGACAGTTCAGACCTACGGATGACCGGGGGTGTTAGCAAATGAGACACTGGAGGGATCTGCCTATATAGAATCCGCATAAAGGGAGGCATAGTTTGAACAAGCATGGTTTTTTCTATACATTTTAATGTATTTTGCACTGATAATGAAGAGAAATGATTGGTTCTATTGTTTTCGGCTTTTTGTTTCCAATTTCAGAATGCTAACACTCGCCCAACGGATCGACTCCAGACGTTGCCCTAAGGGGGACATTCAGAAGAAGGTTCGCCGTTCAAATCTCTTGGAGTTTTCAATGTATAATACGGTTACATTTATGCCTTCTTTTTTTATGCTCCTACTGAAGATCAGAGGGAAGACACTGATGAATAATGAGGAGGAGGAGGGAAGCGACCCAGTTATTTGAGAGGTATGTGGACACACTGACTTACAGTGTGACTCAGGGTAGAGTAATAATGTTAGACAGATCCCTTCTTTGTTCAAGATGGATGCCCCACCGTCCCTCTCTGATGCTTTACACTTGTTTTAACCTGATGCCATCAGAATCAAATGAATTCATGACCAACACAAGGCAACAGTAACAAAAATCTAGAAATTTCTCAATACAGATGTGGAAATGTTTCCGTGTTGGACTGATTCCACTTCCTAACACCCCGAGGGAAAGCATGGCTAAAAAAAAACATTTTTTATGTTTCTTGGGGGACTGGGCTAATAAATGCAGAAACCATTCAGAATAGTTCTCTCATGGGAAATCATAGGAAGGTAACTCCCTGTAACCTTTTCCTGTCCCTGCATGTTGCAGAACTTTTATTGTGGTTTCACGGCTGCGTAGTCTCGAAATGAGGGGCTCCTTTACAATTTTGTTTCAAAACTGCCCCCCTGTACAGAGTTCCATGCTGGAGATGTTATCAGTGATGGACAACTAACGGATAGATCTCCTGGCCGAAGTAGATCAAACTAAAAAATAATGTTAAAAACAAAACAAAAAAAAGAGACCAAATATCACTACAAAATAACTAGCAATAAAACTCTAAACTCACACAACTGACATAACAAAAATAATGTAAAAAATAAAGCAAATCCTTTTTAAAAGAGACCGAATGTCAACACAAAATAACTAGCAATAAAACTCTAAACTCACACAACTGACATAACAAAATGAGACAAAGGGAATAATGAAATCGAAAAAATAGACAAGGACGTGGCACAGAGCCTGAGAAACAAGTAATCCATTGTTCATCTACCTTCTTTTTGGCAAACTCTTATCAGAAATTGTTTCTATTGAAGGAGAGCTATAAAGTAACCCTTTTAAGGAAGGAAATAAGGAGGAAAAGCTGAGGTATGCAAAGTAAGACCGGTTGCCATTGAAAATATGAGCTCGACAATATTGAAACTAGAGGATGTGATGGAAGGATGTAGTTGAACAGATAATATTGACTTTGAAGTTCACTGAAACAATATTATCTCATTGCTTTGAATGCTACCTTTCCAATTTTGAAAGTACATTTTTCAATAGCGCGTGGTCCTTTGTCATGCCAGTATCTGAAAAATATTCCCTCAAATGAGCATTTTTATTCCTTTCAAGCAAAAGTTTGTTGTACTTTTGTAGGTGCCGTTCGCCTTTAGAATAATGCAATTTATGAAAAATAAATTATTAGTAATTATATCATATTAAAGATAGACAGGCACATCTCAGTATTCTGCAGTGATAAAAAACAAAACAAAATGGGGAGGGAGGTAGAAAAACATACCAAACAAATATCACTAAGCCCATTTCCCCCATGATGTAGCACGTTCAGGCAGGATTTTAAAGCTATCATTAAACATATTCATTTAAACTAGTGGCCTCAGGTAACTTGTTTAAATGTTTCAAGACTTGCTCAGAACACTCCGATAATTCTAGTTTATTTTCATTCATTCAGTCTGCAAGTTTGAAGTGATTGCCTCTAAAAAACAAGAAAAAAATCAGATTTTTCCTGGTGGAGAGGAAAAGTAAGCAGAGGAGAGAAGCTCTTTCTTAACTCTACATCATTTGAGTGATACAGATGATTCAGGTGATTTCATTTACAGACATAAAATATAACTTTTTTTCCCCTCTTTTGGGATATAAAGACACTCTTACATGCAGTCACCTAAAAACAAATAAAATCATAACATCTGACACAAAATTACAATAATTCAAACCTGGACTACATTTCTAGGTGTTAAAACAACAGCTAACGTTCTTTTGAGCAGGTTTATAACATCACATTTATAAAATACTGTACTTTTCAATATGGCTTTTATGAGTTTGTAGTCTAAAGGTCAATAATTGACTAAATTAGAAGAAAACAGCAGTGAACAAACTGCAAGCGGGTATTTCTAAGGTGACTAATTGCAAACATGCCTCTGTCTTCTCTTGCATCGAGCTAAGAGAATTTCAGACGTCCGTGAAGACGCGACGGCGTCTGCGGTATGGTAAATTTACAGATTATGCAGAGCATAACCAGTCTTGGTAAGAGCAGCGATGTGGTATTTAACAACACATCCTGTTCCCCCGGGTGTGCTGTACTGTTGTTTGTGGTTAGCCTTTGGAAGAGTTTCTCTGCCTAGAGGGGTTCGTGCTTTTCTGGTCTCTAGCTTCTTTTTGCATTGGTTTCATGTGATTTCAGCTGCACCTGAAGCAGTTCAGAGGCCTGTTGGCATTTCCGAGCTGACGCAGAGGCACCTTTAGACGTCTGTTTGCCTTTTGATACTCAGTATAGTTCATGTGCAGGACTGAGGTGAGCTCTGCACAATCATATTGTTGGCATACGATGCTTAACAAAATTTTAAGACCACAGGAAGAACATATATTTGAAAAAAGCATTCAAAAGAGTGTTTAAAACAAAAACAGAACAGTTCGGTTACAAACACAATAAACCGAAAGCCTATATATTGAAAAGGCCTAATTTGATCCCGATAACAGCTTCCATTCTTCCTCAACTTCTCAAACTGATTAAGAAGCCTTCATTTTTGCCTGAAGATCAGCAGTTGTCTTCCCTCAGCCCGTTTCTTTAGATTTTGAGGTGTGTGCCACCAGCTTCAGTTAACTTAAGTCCAGCCAACTTTCTGGGCTTCTTCTTTTTCTTTTTCGTATTTTGATAAAGAGCCAAATAACGATCTCAGACCAAAATATTTTTAATTTCTCTCTTTTTTTCTCTTTTTTTTCTTCGTTTTCCAGGACATACCTACATACCTGTTACAAGCATTAGGGCCTGCAGTTGGGACTCAGGAATCTGTAAATGACAGCTGTGCAACTTCACTGAGTAAGTACCTAGTTTTCAATTTTAATTATTTTTCTCTCTTCAAATGTAATCATTTTTAAAACATAGAAGACGAGGATAGGAGCGAAGCGTGCGGGTTGAAAGTCAATACGTGCAAGTATCAAATATCACCACAAGGTGGCAGCATTGGAGAATATGTGCACAAACACCAATTACAAGTTTTTTCAAAGTGAGCTATCTTTTTGTTGTCAAGTGACCTGTTTGTTGTTTTTGTTTTGGTTACACTTTTACCATTGACAATAAAACCTAAAGAAGAGAAACCGCAAAAAGTGGCTTTCTCTTTGCTCACCGTTAGCTAGCTTTTTTTTAATGTTTTAGTTTTTTTGTTAGTTTAACCTCCAATCCGCTTTGCATTAAGATGCAAGAAACAGGTTTGATTAAAGAAAGAAAAACATCCACTATGAAAGTATTTAAAAAGAAAATAAGAAAATATTGAAGGAAAATAATAGATTATTTTGGAACTATAAAAGCACTTTCAGAGGAAGGCTCTTACTCCAACTAGTCGTCGCTAGAGAATCTGGAAGAAAAAATCTTAGTTTCTTTATTTTGACGACAGAAATACTAGAAATGCTTTAAGCTCTGGACTTTCAAGTGGTTCTTCCTCCGTAGAAATGGGTCCTCATGCATTGTACATAAAACCTGCTGACACAAAACTCTGTGTAAATAGACAGTTGTTTCATTTTGATGAGTAGATCAATCGAGTGATAAAATGTACTTTATATCAGCAGAGCTAGCTGGCAAAGGTTGAACATATTCCATTTAAACAGGACTTTGAACATGCATTTTTCACAATAGGCCTGGATTACTGTAACTCTTCCTGTACTTTGGTGTCTCCCAGAGATCCACGTTTAGTCTCAAGGTGCACGCCTTTTCACTGATGTAACGAAGAGACTGCACTGGCTGCCTGTTTTTTCAAGGTAATTTTATTCAATTGGTTTTTAAATCTTCAAATGTTCTCGCCCCACCTTGCAGGTTGAAAGTCAGGGGGGACAGAGCTTTTTCTGTAGCAACGTCCAGGCTTTGGAGCTGCCACTGATCGCTTCATTTTCCTTCAATCCATTTGCTATAACAGTAATTCCTGATGGGGTCATGAGTTTAGAGGGGCTGGAGCTTATCCCAGATATCATTTTGAGAGAGAGAGCGTACTCAGACAGGTTGAATGAATGAATGAAAGTAAGTGGAAATCAGGAAATAATTAAAGATTGGAGCAAATAGGCCTCTGCCGTCAAGACTAACTGTTTAACAGAGCCATGGAGGCATTGTCACAGAGTTGGTGAAACAATTACAATAGCACTCTGCAGAGGTGGAGGAACCTTTTAGAAGGACTGCAGGTATAATATGGACTGAGTAAAGATGCTCAGCTGAGACCATTAATACTGAATGGGTTCAGAGAGCTTGAAAATCTTGTCTGATGGGACAAAAACACAATTCTTTTGGGCAGTATTCCAAGCAGCTCTCTCTTAGAAGAGCTACGAGGGGACCCAGGGTTCTTCTTTTGTAGCCCAGGACTCTGGCTTTCCAGAGGACCTTTAACATGTTTAGCAGCCATCATAGTTTCCTTTGCATGGTACTACTGGTAAATTGGCTGCAGATAGTTGGCTTTAAACATACAAACCAGTCTCTGAATCATATTAGATTTGAGAATTGGAGCCAAGAGATATTGACAATCTCTCCTTACATTTGAAACTGCCAAAAAAATTCAACCTACAAGCCAAGTCAACCTGAGTGTAGCTCGACGATGTAAATCAAGAGATCATCAAAGTCCCCTTGGATTTTCTCTCCAGGGGATTTTTCTGTGCTCTATAAGCTGCTATATAAAGCCAGCGTGATTAACCAGTGGTGAGATCCTCAACCTTTGCAAGAGGGTTGCGGACAGACGGAGTTGCCTAACCACGACTGTGACCTATTTGACCAAAAAAAAGTGGCCGATGGTTTCTGTCTTGATCTGAAGCGTCCTCTGTGGCCAGCGGAGGCGTGTCCGGACAGCACAGATCCATCGCCTAGCAACGGCAGCCTCCGCGTTCTCTTTCAGATACACTCACATCTGGCCATTCCAGCCTTTGATGTCCTCACAGCAGCATGTGGTTCAGAAGTGAATAGAAAATCACGCAATTTAGGAGAAAGCCTCGGAAAAAATTTAAAAACAGTCCTGTAAGGTCTGGAAAACGTGCCTTTTTTCTGGGTGATTTCTCATGATAAATTCACCGTACAAAACTGTATATATATTTTCATACAGTACATCCGTGCTCGGTTGATATGTGTGTGTGTGTGTGTGTTGTGCTTCAGTGGGTGTGGACTGAGACGCCTGCAGCTCTTCCTGCCCTACTTTCCCCCCTAAAAACGTGTAGAGAAAAAAACAAAGGTTCACCATGGCCGTCCATTTCTGTTTACCCAGCGGAACTTAAGAGGCGCTCAAAAAGAGCCGCTCTCCGGCAAGAGAAATGCTCACGGAGTGGCTTTTTATTACCCGTATTACAAAAATGTCGGGACAAACAGCATTTCAGACTGATACACTAATCGCAAAAGAGGACTAGAAACATGCCAAATGTAGAAAAAGGGAGCACACACAGATAAAAGGATACAATTCTTTTGGGTAACTATTATGTTGTGCAGAGCATTGCCTTCAGGAAGACACGGAAAGCACTTTTAAATCTTGTGTCTTGGATGTTTGGACTAGAATAAGACATATGGAGTATTCTGGTATATTAAAAGAATGATTTTTGGGTAAACTTTTAAATGTATTGAGTTTGAATGTTTCGTTGACGTGACTATTGTAACATTTCTTTTACATCCATGCACATCTTTTGTGTAGAAATATGTCTGTGTGGCATCAATGTAAGAGAGACTTTACTTATTAGGCCAAGAGTAGCAAATCCGTTCCTGAGATGTGTGGAAAGGTCACAGTGCCAGTTCCCAACAGCCAAGGCGTTAAATCACAAGCCCGATCAGCTGTAGTTAGTTCCTTTATAGAGTTGTTTGTCATTGTTATTGCAGTTTACCCCTTTATGTTATCTGTTTTCTGCAATGCACCGTAGCCGTCCGGCTTTCCTGTTTAGCTAAAAAAAAAAATCAAGTATCAGGTGAATCAATTTAATGGGAAATATTAGCTTGTCTTGAATGTTGTGGTTTCGCCGTCACTGGTTTAAATAACTGATTTCCTACAGAACCAGCAGGTTTGATATGAATGTTTCCGATGCTAAATAGTTTGAGGTCTTAAATCTTTGTGTTGACCGTGGAGAATAAGAAGCAGCTGACTTTGCTCCTCTAGATGCTTAAACCATTTGCTGACTACAGGCTGAGCAGGGAAGCCAAGACGTGTCTGAGCATGAGAACTGTCAGATTGGGTTTGGATGTCTCCACCCTTAAGTATCCTAGCAGGGATTCCGGCCGCCAACGGGCTGTGAATCCAGTTCAGCCCCTGGTGGATGAGCCAGAACTTTGCATGACAGTGTGCGATCGTATGAATACAAGTGATATTATAAAGTCCTTTGAAGAGCAGCTGGTATTTATGTTGGAGCTTTAAAAAAAAAAAAAAAGAACTCATGTACAGTAGATGAACAGGTCAGAGTAGTCGACCCGTGTGGCATCCTCCCTTTATGCTCTGTCTCATTTCCTCTGAATGTTTCATACGACGGCAGCTGACTCAGTGAAACTGCCTTCCTGAGACGTACTTTCCTTTTGTTTTCTCTTCAGACTTTCCACCCCTGACCATCCACTCACCCTTTTCATCCTTTACGCGACCCTGTAGCCGTTTCCCTCTTGGAGTTTGTAAAAACAGTGACGGCTCATTCCAGAGAATGGGGACGGAAAACCTTGAAAGGATTTGGACAGAAAACCTTGTGGGCAAAAAAGGGATAAGAGGACCCATTCTCCTATCATTTGCTGAGCCTAAACTGTAATAGAAGCCTTTATGTTTGGGTGTCTGAGTGTCTTTTTTCTGTTTGTTTTCTTGTAGGTTGAGACAGCGTAGTTGACCTCATCCTCTAACCCTTCACGCCCAAGAGTGACTTGAAGCCTGCTCTCTTTTCTAGCTAATGCGCATTGACGGGACCGTTAAATAAGTCAGCAGAAGTCCTAAAGTGAGTGCAAACAGCTTCTGGCAAAGTCAGTCTCAGACTCAGAGGAGGTCAGATGTCAAGCGCCGTTGAGGTCTGCAAAGTATGATTTATTCAAATGTGTATCGTCGAGTAAGTTCAGTGGTTACGGATTTATTTTTTGCGGGAAGAAAAGTCAAGTTCACTCGTGACCCCAATTTACTGCCTTAGCATTTGTCATCGAAGATGTGGGCACATCCTGAAATACGAAGGTTTTCTGTTGAGATGACCACTGCTTAAGACACTGCAAAAATCTTTAACTGATACAGAACAACCTGGGACACTGCATTACATTACTTTACATTAGATTCCACATTTAAGTTTTCAATGACATTTTCCTAAATAATATGTATTTCTCTTTCTTAGTTTAGTTTTGATTTATCACTGAATTCACTAAATCCTTTCATTTTCAACCTTTCTATTTAATTAATTACCTTTTTCTCTTGTTCAACTCCTTCTCGTTCAACTTTACTAAGCTCAATTTATTTTTACATTTGATGGCCGTAATACGCTATAATGAACTAAAAAATACACCGAATTTCTTTTTACCCTACTTTGAATCTAACTAAATAGCTTGCTCTCAGCACATTAAAGTGGTGTTTACCAGTAATGTCTTTGGACTTAACACATGCTAAATGGCTTTAACACAATGTAGTGTTCCAAAATAAGGTAATATCCATTAAGCAAATGATCCCAATCAAGCAGGCTTTCAAACTCTCAAACTCATGGGAATTCTCCCGATATGCAAGCATGTTATACATTAAAATAAAAAAACAAAACTACATTATATTAGGCTGTATGTTAATGAGTGTGGTGCTATGATTTTTTAGTAAGTCTTGAAGATGAACGGGCTTCCAGACATGCATGCATGGATGGTCCTATGTTTCATATGTTTTGATATTATGTTTTGTTTTCTTATGAGTACATTGGGTTGAGAGTCATGAAATGTGTTATATGAATACGGTTTATTGGACACAGCCCTTTAGATGACAAGAATGCCTTGGTTCTGTATCAGCTAAAACAACAGATGACTCATATTCACCCTATCGCCAGGAGAGTAATACTCATGTTTTCAATTACATCTTGGCAAAACGGGCGTATTGGATAGAAAGTTTCTCACGCACCAGTCGTACAGAAATGCTAATAAGAGGAAAGCAGTTTAGGTGAAAGATTTTAAACAAACGCCTCTTGGAATCTGAGCGGAGAACACATGCATGCATAATGCAAATCGCCCATGTGTCCTCCGTACATGCCT
>JABUIW010000028.1:1379151-1415401 GCA_013363375.1 Menidia beryllina | reverse complement strand
GATAGATAGATAGATAGATAGATAGATAGATAGATAGATAGATAGATTGAAAGACTTGTCTTTGGTTGAATCTAACTACCAAAATAGTTCTAAACATCACATGCTAATATTATGCCTCGCTGTGATAAAATCCCGAGCAGGGAAGATTAAACACACGCTGTCTATGAAGTTTGAAGTTTTTCCTGCAGCACGCACTTTGGGAATCAGTCTGATGCTGACTCTACAGATTTCTAAAGAAGCGGTTTGGTGCTTTGATCTCAGATTTGTAAAAGCTGCTGGGGTAAGAAGAAAGAGGGACGGAGGAGATTGTGAGGAGCAGACAAAAGACAGGAAAATGGCTATTTTAGTTTGGAAGAGGAGGACTTGCAGATGAAAAGCTATTTTTATGAAACGAGAGTAACCTCTCTTAAGTAGAGCTCCATTATTTATCTCTGCAGTTCTGATATTTATGGGCATTGGCAGAGGAAACAAAGCCTTTAGAAATTAAATGATCCCAGCTGTGAACAAGATGATACGAATTACATTAATCTAAGATTAATTTGTGGGTTTTTGCTTTGAATTCTTCATTAAAATCATTTGGTTTCCATAGCAACACCTTTGTGACCACAGTTTAATCTAAACAAAAGTTTAAAGAGGAACTTGAAACAGACAACACTTTGACAGTGTAGAAAACACACATTTACAGAAACACACATCTGTCTATATTCGAATGGGTATGTTTTTGATATTTCATATTTGGTTCTGAAACATATTTTAATTTATTAGCTGTTTCTTGATTTATAGGCATGAAACACGTAAGCCAATTGGGATGTGGCGCAACTCGGTGTACGAAATGAGGTCGGAGTTATCTTTAATTAATAGCAGGTAATTGTAATTATGACTGCACCACTTTTGTTCATTTTTTTTGGATGAAAGGTAAGCGACTACTGGAAAAAGCAAAGCAAGACTGAGTTGGAAAGCCATGATCCCTGATTCCTCAAATAGCTCTGTATTAATTAAGATGTCACATTCATCAGTTTAACCAAACAGGAGAGGGATCCCTTTGGAAAGGCTTTCAAGACCACTCTAATAAATGCAGAAAATGAAGAGCAGGGCATTAATCATGTCCAAATTCAGCATTAACTTCTGTTTGGAGGTATCTGGGATGGACTACCACACAGTGGAAACGTATATTAGAGTCAGACTAGAAGGTGTTCCGGAATCTTCTAGAAAGAAATGAAAGCTGTGTGCTCTGGTCCAAAAACAGGAGAATCGGTCCAAGGTCTGTGACAAGTCCCAAACCCAGGGAGAGGGTATAATTCTGTATTTAAGGTTGATTGTGTTAATTTCAGGGCAATATATTAATTCCATTCCCAATAAAGAATTTTTACATTTTTTCTTTAAAGAAAATGGGAAATCTATAACCTTGCTCTGTCGTTAGACGCATTTGAAGATGTTTGAAACCCGTTTTAACATTGTAAAATAATGTTTTTCAAAGAGAACGTCAAATATTATGGTTTAGAAATGTGTGCCGGTAAGCAAATAGGAAATCTAAAGTAAAAAATCCCAGGAATATCCCCAGGTTTACGTACAATACCGGATATGTCTACTCTCTTGAGACTGCAAATATCTTTATTGTTCATTCTTTAATTCATCCTCTAAGAATAATGAATTACTTCAGAACAGTGACTGAGTGTCTGTTATGGTCTGTAACACCCAATAGGGTCCCACTGTTTGTCTTAGCAAACAAAATTCCAGAGAAAATAATCAGCTAAGCTGGCAAAGAGAAAGTGACATCATCTCCATTCATTTCCTGAGCTGAAGTCTTTTCAAAACCGGAGCAGGAGGGAACAATGACACTATTTATTCCTGCGGTGAAGTCCTTGGTAGGGAAATTGAGTAACTTAACTTTTGTTTTTATGAACCAGCTATGTGGGAAACTACAGTAAGGACTTAGGAGGGGTATCTTTCTTTTGAATCAAGCAGTCGGCCGTGGGGAATCAGCTCTAACTTGAAATTCTGCATGTCACATAGCAGTGATGCAGTGAGCTGGCATGGAAAAGATAACCTACTACATCAGAGGATAGGAAGGATCAACAAATGAAGTTACCATTCATGTTTGCCCAGTAAATGTCTGAAAGTGAGGCTAAGAAAAATGAATTCCACCTGTCTTCTGATTTACTTCTGACTTTATCACCATTATAATTCCAGATACAATCAGCATAAATTTGAGTATGTCTACGAAAACAGCAGACTGGTGTAAAGTCCCAAACCACTGGATGTTAGAAATGTGACGTTTTTCTTCTTAAATTGTTCTAAAACCTTAAAAAATGCGACCAGGGCGGGGATTTTTTGGCCACCTTCATTCAAGTGTGCTAGGACGTGACGTCAGCGTTCTGCCGTGTTGCTTTCAATGCTATCAGAATTTTTCAGAGCTCACGCGACTTTTATGGAAGGAAACTTTGACAGTGCTTGCTCCCTGTCTTGCATAAGTACGAAGTTTAATTTAAATGTGGGAGTAGTGTTTGATTACGCATTTGAAATACATGCAGAGATACATCTATACATCTTCTTTATTACTTACTCAATTTCTTTTACAAATATGTAATCATGTGTTTTATGATATCATTAATCATGGCTTAAGAAAGGATATGCAATTTTCAAATATTGTCAATATATCAATTTAAATAAGGTTCACAAAGTAGCTCAGCTTCTGTAAGGCATCGTAGGCCTGCTGAGAATCTAGTTATTTCTCTGACTTTCAAACTTTTTTTTAAATGAGTGTATCAAGAATACATAATATATATTTTTTTATCATGTCTTTGTTGATCAAGCGATTGTTACTAGTATGAATGAGGTGTGGTCATGTTTTATCATAGACGCGATGATGAATAGAACAAGGATCCAAAAAATAGTACAGTCAAAAGACTGAAGTGAGACATAATTAGTAAAACATGGCATTTTTCTGATCATGACCCCTATTATTTAAGACAATGCCACAGATGAAAGGCAAGAAATCGCCATTTCCAATTATTTTTTACAGGTTTTTACTTTGGTAGAAGTTACATAAATAATCTGGGGAGTTTTTATTCCAGCAATATGATCTGATTCAACCTTTTTTTGTTACAGAAACTTGAGCTTCTCCTTTCCCCCCCACCTTGGTGTTAAGAAACTTGAAAATCCGAGCTTAATCTGAGCACCAGAAGGCATCGCGGGGTCTTCCACTGGCTGTGTCGGCTCCGGCTGCTCAGAGCGGGACGCAGGCAAACGGCCGACCGCTGCGGGAGGGGCAGGAGACGGCAGGAGACGGCGGGAGACTCTCCGGGTATTTGGATACTACCGCCACTACTCTTAAAAAACCAACCCCGGGAGATGAGAGCTGACTTTTAAAGCGCGTTGGAACCTACTCTCCGGTCCAAAATGACGGTGGATTTTGAAGACTGCGTTAAAGACTCTCCCCGCTTTAGGTGAGTGAGGACCCCCAGAAAAGTGTCTCGTGGAACTGTTTGTCCGCGCGAGAGGCGTTCGCGTGTGATGGTCACGCGGGGTTTTCTTCGGTAAAGCGGCGTAGGGACGGATGGTGTTGGGGTGGGGTGAGGGGTCACAGTTTGGAACATCAGTCAGATTTATTGGCTTATTGCCTTTACAGTAAGGAGGATGAGGAGGATGAAGGCACATGAGCGGTCACATGGACTCAGTGGGGGCACATCTTCATCTGTCAGCCCCAGTTTAGAGTTTTTCAAAGAAAAATCACCATATTTATGTAGCAAATTAGTGTATATATGATTTCTGGATTTATAGAAGAACTACTCTTAAATCTGCCCTGACTTCCATTCTAGTGATGCGTTCAGGTCATTATTAACCCCATCAACTGGTTTCCTAAAAAAAAAAAAAAGGAATGGAAATGGAGGGAATGTAAAACAAATTGCTGTGGATGGTTTTTTGTCCAGTCCAGTGCAGTCCAGTCCCCCCCCCCCCCCCCCCCCATTCTGATGAATTTGGATGCTTTAAGCTCCGGCCCAATGGAGTGGATAAGAGGAAACTGAAGACTTCCAGACGGGCTGCAGCAAAAGCCTCTGACTGCCGCTCAGCAAAGGTTACATAAATAAGGCAGGAATTTTTTCTACACCCACATCTGAACCAGCCTCTGGGATCCCGCAGAGAGAGCGTGCCTGTCTGGGTTTCTCTGATGTAGCTGGGAGAGATACACCAAACACTCACATGTGGCTTATGGGAATAAAACCAGAACAAAAAGCATCTTTAAAGACAGCTTTTTAAAAAAAAAATCAAAGCTAATGTATTGAACATTGAAGAAAGCTAGATGGATGAAATAGTATGTATGATCTATGGTATTTTTATTTTTTGCTGCCTTCATAAAGCCGGGTCAGACCTGTGTGCTTTGGGCTGCTTTTTCACTAATTTTTAATCCAATTTGTTGAACATTTGATGATTTAATGGGAAATATGTGGGAGTTTACTAACTGATTTGCTTATTGTGTCAGTTGGTGAACCCGTTTCAAACTGAGAAGGTAACAGAGTTACCAGTTTAAAACAATCCTAATGGACATTGTCCCCGGCAGCATGTGTGTTTGGCAACAGTTTGCCAGCTAAACTTGTCACTGTGTCTTTTTTAAACGTGTGGGTAAATAGACAGGAAAAGAAGGTAAGAAAATGATCTACAATAGATTAGGAGCATCTATATATGACCTGATTCTGGACCCTAAGATGCACCTGGTCCCTCAGTTGATCTATTTGCTCTTGGCCCCATTAGAAATAGTCTTTTTGGAAGGATGGCTTACAAGAAGCCATTATTCTGGAAGGGAAGCGTGGAGAAAAAAGGCTGAGCTATGCCGAATTAAGCCAGAAGTGGATTGAGAATCAGTGGCATGGGTCCGATGAAGGGCTGAATCACGACTGAAATGAAAAGAAACCTTATTTAATTGTATGTTTTTGGATTGTGCAATGTTACCCTGAAAGCTTTAGGTCAAAATATCAGTCTTTTCTGTGTAATAGAAAATACTTTCTGCGCAGTAAGCAAAGGGTTCGTTCTCTCCTGTGTCTGAACGTCTTGAAAAGATGCTGACAGAGACAAAGTGAACGGTTGTCCCTGCGGCCACTTTTAGCCGTTGACTGTTCTCAGAGGGCACGGACGTGGTGTCTTCCTGGAGCTGGAAGCGGTGCTGCAGCATGTAGAGTTATGTAACAACCCCGGAGGTGGACGAGAAGGAGGAAGAAGGAAAATCAGGGCTTTTTTTTTTTTTGCCGTTGGGATTGGCGTGACACACCACCGTTTCCCACGCACACAGAACTCTGCTGGGAATCAGGTCTGTGCTGCCGTCCTTGAAATTCAGCCTGCTTTCAAATTGGAATAAAATACAATTCTAGAAGTAAAATCAAACTTTTAGAAGGGTCTCAAGGCATTTAGCCATTGCCAAATTACTTTTCTATTTAAAAATATTCAGCCGTTTTTAAAATATCACAATTTTAAGATAATTTTTAAGCAAGATAGAGTGAGAGATCAAAGGGGTCATGTGACACTCTAGATTTTAAACCAGTTCCATTCATCGAAAATCTTCAAACTCCTTCAGATTATTTCCACATTCTTCAACTTTCATACAAAAATTATACCTTAAAACGTGGGAAAATTTGTCCTCTTTCAGGTAATGCAACTACTTTGAGCAGGGACCTTCAGAGTAGGAGCTGAGCCACCAGGATTACATCGAAAATAAACACAAAAATCGGGCCAAAATTTTCAACGGACCAGAAAAGTCTCATATTTTGAAATCGCACCCGTTGGTGTATTCCTGGCTCAATTTTAAAAAGAAAAACATCGACGCGATCCTGAATCTCTCCCCGTGCTCCCGGCGTCGACGGGGCTCTTCCAGGTTTGGCTCGGGAGGTCAGAATGTGAGGGGAACTTTTGGCTGTCACACCAGCTTTTGACCAGAGCTCCATTTGTGTCTCATTGGCTTCAGCTGAGGCCGTCACCATGACGACTAATGACTGCTCCGCTCGGTGTGTCATTCACACACACACATGCAGCCAGCATATAGAAACAAAGCAATACACAGGAACACACACATTTAATGCAGGAAACACACAACCACACACACAAACACTCATGCTGGACCGTCCAGCTCTGTCTCAAACCTCCATTTTAACGTCTCAGCTCCAGTTCTGTCCTTTGGAGAGACTTTGTGACTCATGTTAAACCTAATTCTGATCATATCCAACCTTCTTCTGTCTGTTTCTTTATTCCAAACTTCAGAAAAATGCTCATCTGATTCATTTGGCGTTTCTCATTAGGACTCAAATGGTCTTGAGCTGTCTCCTCAATTACAGCTGTTCCTGACCTTTGACCTTCTTTATACTGTGATGGTTAAATTGATGTGAAACTCCATTAAACTTGGATTCACATGTGTTGAAGCTTCAATTTAACCTCTTTTGTCCCTTTCTCTTCTAATTTGTTCATCTTACATCTATTTTGCAGCTAACTTTTCCCCTTTCCCGATTGGTTACAGTCTTTTTGTACCTTTATGAAAATCTCACGGTCTTTTGCTAATCTTTTTCTTCTTCTAATCCTTTATCCAATCTTTTTCCACTCTTCAGGTTATCTTTAAAGTATCCTTCAGCCATTTTTATTCTACTTTCGAATGACTTTTGGCCACATTTCAGTGTTCTCTTATGCTGATGTTTTTTTTTTGTTTGTGTCTTTTTCAGCTTTTCTTTGGCATCTTCTGGTGCCTCCATTCAGCATTAGGCACGCTCACAGCTGTTTAGCAGAAACAGCCCGTTCTAGTTTATTTATATATTTATTTAATTGATTTATTCATTCATGCATTCTCTCATTTTTAGACGCTTTATGTGCACAACAGCTTGTTACTACTGACAGGATATAGATTTATTTTTTCTGTTAAGGGCAATTTATGTGCACTGTCTACTGTTTGAAAGAGGGAATATTGGAGTAAGACTTAACATGAGCAGATACTGAGCCCCCAAAATGTGGACGTCTCCACTTTTTTCCGCCTGTCCAACCACTTGTACTCGAACCACTCCTTTCCCTTTGACCCGTATTTGTATTTTGGTTTCATTTGAACGCATATGAACGCAAACCCACCGCTGCTTTTTGGTTTTTTTTTTTACACAGAATCATGCGTAGATGTCAAACCCAAGTGAAAAAACACAAAAGGTTACGGAACAGAGACTCTAACAGAGGCGTTCCTAATATTTGAACTGCCCAGTTATGTGTGAAAGAATGATTATTTAAGCCTCAGATGGTGTTTTTATGCTTATGTCCGTTTAGTCACTCACTGGTTGTGAAAGACACCTTTCAATACAACAAAATTTATGATTTTCACGGTCTGATGTGAGCACAAATAAGCAACATATGATTCCATCTGAACTCGGTGTGGTCGCCTCCTAACCGTGGAATGATTTCCCGGCTCAAAGAGGCTTTCACCGCAGACTGACGCGTCCCGGCCCGGGATGCCCGCCACATCTGTGTTGGTGTGTGGCGATTACACTGCTGCACAAACAACTTGTGTTTGTTTGTGTTTGCTGTGGAACACAACATGTGTCACCGTCGGGACCAACCCTCCTCCTCCTAATCCTCTTTATCTCTGAGCTTATTTTCACTTTTTTAAGATATTTCCTGCTCGTAGACTCTGAGGGATGTCTCAATTTGGCGGGAATCTCAGCATCCTTCAGCAGAATATGACTATTGTCCAGGGAGTATTTTTCTTTTCTTTTTTCTTCCACTAGTAGACAGACTGCCTTCTCTGTGCCTGAATTGCCAAGGGCAGAGAGTTGTCCCATGTCAACCGTGGGGGGGACAGGGAGCTGGGGCAAGGGGGGCCGTCATGATGAAGGGGTTTCTCAGTGAGTCACATAGCTGACCACTGGTATCCAAGGCCTGTGACCTGTGGCGCTCTATGCCACTGAGTCGATAGCGCCTGTGAGAAAAAAGCTAGACGGGTGGATTTGTGACAGAAAGTTTACAGATTACAGGGTGAGGGCAAGAAGGAAGTGGTTTTGATTGGTTGGTTAGGTGGTGCTGGTTGAATTTATGATTTCTGGAATGTAAGCTTGTTACACCGGACCTAAAAGTTGGTGGAAATGCATTAAAATGGACATTACATTTCCACTTTTGTTAATTAAAACCACTTGTTTAGTAGTGACTGATTAGCCCTAGAAGAGGGAAAACGCTATAATTTTTCAAGCAGAAAAATAATGATTAGCTGACTTAATTGCAAATATGTAGTAATTATTTCTATTGAATATGTTTTAATGTAATTTCGCTATACAAACTGCTCCAACAGTTCCTCTTCAAACTTCTTAAAATAGGGAGTTTACTCTTTGTTTTTTGTTTTTTTTGTCCAGTCAATGAGAAACTATGTATTTATGGTGTTATTCGGACTAAATAAGATATGTGAAGATGAATAATGGTGACCACTTTTTAAAGGGATTTGAAAAAAAAGTGATTATCCGTTGAATCTATAGCAAGCAGCTTTCTCTTACCGATTTTTCCAATTTTTATTTAACTCATTGACTGCCAGCCATTTTCAGAACAGAGAGTCGCTCACTGCCAGTTTTTTGAGAATTTTGACTGATTTTTCAAGAGCCACAGAATAGTTTGTGCTTTGACTATGTAAACACCGAACACACCAAAAGAAAGAGCAAACTCTCTTCTTTCATCAGGAAAAAAGATTTTGTTTCTACCTTATTCCGTTCTTCTTCGACGTGCGTCTCACCGGCGCCATTTCTCTCATAGCGAACCATTGCGTTTGTTTTTATTTGCTTACAATCTATGCTAATCTCCCATCAAAAGTGGCACAGCTACTTAGAGGGTAAATTTGTTAGTCCATACTCTGTCTAGAAGCCGATATTTACGGAAAAACTTTCGCCGATCGTCCCCCAAGTCACTCGCAATTGAAAAACATAAAAGACGTCTATAGACGTCTTTGGCAGCGAACGGTCGGATTTGAAAAGACGTCTATAGACGTCTTTGGCAGCGAATGAGTTAATGAAGAATACATTTAAGGACAACATCCTATTTTTTTATTATTCACACCAAGACGAACTCCACATCTAGCAGATCTCCTCGTGCCCTGATTATTTCTTCAGGTCTGTTCGTGCTCCTGGCAGTCACTGAACTGCTACACAACCGCAGCTTTTATGAAAGTCACAACGCTGCCAAGAACACGTGAAGCGAGGCCTTAATTCTCGCAGTCCTCACTCCGGATCTCCAGGAACTGCGGTGGAGTCGTTTCACGGCTGTGACGGGTTCTGCTGTTGCCTTTCTGGATGATCCTCAGCTCCAGCTGCAGGGTGCTGGAAGGGATTTTTCTTCCTGCGAGGTCTTGTTGCTTCTGCTCTATTTCAGACTGACCTCCTTCCATCTTGAATCTGTGTCAGTGGTCCTTCTGTTAAGCCAAGGGTGCTTCTCCCAGCTCTGTGGCCCCATCTACCCAAAGGGTGGGGGACTTAGCATTATTTTTGCTAAAGAAACACTCAAAATCAGGGGACTCCCTCCCAATCTTTGTCAGGTGATGTTCCTCATGAGGTTACTGTTTGTTAATAGAACCCCCCACCCCCAGCCGTGAGTTAATTTAGCCATTTCGGTTTCCATCTGGGTTTGATCTTGTTTTAAAATATATGTAAATATCCAGATAGTCAGCTCATTAGCTGACCCTGGTGTTTTTCCCCCCCACCATCTTGCTGGGGGCTCTGATGTACTCGGTGGGCTTTAGGTATGGAAAGTGACGTGGATTATGTCAGCACGGCGCATCTAATTGGCTGCGCGTCTTAATCAGGGATTGGCCCACTTTCGCCGGCTTTGCGTGGATGGCAAGGTGTCACACCTGCTCGTAAACACTGAGCCGCTGTCATTCTTGCGTGGGGGAGTGCAAACAGATCTATTAATACCTGAAATGATCTCCCTGTTGAGTCGGCAGTGTATAATTGGTTTGGCTTATTGATATCAGATAAAAGGCTTCTTTCGTACTATTTGGAATCGGTAACCGCAATGAGGTCACTGCTGGTGGCAATTAGAAGTGGGTGGTACTGGATGCACGGCAAATTCTGCTCAGTTCTTCCTGCTTTGGTAGTTTGTAGTTGTCATAGCCATATAGCAACTCAACCCTTTAGAAATCCCTGCAATTCTCACCCGAAACACGTAAGTAAAGGCATACATATATGCTAACCGAAGTCATGACAGTTGACAAAATGGGGGCAGGATTAAAGGTTGATCTCAGAATTCATAGACGGAAAATTGCAACGGATGAAAATAGTGCGACAGGAGGCGTTCTTTCAAATTTTTCGATGTTCAGTCTAGAGCCCGATAGAGCCCCTTGGGTTTGTTAACACCTGCTGTCTTTGTTGCTGTCAATGGAGCTCATGTACCTCGTGTTTGTGGTGGTAGCTGTCAAAAACAAGCAGATCTTTACTGGCGTGGCTTTTAACTGGTCTAAGTTATAACTGATTCCCTTCTCTCGTGTCACCCACTTATCTCAGAACCACAACAGTCATCCAGTGACAGCCTAATGGTTAGTTAATGTTGCAATCGTAGACGAGACCACCCATTAAAAAGTTGTAAAAATACAACCGCGTTTGAACTGTCAAACTTATTGGCTTGACGTGAACTTATGTAAGCACTTGTCACTTGAGCGGGATGGCGGGGGGGGGGAATAAATCCTTTCACTTGTCCAAACAGAAAAATCTTGGTCTAGCTCTCCAAGTTTCCCAGTAGGAAATGGCATGTAGGGAAACACTGGCGTTCTAATGGCCTGCGGTCAGTGGCCTGCCTTGATGTGTGAATCTCACTTAAAAAGTCAAGGAACCTTTTACACAGTGCTGTGTAAAAGGACACGGTGTGTCCCTCCATACGTCGGGTTCGTTTGAAGTTAATTGATGGTTTATGTAAATTGAGATTAATCCTTGTTGGAATGCCTATGGACGTAGAGATGATGTCACCCTTTTGAGCCTTTTGTATGGAAGAAGGCGATTCGCAGCAGGAACCCTGGCTCCCCCCCCCCCCATTTTACTCTAATGAATAGCAAGACATCTCACATCCAGCAAATACAAAGAGCCTTGAAAAAGCAGGGTGCTGCATACTGAGTACAGCCCTAATCCGTCCAATCTTCCCAATGGTGGCAAGGTCCCGGACCTACTTGCACAACCACCCGAACCGTTTCCAAAATGCGCTGAAATCTCATACGGCCAAACTCCCAGCTGCTGCCTCTGCTCTTGTTCAGATCAGCTCTTTGGAGTTGCCAAAGACCAAGCGAGATGTGACGCAGATGCCGAATCATCTTGAACTCCAAGCGATGGAGCAGCTATAGTAAATATTGGCATGGGTGTTCCTTGCTCAACCCCCATGGTGAAAGAGAGCAGCGAGGACTAATTCCAGGCGGGGGGAGCTGGAAAACAAGAGCCGGGCCAGCGAAATCAGCCTCTCAAACAGATCCCTGACGCTGATAATTCCAGCCTTTGGTCTCACTTCACAGAGCGTCCGAAGAAATTTGGCATTTGTTTTTTCTCGCCAATTGGATTACAGTAATGCAAGTTAAACATCTGATCTCAATTTTTTTAGGGCAGTACATATCAGATTTCTTGTACTGTTTGTAGCAGAAAATCAACTTTTCCTTTGATATGTAGGAGAAGGGCTCCAATTTGCAGGGAGACAGGTTTGATCACATGTGCTGGTACAGCACTGCAAAGATGGAAATGTCTAGATTCACTTAAGTAGCAAAGAGTAACTGTGTACTGGATTTTGCACAGTTACTCTTTTTCTGGTATCTCTTTTTCATTTTATCTTCTCACCTTGTACCTTACATGTAGTGTGATAAAGAGTACAACCAGATTTGAGTTGGAGTATAATTCTCCGTCGGACTAATGGGCCTGTTAGAACTAAACTGAGTAAAGAGTAGTCGGATACAGCATAAGAAAATTTGGGGTAATCTAGCAGTGCAATGGGGAAGCTACTGTCCTCATCTTTACTCTATCTCTTTAGAGGTTTGCAACTTTTTCATGGTTCTTTCGCAGGTGAAATGGCAGCAAGCGGCCAGTTGGGCTAAAAACAATGACACTCGTCTCTCAAGAAACAATCTATAACAGTCAAAAATCATCAGCCATTTTGCTTACTTTGTCTTGAAAGTATCTAAACCATATCAAAAGCAATTCTATGTCATTTTTTTAATGGTAACTGTGTTGAAGCTAATCAGAGTAAAAAATTGGTCATAGCTCTGAACCTAGCCAGAGGGATTATCTGATACTTATCGGTTGATCAATTCAACCGAGAAGTTAGTTGGTGTATAAATAAAATGGTACATATCGCCCCTAATCGACTTTTTTGGTTTGGATTCACAAAATGCACAAATCCATTTGTTTTTATTTTAGCTGACTGCAAATTTGCAAGACTAGTGTAAAGCAGTTGCCTGTTTACATCTTCCAGTATATATTGCTGAACATGCAACTTATACTGAGGAACTTGTCTGAAAGTATATAATCTTTGAGACATGAAAATATGATTATTATGTACCAGATGTTCTCATTAAAGCTACAGGTTCATGTGTTTTGCATTCGAAATAGGTCTCTGGAATGAAAAAAAGTCTTCTTCGCAGCTGCGATGTGGTCCATATCTCAGCATAGGAGGAGGAGGGCTGTTTTTCAAGCTTTCCTCCAGTTCCCTCCAGTCCGAGGCAGCATGTGAGGAGTTGTCCTCTTAACCGCCCTGGCTTTGTGCTCGTGGCCGTGCGTCATTTGTCAGCAGACTCTCAGAAAGCAGGCACGATAACATGTTTTTGCCCCAAATGAACCACCACCCTTTGAGGAAAAAAAAAAGGCTTCACGCAGACCTGATTCTGGCTCAGACGGGACAAATAGAAAGTTATGACTACCATATTTCAGCGTTTAATGTCGTGTCTGGGAAACGTCTCCCCTGATGACAGGGCAGCTTGGAAAGCCTCGCTCTCTGGACAAAAAAAACGGGCGGGCTGACAACGGTTATCGCCCCGGGGGGTCAGGAAGTGGGGATGAAGTTATTGATACGAGGGGGAGATTTCATCTGCACAGCTGTGGCTCTTTGTTGCCACCTGGGGAATGAGGAATGACTGGGAGTCCGGACACTTGGCTCGAATTCGAAATGCTGAATCACACGTGCACAGGCATCTGTTTCTGATTAGTTCCGTTCCTCTCGCCGCCCGTCCAGAACTCTCTCCCCCCCCTTCTCTTCCCCTTTTCCATCCTCCCCGCCTTCCCCTGCGCGCGGGGGCAGATCTGGTCGCGGCCGGGCCAGAACCAGGCCCAGGGACGGGCCAGGAAATGCGTCAGTTTGCTCAGATATTGGAAGCAGGTTTGGACCAAAGGGCAGAGCCCCGGGGAGATGATGTGTGCGAGGAAGTTTCTGATTTCCCCAGTTATGACACCCACCTCTAAGACCCAACATAAATCATTTAAAGACAAACGTTCACGCCATTCCACGGTTTTACAAAAATCCTATCATCAAATGAGGATTTTAGTTATTTTATTTGCTGTTCTTTGTATAACTACAACTGAGATTGGCTTCAGTCCCCCATCAAATCATTAAGAAATTAAAGAAATAAAATGGATTGGCTTTTTAAGCTCTCTCAGCTATTGCATGATTTTAAGTTGGAGGTTTTTGTCTAGATTTGCAGTTGTTGAATGATTGATTTGGCTTATCTGGAAGAAAATTCATTATTTGTAACCCACGTACGTCTCCAATGAGCTTATTTTGCTCCAATACAGTGAAAAAGGTTACATTATAACACAAAAACACAGGACATATTGACATAGCAACCAGTCCAATGTGTACTTTGAATGAATGGACCCCTTTTTGGCGTCAGAAATGGTAGTTTGGACATCCTTTTTCTGCATATTGTTAAAAAATATATAAAAAGTTTAACAAATCTTTAAACCTAATTTGGTTTTAGACTTTTTTTCACTGATCCTGTGTTGGCATTAACCGGACGGACGGTTAAACTTCCGTTCCACTTCCCTTTTTTGAAAATTGTTTTCTCACTCGTTTGTGTTGCCTCTCCCCAGAGAGGTTGGTTTGGCCAAGAAGTTGATGAGCCGTAACTCAACTTGCGTTATGGCTCATCGGCACAATGTGTAATCTAACCCTCTTCGATTCTCCAGAGGGGTTGTTTCTTACCCCACAATCTGCACCTCATTATACTCCATCATTGTCATTTTTTATCTTTCTTTATCCTTATTTTAAGGTCTTAAGTGACCAGATCTGGAGGCAGTGTGTGGACCTCTTTGGGGGTGTGGAGCTCATTGTCATGGTGTCATGAGGTCACCACCGGTTGACAGTTGAGTTATGTCAACAATCAGGTTCACGGACCGATTGGACCAAGGTTAAGGGTCACGAAAGGGAGTCCAAAAACGACGTCAGGGGTGTGCTGCTGACTCCAGACCAGAGGAAACATCTGGGAGGAAGTGACGCTTCTTCTTCTGCTGTCTGTCAGTGAGTCCACACGATGGGTCTGAGGCTGAATGTCAGGCCTAAAGCCCGAAATATTTAGGTTTCATGGGCTGTAAGGGACGGCCTGAGTCGAATTTAGGTTTGAAATAAAAGCAAATTTGGCCCGTTCGACGCAGAATCCACTTGTCTTTCGAGCGGTTGTTTCTGCGAGCACCACGCTTCCAGACAGGAAGGGGAGCTGAGTGCTTCACACGTCTGGTATGTCTTTCTACCGCGAGCCAAAGCTGCGCGTTTAACCCACAAAAATGCCGGGATGACTCCCAGCTCGGCTCCGTGTCGGGATTTTCACCGGGTGGTGGAGGGGATTCAGCAATTTTTACCAAAATGTCAGGGTGTTACACAGGCAGCCCGGTGTCCTGCCCAGAAAAAAGCCCGCGAGAAACACCGAGCCCGTGGGCTTTATTGTCCTCCTCCCCTTCAATGGAACATTGTGCAGGGCGGCTCTCGCAGCTCCGGCCTCTCCCCGGATTCCCTCTGCGCGCTCACGTGTGTGTGTGTGTCTGTGTGTGTGTGTGTGTTCCCTCTTTCGTCTCCCCGCTCCGCCGCGTCTCCATTGACATTTTTGCGCGCTGCAGTCATCTCGGACCACCCCGAGTTAACATAAACCTGTGTCTGCCAGCAGAGACCTCTCATAAGCTCCGACCTCTCCATGCAACCCCCCCCCCCCGCTCTCCGCTCCCCCACTCCCGTCCCGCCGCTCTTACAATGCTCCGGCGACGTCGCACACATCCTATTTTGTGATAAACACACAAACTGAGACAGTCAATTCTGGTCCGTTTCCTTTTGCGACGTACACAGGAAGAACTTGCCGACCTAACCCGGACCAGGGCGACTTTTGACCCGGCCATGGTGCGACACCATATATCATTATTGCACAGAAGGGGTCGATCCATATCGCGTTTCTTTCCGCGACCCTTTCGGTTGACCTCATCATCTAACCCTAATGGAGGAATGCTTGTTTCTTCTCAAACATTACGATAAAGAATCAAATCGCAGCCCATACTAGAGGCCTTCGCTGAATGGAAGCTGGACAGTACAAGCAGGAAGCAGTGTGACTGCCGGCCAAAGGCAAGAAACGATTTGGACTCTATCCAGACATCTTTCAAAAGACCTGCAACAGAGTTTAAGTCTACAATTGCTCTTTTTTTCCCCCGTTCATTTCTTTAACTTCTCCCTCGGCTTAACAGCGTGGGCCCGACAGCCTGATGCAAAAGTGTGCAGCTTTCCAGATAGTAATTCATATTGACATACTGTGAAAATGTACACAGACATTCCCAGAAGTGAACACTGAATAGTTCTGACAGGAATACTTCTTTTTGCACCGTGAGTGACATCGGTTCGGCTGCAGTTGCACGAAGACTCCGGTTAGTTAGAAGCACTGTGAAATTCAGCCAAGCCTCGTTACAGACTGTTGCATCACCGGCTCTTCTCGTCCCCCTAATTGATCTGCGGCGCTGGTTTCCACACTGATGGTTTGTCCATTACACAGCAATGAGAGGCCGCCCTGGAAGGCCCTCGTGTTCAAGTCGGAGCAGGAATTTATTGTTTGCCAGGAGTCCAGATTGGATTTGCCGGCCGACGTTCACGTTTAGTGTTTTTTTTTGCAAAGAAATTGTTTTATTTTTCTTATTCAGGAAGTCCCGGCGTATCTGCCTCCTGATTCACTATAAACACCGCATGCTAAAATGGTCGTTTGTATAGTTTTGTCCTTTCCTTCGGAGTCTGGCTGGTCAAAGGCAGCAGATTGAGCTTTGTCTGGACTGAGTGCCATCAAGAATCCATTAATATCTAATGCAACTCAGACCAAAACGCCTCCGAGGCTCCCAGGAAACATTGGCAATACGAACAGGTCATCGAAATAACATTAGAAGGAACAATTGGTGTGTGTAGAATGGATTTCTCTCCAATGCCAGTACTGAAAGAAGACTTTTAAAAAATATAGTGAAAGTTATTTTTACTTTTTTTTTCAAGATTTGAGTAGAAATCTTTTTAAAAAAAGTGCTTTCCTCTTTTTTTGTAGAAAAAAATATCTCAGAGAGTCACAAAATCTAAATATCCATCTATCCATGGGTGTAACAGGCGTCTTCTGTATGCACCATTAGCGTACCCATGCTAATTCTGGAATCCTGGGCGTCACTATGCAGTATGGCTCAGGTTGTGACAGAATCATGTCCAGCAAACGGACCCTTTCTCTGTGAGCACCTAATTTTTAAATGGAAAGCCTCCTAAGCCAGTGAGGCAAGTGGAGTGGAGTAAGGGGGGTGTTAGTACTAATGAAAAAGCCCAATTGATGCACCTTTTGGGCTGTCCTGCTGTTACGACCTCACCTGTAATGGAAACCTCGAGTTGGGTAAAATGAAGCAAAACTGAGTAGGTACGAGTGGAAAAGGCCGTTTGAGTACTGCCACTGTCACTTTTTCTTTCGTGACCTTATGATAAACCTCATGTTTGCCAATTAGCAGCCTAACAAAAGAAAGGGCTTACGGTTAGATGGTAGCTTCCATGAATATTGAGTAAAACAGCAACTCTATTTAATGACTTTTTTAAGTTTGTTACATCCTCTCCAGTCACATATTTAGGAATCTATGTCTGCAGCTGATTAATTACAGTCTTATAAGCCATCTCGACAAATTACAAGGCAGAAAAAAAAGGCTATTCTTAAGGATCAGGATGTGATGTTGCTTCTTTCCTCTGACGATCTCCGGCGCTGAAACCCATCCAGCTGTCCGACTACAGAATGAAAGGCGATATTGTGCAGGCGACGTCTGTTCCAAAGCTGACCCGTCGTTAAAGCTTTGAAATATTAGTGGAAAGGCTGACACGGGGGGAAGAAAACCTCCGCAGATCCAGCTCCGATGCAGCAGCAGTGACTCTGCCAAATTCTTCGGGCCCTCGGAGTTATAATTACCGAGTTTCACACATGCCTTATGGTGGGGAATCTGACCTAATATTCCGCTAATATGTCTGGCTGTGCCTGGGTTGTGCACCCTTGTATTAATCTGTCTGAATGGGGGCTAAAATTAGATCCTCCAGATGTTTCACAAATTTCAGAGCGGTGCAGATCCCTCCACCAGACACGTTATGAATAGAAACACTGTTGTTTTTACTTATTTTTGACATAAAAAAAAATCATATAGGGCAACTTCAATGAACAGAATGCCGCTGTGCGTGGTACATTTGCATATTTCCACGATCAAAGAGCCTTTCATCTTGTAGCGACTACTCTTTTCTCTCTGTCGAACTCATGTAAAGTTGTTTATTTATTCAGGATGAAATAATGTGGATGTCTGTGTTGGGAACGGGCTTTGTGTGGAGTCCTGGTGGCTTTGTTCGGTCCTTGGATTCGAGCAGCCTGGAATCCAAAGGGAGGGAAAAGTCTCCCCTATAGAGATTCTTTTTCTTTTTCTTTAGCAGGTAAACCCTTCAGTATCTCAACACTGCCTCAGCCTGAGGAGTGATTATGGAGGCAGGGCAAAGGCGATCGCTCAGGGGTCGTAATGGCTTATGGCTTGGCAGAGTCTGCCAAGTGTCAATGAGTTTGCTAGCTTCTGGCTTCGAAAGAGATCCTACTTGAGGATGCTTCACATCAGATTGGCCAACCGTTGAATTTCCAAGATGAACCAATTTGCCTTTAATAATCGTATCTGCCTTTATGATGTCAGCCCGATTCTTTAGTTGGAAGCCTGAGAATGAACCAGAGTAGATCAAGAGTACAAATATGACATTTACTGGTCACAAGCAAAGTAAATTAGCACTGGGCTCTCACGGACAAAGTTCCCGGAGGATCTGGGTGTGATGGACATGTATTTTCTGGGCCGGGCCCCGTACAGTTGGACGGCTGGACACAACCGAGTGTTATCGGGCAGTTAGCCAGCTCCTAATTCATGTAGATTTCTGTGGAATGTGATAAGAAAGTGTGTGTGTGTGTGTGTGTGTGTGTGTGGATGCTGACCTTGAAGACGTGTATCTACTGTAACAGAGAGAGACATAGCTAGGGAGCTTAACACAGGAGAATAGTTCTAAAAGGAATAAGACAATCAGTCATTTTCATGGATTATGCCATAGCATACAATGCTAAAATGAGTAACAATAGCTTAATTCTAACAATTAAAATTGCTTGCATCCAGTAGATAATCAGTACAGATGATCATATATCATTCTTTAGTCCTGTTTAATCGCTTATCAAGTCATCTTCTGGTGATCTGTTCATCTTTATCTCCACCTTCTCATTCCTTTTCCACATTGTTTTCATCTTGAACCAGACAAACCTCACCAAAAATGATGAAATATTAATGTTTGTCCACTCCAGAACGCACCCTATGGGTTCATAATTTGGAGATGACGTTCGGATATAAAACTTTATAGTCGCTGACAATGAATATTGTTCTAACCCCAACCATGCACTTGTACTGCTGAACCATCCGCGGTGGGGGAGGGAGTGAGGAAGAAAAGTAGGCAATCCCAGAGGTGGAAATGTAAACGTACTCAGGAAAAGGTTTCGAAAGATTGGACCTGAACAGGAATCTCTTGCTTGGATGTGTGGAACATATTACTGTCCCAGTCTCCCCCTTTTACTGGCATTTCCAGTCACATTAAAGAATAACCGAGGCCAACACCATTGTATCAGAACATGACTTCTACATTTACCGTCTTTCGCGCGTTGAGATTGAATCATCTCGTACATATAGTTAGCTTTCATTGAACTGACGCACCTATTTTTTCAAAACGCGTGCAGTGTTTTTTTTTACCAGTTGTAGCTCCCACAGAGGTCCTGATGCCTTTTCTTGGGCCTACTTGTTAACCAAAATGATCCACTTGAGATCCTTAATGTCGATACACTCTTGATTAACTTGCGATTCAAAACTTCCTTGATGGTTTTGCTTTAAATGAGCTTTTGTTACGTGGCTTTGTTCCGTTCTTCATCATGTCCTTCTTTGGCTTATTTGATTTATTTATTCATTTTTGCCTCCCACGACAAATATAGGATTCCAGACTACCATTCAGGATATAGATTCATACAAAATAGTTAATAGTTATTATTTAAGATCATAAATTGTGTCAAGAAAAAAAGCACTTCTCAACATGTTGATTGAGTCCTTTTTAGTTTTATAGTTTTCAGACTGCAAATTAAAATGAAGCTTCAAGAACAGTCTTGGCCTGAGGACAATAGACTTGGCTTTATTCAGAATATCTTAAATTCCAAATCGCTGCGCGTGGAGGCCGAGAAGATGAGTTTTATCCTCTCACACTTAGCAGAAATGCTATCCTCCGCTCGGGAACCGACTGCCTGCCTGTTTTGCCAGATCGGATGCTCTACTGTCCGTGAGCGGCTGTTTGACGGACAGCGCCAAGATGGACGCCTCCCGCCAGGGGAGGAACTGAAACTATGCACACATGTTGTCCAAGGTCATTCAAGATACCAAGAGGCTGGAGCTGGAGGGCGATTTTCAGCAGTTTAGAGAGCGTGAAAATCCCAATCTGTGACGCTTGGCTTGTGACAATGTTCTTCCTTGTTTGAAAGCAAGAGGTCAGTTTAGCCATTAAGAGGAATACTTGAAGTGCCTTCTCAAGTGATACAATCTAGTAGCTGGGTCCTACATTTCTGGATCTTTTTTTTGCAAAATTTGGATTGTTTGGATACAACACATCACCCATAATTGTTTTGGGCTTTTCTTTATTTTCTATATTCCTTTTCAAAGGACCTTTAATGGAAATGTATTAATTATTTTTTCATTCCTCTTGTGTATATTAGGCTGTCCTCTGATGGTGGTTGGATAAAAACACCAGTCATCAAAACCAGTGATCAATTTAATGTAGCATGTTTTTTAAAAATAATTGTCTAATTGGCTTTTAATGACCTGACTCTTTCTTGCATGGTTGAAATTTGAAATGGTGGGAATGGATTGCAGCGTGAAAAGAATATCAGCGAACATACAAAAGAGATTGTGTTGACATTTGTTAATCAGTCCTGTTGGTTTCAGTGTTGGCATTCCATTTCTTCTGTCGGTCTTCATTGGATTGCGTCTGTTTTTCTGTTTATACTGCAGACACTTTGTTTTCAGTGCTTTTAGGCCACTTCCCAAGGAAGCCGAGCTCCCAAATTCCCTTAGAAATGTACGTGCTGTGGTTTGCGGTGCTCAGAAAACAGCACACACACAGAGCTGGCAGGGGTGTGGCAGCGATGGGCAAAAAAGGGAAAGAGGATGTGGTATCCTGCGCAGACGGGCAAAAGTTCACTCACAGCGGGCCCACCGGTCATCTGAGTACACACAGTCCACGGACAGATTAGATTCACTCTCCAGACCAAAAACATCAGGATCTATTGATCTTGGAGAGTCGCTGTACAGCCAGGAGAGAGGGGGTATGGATTGTGAGCCAGAATCAAGTCTCCTGAAAGTCTTCACCTTTCTCTTACCCTCCAGGACTCCCTCCAGGACACTCAAATAGTTCTTTCTAGATTATTACAGCCTATGCGGATGCTTTAAACTTATTACAGTTGATCCTTCAGCATAGAGTAAACGAGGGGTAGATTGAATATGTTTCATTGGCTTCTTTCACCTTTATGTATCTTGACGTACATTTGATCCCACATACCAATTCATTTCAGTTTGAGTTATACTGTGCCGCATTATAACATATGTCATCTCTAGGCACTATTAAGATACTGTCCAGTTCAGGCAAGATAAAATGCACACTGTAAGAAAAAAACCCTGTTTTTTTACGGGAAAAAAACTGGCAGCCGTGGTGGCCAGAATAATATTGTAAAAAAATACAGCAGTGTAAAACACATTACAGAACAACCTGTAAATTTTTACAATGTGTAACTATAATCCTTTACTAAATAACATTATAAAAATTACATGCTAAACTGGTAAATTCAACGTCCCTTTTCGGCCAAATTAGCATGAATATTTCTTAATTAAAGCCAGTTTTTCCTGTACAATGTACATGCGGAGGTTGCTTATTTTACATCTAATCCCATTCAATTTGACTGAAAATCAGTAAATAATCAGCATTATTAAATGGCAAAAGCCTCATTATAAGACAGTTTAAATTTTACTGAATTTTTCTGCTTAAAAGGTTGTCCATCCATCCATTTTATGTAACCGCTTATTCCCTAATGGGGTCACGGGAGGATCAAATCAATTCAATGAATTATATTCCAAATTCATAAAGAGACCAAGGTTTCCAGGCTGGGGAAAAACCAGCAGATTAAGCCAAATCTTCGCTTCTATCAGGGAGTGGGATTGGATTTGAAATTGGACTGAACTTTTTTTGGGAGTAAAGGATGTTTTTTCATATTTTGCTGCTTTGATTCTTAGTTCTGGATTTAGAATGACATACGTAAGTATTAGAGCAGCAGAAAGGCTTCAGCTTTTATTCACTGTTCCATGTTGCTCTCGTTGACAAATTAAAAACCAGTTTGACTTCTAATGGGATGGAGTCTACCTGCCTCAAGCTAGTTCGCCCTGAAGGATTTTTTTACGGTGGTGATCTGCCTCAAACTGTTTTGGTTAAAGTGAGACTGCTTTTCTAGACCTCCTGAAACAGAAAAAAACAAAAAACGGATATATTTTTATTTTTAGAAGTTTGCAGCTGATCTAATGCATGTTGAGACTCTAAAGTCTAATCTAATTTGCATTACCAAGGCTCTAAACTCTGCTGATTCCACCAAATAGTTGATTTTAAACTGCAGAATTATCCAGCTTTCCAACAGCACTATTGCACGTCAGGTCTTTTTAAGTGATTTCCATACAAGCGCCGCAGTGCTAGCAGGGCGCCGCTCCTTCTTGCTGATTTATGAGGCCTTTCATTGTTGTTACAGGGCCTGCTGCTAAAATTGGGAACTTTTTGTTTTTTTCTATTCAGAAGTCGGGACAGACTCTGTCAGGTGGCACTCGAGTCAGAGGGCCTCCAGCACAGCACCTCGTTTTGTTTTGGACCATTTGCTATTTGCGTATATTTGCATTATCAGACGTGCAGTTTTTAAGACTGGACCAATCGGCAAATGGCATTATATTCGGAGAAAAAGTAGAAGAAAAACACATTTATGATCTGAAAGTGATGAAAAAAGTGTTCACCTGTTCTTTTTTCTCAGAACAGTTCAGTCATCATATATCATATTCATTATGTTTCAATAATTAACTTATTATAACTATTAGCCAGCTTGATGGAACTCAATAATTTTTTAATATAAACTGACTGTTGTCTGACATCCCAAGAACACAAATCAGGGTTAATAAAACCTTTTTTGTGCTCCTCGCAATGAAAAAAGAATGTCAATAGGTGCCAACAAATGAAACGCTATCGGTTTTATTAGATAGCAAAGGGTATAGTTTTTTACTTTAAAAAAAGGAGGTGGACGGCAGTTAAAAGAAAAAAAAGTTGTATCTCCCCATATTGCTGTTCTCAAGCAGAAGTAATGTGTTTGTATGGTTTTTATCCTTAAAAGATTGAACAGTCATTTTATATTGGATATATTTTTTTCTCACCAATCAGAATCGTCACTGATGAATTTTGTCAGTGGAGTTATTTATTAATCAGACTCTCTTCCTCCATTCTTGAACTGGGAGCAGATGCCGGGGGGCCTCGGTGAGAAAAAATTGGCTTGGTGGTCTCCGTCTTGAACTCTCCGAATGGGTGGGTGGGCTGGGGGTGGCTCCTCCTGTTTGTCTGTGAGGGTGGATGAATAATGTTTTGGGGAAGGGTTGCCAGTCAGCTGTTCTGCCACATGCAATTATTTGGCTAGACTTCCAAAGTGGGTGTTGGGATTTTAACCCCCCCAATTGTAGAGACATTATTCGCCTCGGCATAGTTTGTTTGAGTGTGCCCCGAGACAGATTGATACCCGGCCACCGTTGTACTGGGATCATTTCTGCTTCCAGCTATGGCTCTCCACTCATGCCTCCAGCGTTTCACAATCGAGGCATAAATTAGTCATTCCTATACCAAGACGGACGCATTCCCTTCTGAGAAGCCATTAGTGTTGTCGAGGAGGGCTGGGGGTTTCTCTGGGCTCAGTCTGGGGCATAAATGTGACTCTCTATGCTCTCTTCGTGGCTGAAAACAGGCCAGTTCAAGTCCAACCAACGCATTTGGGTTTTCAAGTGGAAATAAAAGCACGGTCTGAAGAAATGATAGTTAAGGCTTTAAAACCATGTTCGGAAGGGTATTACCGGAGGCATTTGAACTCCCCGTGCACCATAACTGCATTAGGATTGGGTTACTGCAGATTATGGCGATGGAGCACAAGTTGATGAATTATTACAGTGATGAAATGTATGTAATACTAGCTGGTTAAGTGTAAATGTTTCTTGGGAGGTCATAAGGTCAGGAACCGGGGCTATTTCAAGGTCTGGGTTGTAAAGTTTGAGCTTTCACATAAACGTTCTCAGTAGTTAATTACTTGTGGACACATCCCCAGTATCGGAGACTTCCATATCTATATGAAATTATAATTGTTCTCATACCGTAAAAACGCTAATGCGATTTTTTTAATCTGAAATGCTCAGTCTTAGCTCCCGTATCTTTAAAATTCAAGAGTCACAGTTGGGGTGAACACAGGTGTAAGTGAACAAGCAAAAGTTGTGACTTCAGCACACATCGGCGACGGCTTATTTAAGGCACATATGACCAGCTCGGTCTTTTCCTTGAACCGTCCCGGTCAATATAGAGCAGAAATAACATTTCCTTTGTGGCTTTATGAAAAAAGTTGGAAATTTGCTTGTGATTAAAGCGTCAGCTAATGTGCTTCGTGGAATTTGCGAAAAACAACACGTTTATGTATATTACAAGCTAGTTAACCAGGTAGTTAACTCTTTAAAGAACTAAACCAGAGAAAACTCACCGCTCGGAGGAGTTTATCAAGCGTATACAGGGAGATCAATTCGGTGACTTGTTACTGCTCTGAAAATGGGCTTTGAAATTGTCCAGTTGTAGGTTGTTGGCTTTACATAGTTGTGGGTGCGTCCTTGACCCCTCGTTCTACGTATAATGTTTCTATGAAGAAGCTGAGGAGGACAGCAGGCTTCAGTCGCCATGCAGCCAAGAAATGATAGAGCCTAAACGGGGGTACTCTACTTCTACCCACCCCCACGTAGCCCTGCAATCAGCGATTTAAAAAAGTTTCTCTCTTTCTTCAGGCAGGAAGCACTTTTGTTACAATGGGGCTCTCAGACAGATAGCAACAGACCCTAAACCCATTTATCATAGTGTGGAATGTTTGAGATTAAAGATGCCCAAGAGAAGGAGAAGAACAATGACTTAGGATCTCTTAAAGCTAATATAAAGTCTGCTCCTCATTTATATTCCGGCCCTGCTGGCCTCACACCTCGGTGGCTGATTCTCTGCCCTCAGCAGGTCTGTTTAGGGACCGTTAGTTGGCGCGTCTCAGCTGCAGAGTGTTTTTAAGTCGGTTGGATTTTAGGGGTCACCGCCTGGCCGGCTTTTTCTCCCCATCCAACCGGCGGAGCCACCGGACTGCTCCCTGCTCCCTAATCCTCCAAAAAGCAGCCCTCTGGTGCCTCAGCGTCCAGCTGTATCTCACCCAGACATCCGCTCGGTGCACACAGGAGTTATTCAAGTGGTAAATATTTATGTTAAGAACTTTCTGCATATTTCCCCTTTTTCATCCTCTTAAAATCAGCCTATTAGACCACATATCATATCTGTAACTATTCCTTCTTTAGATATAAAGACATGGTACACAAAAAAGATGGTACAAAACTGATTCTGGAAGTAAATTTAGTTGTAAAACGTGATTTAAATACCTACAAGAGGATCTTTTACATGACAAATTTTCAGCATTTGGAAATTTTGGGAAAGAGAATTCGCCTAAATCTGCCGGTCCATTTGGAATTGTAAATTCAAACATTATTAGAGGAAAGTTATGGTTGCAGATCCTGTCTTTTTTCTCCACCCTTGTTTCTTCTATTGGCAGATCAGCTGCTGCTTTTTGTTCTACGCTGAGCACAATTAGATTCAATTCAATTTGATTTACATAGCGCCAAATCACAATAACAGCGATCTCACAGCGCTCTCCAAAAAGAGCAGGTCCGACCGAACTCCGGAGTTATTTACGGAAGCCCAACAATTCCCAACAACAGCTCTTAAAGCTTAAAGCACTAAGGACAGTGAACCTGGAAGTGCATACAGCACCCAAAGAAACTCAGAAACTCAGAAAACCAAATAAATAAATAGATAAACAACGCATGGAGCTTTTATTTTTTTTAGCCGTGCTTCATACACTGCTGTTCCTCCGGGTGTAAATAAGGGGGTCACTCGCTGAGGGATTTGGGAGCCCTCTTCTGCCCGGGGGGCAGCAGCTGTCCAGTGAGCCCCAGCGTGCACATCTGGCACAGCTGGCTGGATGCTGCACGGTGTGGGGCAACAGAAGCCCGAGCTGAGCCTCCGTTAACTCTTCAGGTTTGTTTGTCTCTGTTTTGACCAGGCTGACATTAACCTTTGGAGGTATGTGGGGCATTGCATGCAGAAATAACTTAAACATCAATTTAGATTTTTTATTATTTTTTTTATCTGAGAGACATCTGTCATGTGCAGTAAGTGGGGGGTTTAACTTGTGCATCATGGGTTAGATTTACCAGCATTTTCTCCATGTGTATAATTAGTTTTTTGTTTGTAAATTTTAGCAACTTTATATTTAAGAGATTCTCACTATACAGGGCTTAAAGGAGAAAGTGAAATGAGATGATTGATTGATGAATACCTCATTGATCTTGCAAAAAATAAGCTTCTTTCTTCCCGTGACTTAATGAAAACAAATCATTAAAAAAATCCTTACCTAAAAAAAATTAATGAATTCAATTCAATTATATGCCTGATTCCATAAAGCCCAACAGTACCCCGTTTATGCGCTGTAAAAAGAAAAATCTATATTTTTTCGAACAGATAAATATTATAATTGGAGGAAAATTAATTTGATATGGTTGAGGAATTCAGTTATCTAAAAATTAAACTAATCTGTGTGGCCCAGTAGAGAGCAAACAACCACACAAACCCACGCTCACTCCTAGGGGAAATTTGGAGCATCCGTTTAACCGAACACGAATGTTTTTGGACGGTGGGAGGAAGCGGGAGAGAACACGCAAACTCCACACAGGAAGGTTCCAGTCCCCCTGGGGACCGGATCCAGGAACCCTCTCTCTGTGAGCCCACCAAACCGCCGCCACGCCCTGTGCTGTTGCAAAAATATCGATAATTATTTTTAAGTTCTAGTTTCCTAGTGTTGTCTGACAAAAGTAGCCATCTCCTCCTGTCCAGTTAGCTAGATTGTAAAGTGTCATACAACTATGTCTTCGTTTGTTTTTTAGTAAAAACTTTAATAACTGCATACACAAAAATGATCTTTTAACAATGCAACACATCTCTCTGAAATACAAAAAAATTTTAAATGACTGCAAACTCTTCTGAATTTAAAACACAAACATTTTTTTTACAGAAATCCGTACCACACACAGTCGTTTCAAAGCAAAAGCCGATGAACTGTTGCTCGCCAGGAAACTCCAAAGCTTCCCGAAGCCTCCTCCTACGTTTGAAGATGAAATCTGACCCGGCCGCCGAGCGGCTTAATGAGAAATGCCTCCCGGAAAAGCGAGAACCTGCTAAGCTTTTAAAATGTTTTAAATTAAGTCCTTTAGAGAAAGACAACATCTTGAAAAGTGACATCAGCAACGCCTTCTGCGATCCTATCCCAGGGTGGGGTTGGCCCCCAAACCCTAGAGGTTAGAATAACACCCCTCATATGGGGAATATATCGATTATTTTGGGGATGCATAGGGACGTTTAGCTGGAGCTGGAGCTTTTGATCTACAGCGGAGTATCCCTCTCGGATCATATAAAAGGAGGCGAGGGGAGGAAAAGCCAGCTTTCTCCCCCTGAGCCCGGCCTAGCAAGTTAATCCGCCCGAGGCCAGAGAGAAAGGGAGAGAGACAGAGAGAGAGAGATGGGATCCTAGTGCCATATTGTGCCAGCCATGGCCGATATCTGCCCTGACTCCTCTCATCATGAAGCTGCCGTACAACTCAGAGCACACCCTTCATGTCATAACTGACCGTATTCCTCCCAGACGCCGGTTTAGGAAGGACTTTAACTCCTCTTTAATCTGACATCCGCCCCTTAAAAACTTTTGAATTTTTTATTTCTGGGAATCACGTACGTGTAATCTCATCTTTTACAAGCATGTGTACCTTAACCTCGAAATAAATGGCGACAGTTAAAAATGTTCCTGGACTTTTTGTCTTGGAAATGTACTTTCGTTTTTGTAGCAGGGATTTTTTCCTCCTTATACTCTTTCTTGTTCTTTGGCTGGATGAGCTAAAAACAAAGCTTTTCCCACTCCCCGCATTCCAGACAAAGTTTCTGGACGCGCCAACGCGGGAGGGATTTAAACCGTCTCGGGCAGGAAGCGTCGAATTGGACGGTATCCTGGAAGGGCCTGGAGACGACGTTGTTAGGATCTGGTTCCATATGAATAAAAGCAAACTCGATTGATTTTACACATTTCGTGTGTTTGTGGTTTGAAGAAATGTAGCACAACACAAATGACCAAACTGTATAGATACATTTATATCTATTTATAAATCTGCTTGAAAGTGGGGATAGTTGGAACTTGGATTTCTGACCTATGTCATAAGATAAATGCGATTGGTCTGGCAAAAATATCGATTCGAGAAACGATTATGAAGCTGCCTTGACAGATTCTATTCAAACTCTGGGTAGTGGGATGCTTGGTATACGGGGGAGATGGGGAGTGTTGCTCATTGGGGCTCCATCGTGAGTAAATCAGTTCTCCAGAAGCCGTTTTCGGCAGCTTGTAGGCGGTTTTTGCGATAAGCCCTGCAGCTATGGTTCCCTCTCAACTGCGTGGAGACCACGTCTGCCACTTTGTTTGGACAAGGCCTGACCGCTCCCTGGGCGGCGTCTCGCTCACTTTCAAGCGCCCCCGAACTCTCACTGGAAAACACTCCAACACGTCTGGCTTTGGCCTCACAGAACCTCACGGGTGTCACTTCAGGATTTACGGAGTCTCCTCAAGCACCGTGAGAAGAACACGGGAAATGGCTAGCAGATTGTATCGGGGATTAGTTTTTAAAAGAGTTAGACGGCCTGAAAAATGGAATTTGTTAATGACATTTTCTCTGATTTTCTTTTTCAGGGCAAATATCGATGAAGTGGAGACAGAAGTTGTGGAGATTGAGGCAAAACTAGATAAGGTAAGATGTTTGTCTTTATTGTCATTCAACCCAACCCTCCCTCCAAAAAATCCCCCACTTATACATGCATGATGTCTTTTATCTATTTTAAGGCTTATAAGTTCCAAGATACGGCAAAGTATGCTCGCCATTGATATGAAGCCTTTCCAAACCAAACAGTTTGGACTTTTGTGATCTGGATTTACAACAAAAAAAAAAAAAAGTCTCACAGGATGAGCCTAATTACAGTCTTGATTTGTGTATTAAATTTAGTCATTATTAGATTTTTTGCCCCTTTCCTCGGCTCAATTTAACACAAGTCTCCTGCTGTGACATAACGTCACTCCAAAAAGCAAATGATTTTCCTTTACGCCCACTCTCAGTACATATAGATCCAGACTGTCTTATTAAACTTTTTAAAAAATACTTTTTTTGTACAATTCCATTCATTTTTCTGAGCATAGTGTATAATGTGACTTTTTAAACCTTTTTGTGGATAAAATTATGTTCAAATGTCAGATGTTTCTGATGTTTTCTCTCGTCTGAAGTCCCATCCCACTTTGAAGCTTTCAGTGGCCTCGGAATCTGATGTAGGAGGTTTTCTCATGATTATTTTCTGATTATTTCCATTGTGATTGGCTGGTATCGTTCAGACACTGTGAATGATGCGTGCTCGTTCAGAAATGTTCATCTCTCCTCTCAGAGGCAGAACACTTCGTAAATATACAAAAATATTGGTCGTAATAATCCGGGGCGAACACTTCTTCTGTGGTATTTAGAGCACCAGCCATTGGCCAGAACTGTCCTAGTTTGAGCCATGATAGACGCACATATTGAAAATTCCTTTTAAAACTAAAATGAGTCAAATGCAGTCTGAATATATCCTTTTTTCTGAGTTAAATTATTAAAAAGCCAATTCATGCATCATGTAGCACCTTATGATTTTCTATATTTTTCTTTATCATAAAAAAACAAAACAAAACGGGAGCTCTTTAGGCACATATTTCCCACATCCTCCCACATAGAGCTTCACATGTCGTGCTGCTAGTTTGAATTTCGGGCCACTGGCGGTCACATGTCTGCGTAACGAAGGACGCTTGGCCGAACAGTTCAACAAGGGGGTTATCAAACATGACTTGGCCTTCCAAGCATCCAGTTGCCTTATAACGCGGCAGCCAGATGCCATTCCCGCAATGCCAGTGCGAGAGGTCCATCTGGCCCTGGCCCTGACCGAACCCTGACCCTCGCTTTGAATCACCGTGCACACGTCAGATGGAGCCAGGATTAGCCAGGCTGCTCTTTCACCGCCACCAGGGCTGGAAAACTCCACTTAAACGCGCATTTATCTTCCTAATCTCCGTCTAAATTGGATATCCTCTGCAGCTGTACGATCTCTTTCTAACTCGGTTGAATTGCCAGCTTTATGAACATTGTCTTACAAGTTGTTTTCTTAGTTTATTTCCAAAAGTGTCACCATGAAAGTAGTTAATATGATAGTGAAGAAGGTTTGTATTGTATTTACTCACCTAACAGTTTTAAAAGAACTGGGCCTGAAATCTGAAAAGCCTAGATGGTGAATCCTTTTTCATTGGTCCTCTTCACTGAGATGACTCCAACTGGAAAAATCAGGAACTGGAACATTCTTAAATTTGGAAGTTCTCAAGCTATTTGAAATGCTCTTCTATATAAAGTATTAACCTAAATTGTAATAAAGAGTTGACAGCAGTATCAGGGGATCGTTTACTGAATCAGTATGTTAGGATTGGCTCCTATTTATGAACTTTTTGGGGTTACTTTGTTTTACTTGATTACTAGATTTAGTAATGGATTTCATATAACGGTTTTGTTCATTTTAAGAATTATACTCAGACACTGACTTTATGTTTTGTCTATAGTTGCACTTCCAGATTTCTCTTTTTTTCTATGCAACATTAGACATTAGAGACATTGTTTGTTTTTCAAGGATCAAGCACTCACATTTCTAATCACATCTCAATGGGACCTGCATGGATTGGGAGCTGGCCCGATCACAGCAGTTGGTTCTGGCCAGTCAGACTCGGACGCGTCCGGCCCTCCTGCTGTACGGGTCAGGCCCAGCCCAAGAAGATAAACGCCCATCATGCCCGGAGCTCCAGGCTCTTTTCTGATAGAGATCCCGATCGAGCTTTGTCAGTTAAGAGCCCAGCGCCGATATACTTTAAACGTGACAGGAATAAATGACACATTTGTACTCTGATCATTTCTCCGGTTTATTCTTAGGCTTCCAATAAAATAATCGGGCTAACAAGCATGTTCTGCAAAAAAGTTGAAGTCACGCACTGGAGCAAATCAGTTGCTTTTGCTGCATGTGTGACACACAGGAGTGGTGCTAATGTTCTGGTCTGTTTTTCATCAAAAAAAGCGAGACCGAGCGGCTTCTTTAAGAAAAGACGGAGAGCTCCGCGTCTGGTTCGCAGCTGAGAGGAAACGGGGATATTGCTGGGAGAGAGGGATGCTGAAAAGCCAGAGTCTGGCATTTGAACACAGAGGAAAGCTTTCCACAAAAGAAAAAAGATAAAGCCCGCTTTGCGAGCACTTCTGCTGACACAAGCAAAAGACATTGTAGATTGAGTATTAACATCCATAAAAACAAAACAAAGCCAAAGCATTCATGGCAGTTTCTGGTATCAATTATCACGTCTCGGGCCAAATGAAGCCCCTCTAGCTGGTGAAGGGGTGCTAAAAATGAAACCCGCACCCTGTGAGCGGGTCAACTTAGCTAACGGTCATCACAAATAGGCAAACGCACAAAGGTTTTTCTTTTGTGGTGGCTGAGAGTAGGACGGGGAAGTTGTCGGTGCTTCAGTGATTGAGCCTCGGGTTGAAATCAGTAGTGTTTTCTAAAGTTCTGGCACATGTAAATAGCTAGTGCTAGCTCACTTTAGCACCAGTCTAACTAGATAAAGAATTGTGTCCTGAAAAAAACAGGAACATTGAACTGGTGCCCATCGATATTTCCAAGTTAGAGTTATTAAACATTCTCGGGGTGGCACTTGAGTGAAGTAGATGTGGACAGAGTCTTGAATCAAATGTGCTTGTCCCTTAATTTGACCGTTTTTCAAAGGTCCAGTTTGAAAATGAATCAGCCTAGATGACACGTCTCACGATGGTATATTTGAATAAATGACACTTTCCCTGAACCCTTCCGTGTGCTTCGGTCCACAGCTGGTGAAGCTATGCGGCGGGATGATCGAAGCCGGGAAGGCCTACGTGGGTGCCAACAAGCTCTTCGTCAACGGCATCCGGGACCTGTCTCAGCAGTGCAAGAAAGACCAGATGATTTCGGTGGGTTCCCAAGAAGCAGAGACGTTTGACCGACTGCCTTTGATCCCATACGTTCCGTTTACTGTGGTTTGACTTTTGGATTTCTGGACTTTTTAATGAGCGTCCTCTGTGAATGGGGACTTTTTTTCTCCTCCTGCCCGCAGCTCTGTCCGTGTGTGAATAAGCCCGATTACTAACAGATTAGTCAGCGAGTAGCAGGTTGAGCATGGAAACGTCTGGCTCAGACCCACAGCACATGGGTCTTTTTGGGGCTATTTTGACGGCCGCTGACAAGAAGCACTATTAAAAGCCTTCTCTGATTCAGAGAAGGCTTTTACTTCTCTGATTCAAAGTGTCTGACTAATCGCGAGTTTCACGTCAAGTTCTTATTCTCATTTGTAGTTTTCCATCTTAAAAAAAAAAAGAAAAAAAAGTGAATCACTTGTACAGTAATAGCCCCGTTTTCCACAAGTGATTCAAAGAGCATTTCAGTGACATTGACCCGATGGACCCCATAGATTTTTTTTAACCTCCATTTAGAATTCAGATCAATCGTGGTTGTAGCATGTGACAGCTTTTAGTAGTTGTTCCTGTTCACAAAAAGTCCAGTAGGGAATATATCTGCTCGTGCTGTGTGGCTAAAGAGCGCTTTGTGGTGTTTTTTTTACAGGAGTGCCTGGAAAAGTGCGGCGAGAGCCTACAAGAGATCATTAACTACCACATGGTAAGCGGATCATGTGACCCATATACAGTCAATTGTGGATCCCGATGTGTACATGGAACATAATTCCACTCGGAGGCGTCCAATTTCTTTTTCTTTTTTCTTGCTTCACGCGTCGTTAAACTTGTGTCTGAATTGTCTCAAAATGATTTTTTTGTGTGAGAAGGCATTTACTTTTATTAATAACTATAAGTCTAAAGTTTAACCCATAAAACTTGAGTTATGGCCACAATTAAAGTGAGATGTGACATGCCATGTTGTAAAACTGTTATATATTTTTCATTATTGGCGATTAAAAACAGAAGTTTTTGGCTAACTGGTTACTTATTATCTTTTATGTCCCAGTTTATGACCGATTCTTATAACCACGCCATGACCTTTTTTGGCAATATTTATACGTAAATGACAGATACCTTGATCACTATTAATTATATATGGATCAAAGTGCATTTTGACGTGTTTGTTAATGTGTGTGTTTATAATTCATTACATGTTTCTACCCCAGCATCCACTTTCACTTGTGACAGTTTATTATAAATCATTTATCGGCTGTCTTTTTAATTTGATTTCAGTTATCAATGCGTGGCGTTTGCTTGCCCAGCATCCTGTCAAATTACCGACAGCTGGATGCATTTGTTAAATATACTGTACACTATTTTATTATTTTATAAATCAAAGGTTTAGTAGGGCTTGTGGCCTTTTGCTAAGTGTAAAGGTTATAGTTTAAAACATTTAAAAACACACTTAAATGCTTAGTGAACAGAACGGATACAAAATAAATAGTAAAAATGAAGAAAATGGTCCCTTGTGGCTTCCCACTCATCCATAGCATTTATATGTGACTTATTAATATGAAGGAAAGCTTAGATCTGACATCTGCTTTGTGTTAACAAAAGACTGATTTGGTCCATTTGGGGTCTTTCATTTCCATGACTTTATTAACAAATGCGGTTCAATTGTAGTCATTGAGTTTTAGCTCAAACCCCATCTTTAAAAAGTTAGTTTGCAATATGAAAAAATGTGTCCGTTCAGAAATACGGATTACTTTGACTTTGGAAGATGCTTTTTTCTGGCTTAAAAACTAATCACCTTAGCAAAGTTTATGAAGCCGTTTGTACATTTGACCCTGCTTCGATGCATTTGCAGCTGTCCTTGTGCATGAAACGATTTGTCTGCTGACCTCCCGCTACTGCCCTTCCCCTCCGACACTCTTTGAAATCCATTAGCTGTAACCCATTGAGTGCTTCTAAGTGCACAGAGTTTATGTTTGTGCATGCGTGTGTGTGTGTGAGTTTGTGCGTTTGTACTCTTCACACACAGGCCCACAAAGCCGTGACAAAGACGTGTTGTCCCAAATTAGTGACCGGCCCTCCCAGTTTACTCCCTGCCCATTGATGGGGAGGGAGGTGAGCTTTACAAATGGGGGCTTAATGACCGGGGTCACTCATGCGGGCACAGGTCAGATCGGACCGCTGGACTTAGCTAACCCTCTACAACCTTGACATACTCCAGTCTTTGAGTGTGTTACATAAGGCCAGGCCTCTGCCCATTATGGATGTAATGACTGCTGGTGGAATGGAAGTTCCTGTGGAGAATTAGGTTCCCTTAAAAAAAATAAAAAAACCTTAGGAAGTAATAATTCATTTGACTTCTGTTTGGCAGTAAACCTAAATGTAATTCCTCATGTCAGGGGATGTTATGGCCTCTTTTTTTCATTTTTTCACACTTAGCAAGGGGACTCTTATATATGATGATACATTTTTAAGACTCTTTGGTGGGTTCTGATTATTTTCCATCTTTCCATCTTGAGTCTCTTATGATCAGAGGCCATCGATGATGTGAGAAGCACCATGGCGGGTTCTGTGTGATGTTGGTTTTTCCGGTTTGCCCTTTTGAATGAAAATCAGGCCTCGAAACTCCGTCGGCGTTCCCGTCAGGCCGACACATCCCCCGTAGGTCAGGCTCCGTGTGTCCGACTTCACGGGCCTTAAGAGAGCGTGCTTAGGCCCGGGACCAGCTGGCCCTTTCCACCGTAGGCTCAGCTGGGCCTTTAGCCTCCGGTGTCCCCCCCACTCTTCCTCCCTCCAGCCCAACAGCAGAGAGAATCTGACTGGACACTAAAATGACGCCCTTAGTGGTTGTTTTTTTAATGTAAAGTAGAACAGAGGAGAGAGGTCTTAGTATTCCTTTAAGACTAAACAACGACTAAACAACCTTTGAGCATCTTTTGTCGTGCACACTCCGTCTGCATGAATAAGAAACGATGATGATTTTATCCACTATTTGAGAAGGTCGCCCCTCCTCGTGCACGCTTTGCTGCCTCAGCCTTTGAAGAATTTTAAATGACACCCCCCCCGCCGCGGGGCTTGTTGCAGCCATGCCTTTAAAACCAAGAAAAAGTAACAATCGGCACATATGGTTCGCCATATATCCCGGACATAGACGAGCAAATGCACGGGTTCATAAAAGTTTCAAAGACCGGGACGCCGCCCCCTTTCCGTTTTCTGACGGCCCGTGCCAGTTCGATAACTCGCAACAGAACAGACTTCCCCCTTTAAAAAGATTTCACAGCAGACGTTGCTCTCACATGAGCGGAAGCATTAGCAAAACCAGGCCAACACTTTATCAGTTTCACTTTAATTCAAGCATGAAACTAGATTTGAATACTTGATTAATTATTGACTGATGTTTGACTCCTTGAACATACATTAGAGATGAGGGGAGCCTGACATACATATGCACACAGAGACCGGCATGTTTTTGAACAGTGAAGTATCAGGGGCGGATGGCATTCTGAGAAACCACAAAAGCAATGTCGTCTTTTAGATACTTAAATATGCATTTCCAATATGCTATATGGATGAAATGGGCATGCTCTCTGTGAATAAATCGGCTTCCAGATGGGACGCCCGTGTGCTGCACTTCCGTTGGATGCTGGGAGACAATGCGACGCCCCAGTCACCACCCACACGTGCCAGCAAAAAAACAACAACATCCCGATCAGCGCTCGCTTAGTTCATGAATTTAAGATGTCTCATGTCCTCGGAGGGAACAAAGAAAGACCTTGTTATCGTGCTTTTTCTTTTTTCTTTTTTTTTTACAGCTGCCCGCACATTAGTCATAAGACAATGGTCTTGTCTATAAAATAAAACATTCATTTGACTAACCTGACTCATTGTCACCTTCATTTAATCCAATCAATAAAAGGAGGACAGAAACTAGTTCAGTATTAAAAAATCAGAAACATAAAAAGGGCTAGGTACATTTTTTTTTAATGCAACTTACATATATAGTTAACTTTGTGTTGATGCCACCACTGATTTACTTTTATTTACTTTTATTTAATCTTTCATTGAATTTTTAAAACTGTTTTTAGGTCTTTATCTTTTCGCTTTATGTTAACTAAATGAGTTCTTTTTTCCCTGCAACGTATTCCCTGCAATTTCCTCCTTTTTTATCAAAACGAAAAAATCTCACAACAATATTTGAATACATAAATGTTGTGTGTGTTTAAATATATATATATATATAT
>JABUIW010000028.1:1358735-1379051 GCA_013363375.1 Menidia beryllina | reverse complement strand
ATATATATATATATATATGGATGTTTCTGTATGTGGTCTTGGAGACTGAGTCAAAACCACCGCATTTGTCCATGTGTTATTCTTCTTTTAACTTTTGACAAAAATAGGGGAACGTTTGTAACCTCTAAAGCCTAGAGATAAAAACAAAAAAACAAAACATCAAACCCACAAATCTATTTTTGAAGTGCCAACCTCAAATCCTCAGACCCAGACCTCACGGGGGGGGTGGTGATGCTGAACACATCCCAGCGTTCAGTCGTCGTTAAACCACGTGCTTTATGCACAGTTTGGTTCTTCCTCCTCTCCTCCCCTCCTCCACCCCCCTGCCTGCTTGACCTATTTAGCGGCGGCAGATTCAACGACAGGCAACCCCACTCTCGGGGTCGAGGAGACGAGCAGGGACCCCGAAACGGCCGTCTGAGGGCAGGCTGTTATTGTGTCCGAGCGGGCGTGTCCGAGTCACAGCGGCGTTCCCCATCCTTTCACTCCAACAGATTTGGGCCAAATGCTGTCATCACTTTCATGTACGTTAAAGCAAAGGTGTACTTTGGCGCCCCCTGGAGATGATAAAAATAAAGCAGATGGTTTAAGACACTTAATTCTCCTCTTGAAAACAAATAAAAAATGTGAATTGCATCATTGTGCAGACAGCTGGCTTTCATTTTCCATCTTTTGCAATGTTGCTAAATTTTTCCATATTAAAGATTTGACTCTTTTTACACTTTTTCTTCATAACTTTCGTTACTTCAACAGACTCGGACTATAAACAAAGGCGGAAAAAGTTGAATTTGGAGTCACCCCAGTGTGTTTAAAAAATTAGAATGCAGTTTTAGCCCATGGTGCTTAACACAGACTGTGCTGGTTTACAAGTATTCACAGAGTTATAAAAGACTCACTGTGGGTCACTGTTTTTAGAGCCTGTGCTATTTTCATCTGACCAATAGTAGTTTGGCGAGTTCAGCCAGCGAGTTTAAGTTTTATTTTAAGCACGTTTTCTTGTTTATTTCCCCACCAGAGCATGTGCAGATGACACCTAAATCTAAAAAGAAACAAAAATATTGCAGGTTTGACTGCATACTTAAGTTTCGCTTTCACTGATCCTAAAATTGTCCCTGCATTCAGTCCATGTTTAGTTTGTAAAATAAACAATATTTTAAATACTTAAGTTATTGTGTTAGTGTTTTAAATTATATTGTTTGATACTACTTTATCTTGCTGAGCAAAATCATTCCCAGATTGTTTAATCAATAAATCAACAATTACTTAGTATTTTTAGTACTTTTTAAAAAAGATGTTTGGTGTTTTTACCCTCCTCTGCAAATGAGAATAACCTTTTTTATCACTGGATTATGGCATCATAAAAAAAGATTTAAAAAGTCAACCAGGCAGTTTCGGAGATGTATCCACGTCACTTTCCTCCACATGTTTTTAAAAGTGTTATTGAGTGTCAATAAAGATTTTTTTTTGTATCCCTTTCAGATATTGTTCGATCAAGCCCAGCGTTCTGTGAAGCAGCAGCTGCAAAACTTTGTGAAAGAGTAAGTAAATCTGCCATTTGTGTTTTTTCATGTCGATTGGTATAAAAATTTCAACACGTGTATATATATATATTTATATATTTTCAAAAAAAGAAGAAAACTCTGCCTCTTTTAAAAGGGAAAACATGCCCTTGTTACCCCTGAAAACCTTTCTGCTGTGTTTAAATATTAACCAGAATACGACTTACCGCGGCCCAACAGGTACATCTGGAACTGGAATAGTGTTTTTTTTTTTTCTGTGTGGACTCATTTGACCTGAGCTCTGCTCCTCTGTGTGTTGTCAGAGATGTTCGGAAGTTTAAGGAGACCAAGAAGCACTTTGACCGGGTGCGCGAGGACATGGAAATCGCGCAGGTGAAGAACGCCCAGGCGCCCAGGAACAAGCCACACGAGGTGGAGGAGGCCACCGGCGCGCTCAGCATCACGCGCAAGTGCTTCCGACACCTCGCCCTGGACTACGTCTTGCAGGTCAGGAGCACAAAGACCTTCTTGTGTGTTCTTTGTGTGGAATTTTGTGTATATATGTATGTATAGACATGTATATATGTATATGCGTTTGACTAATTCTGGAGTTAGTAACTAAAATAATTTCCCTCTGGGATTCTTAACCCTTTAAAGCCTGATCCAAGAATAAAACGAAACTGAAAATTACTTTTTTTGGTTTGAATTCCTTATTCGGCCTTTTAACAAAATATGTAAAAAGAAAATTTTAATATTAATAATTTATTACTATGTGATAAGTCAAGATTATTTTTTGTGTAGTCTTCTGCCCCCTGTTATCAGGTGTTTTTATTATTAAATTATGCAAAAGGTCTCAGACGCAAAACATTTCAGAAACCGTATGTATCAAATATGATACATTTGGCATTACAGGGTTAAAGTATTTCTGGTTCTGATTCTGATTCTGGTACGAGCGCTTTGCAGACCATAACATAGCCGGTTAGCCCTCTCTGCCCCTTAACTCGTCTGACACGTTCAACGTTCTAGTCACAAACAGCATGGGAATATTAACCCCTTGCTAACAAAAATGAAGGCTCATTCAGAGTGAACCCGTGGGTGTCTGTGCCCTCTTTCCATTCTTCAGTCCATCTGCTGGAGGCACTCAGACATGTGGCCCCTTTGAGCCTCAATCAAAAATGTCTCTTGGTCGGGAGATCGTTCGATGTATGGACGCGACATGTCAAATGTAGCACAAAATGCCTTTACGGTTTGCATCAGTTGAGACGTACAATGCCGAGGCTTTAATACGAGATATGCCAGGGGGGAATGTAAAGTGGGAGAACCGGGAGCACAAGTCAAGTTTTGTGGTGTCACGGATTGCTTAAATGGGAGAAGATTTCTCCTCTGAAGGGTGTCATTTAAATGGCAAAATAAACCAAGAAAACAATTAATATTTTCAGAGAGAATTCAATTAAACGTTCAAAGCATGTTTATTTTACTCTATAAAGCCTATAAACTTCAGAAAAAAGGATAAAAAATACAAACTTTTTTTCTTAAGTGTTTATTTAACTAATGTAATATGAAATATATATATATCTATAATTTTATATAATTTTTTTATTAGATTGAATGTTTTCAGCATTTTGTTATAAACTGAATAGAAAAAAATAGATGTTCTGTATGACACTTTTTGTTGGACAAAATATGTCATCATGCAATAATTGTTAGAAAGCCAAGTATCAAATATGACACATGGTATTAAAGTATTTAAAAAATCTTTATTTCTGCCTTTTTTCCAGATTAATGTCCTTCAGGCAAAGAAGAAATTTGAGATCCTTGATGCTGTAAGTGTCAGACTCCTCTTCATGCGTGTGCCCCCCCCCCACAAATGGAGGCGAGCCCCCTTAATGTGGATGTTTTCCGTGCAGATGCTGTCCTTCATGCACGCCCAGTACTCGCTGTTCCAGCAGGGCTACAACCTGCTGGACGAGATCGACCCCTACATGAAGAAGCTGGCTGCCGAGGTGAGCATCTGCCAGATACACTTCAGTCTTTATTGTATGAATTACATGAGGTGAATGAATTATAAATGTCATTTAAATTTCACATTTTGCTGAAAGAATTCAACACAAGTAATTGTAAAAATGGCTAATTCCTTTTAAAACAAAACAAAGTCTTTGTGGGCATTTGTTTTCCATTTGTGGCCACTGCTCTGATTCATTGGCTTGATAACGGAATCGATGCTTCATTAACAAAAAAAATGACCTCAAAGTGGGATTGGAGGGTCAGCCTGCGATTGCCAGAGGCTGCTGGACTGAAAGTGCTCCGGTCCAGCAGTGTGTTGCATAACAGCATATGTCGGCTGTTTCATTAGAACACGAATACGCCCTGCAGTCCACGTTTTTTTATATTCTCCTTTTAGCTGGATCAGCTGGTGATTGACTCAGCCATGGAGAAGAGGGAGATGGAACACAAACATGCAACTATTCAGCAGAGGGTGAGTTCTTTTGTTTTTTTTGTTGTTTTTTTTTGCACTAAAAGCTGTGAGGAGTTCTTGTCATAGGTCTGGGGATTTTCCTGCAGCTTAAAGTTTTGGTAAACACAAAATAAAATAAAGGGCTGTTAGGTATGGATTTTTGGGGCAGTCATTTTGTTTTCATACGGCAGCTAAAACATTTTCAGTAAGTTTCTAATCAGTTGTTCGGCTGTTGCGTACCACTATGATCTCTATTGGTTTTCCATTCCGTTCCCATTTCATGGTTTTGCCACCAGTAATTTCTTTTTTTCTCCCCTACCATTGATTCTAATAAACATTATAAATGACCTGACATGTGGATCCTGTCGCGTTTGCGCACCAGAGCAGAAATGAGTTATTTACTGAACTGTGGAATGTTTAAAAGAAATGCTCGTAACATTTTTTCCGATCCATCTTTCTCTGTGGGAGAACGTACCAATTGTATTTAAGATACTTGAATGGGAATTCTTTCCAGTTTCAAATGACGCCGAAGCTACAAAAGAGCAGAGCAAGGGTCTGGAAATTCTATAAGCTCATGTCGGCTCATAAATGGTGTGTCAGTCACATTTGGGAGGTCTTTAACCATCTAATAATCTTTATTAGAAGATTATGGATAATGATGTTGGGAATTTGGCTGTATTAATATGCTCTTGAATTTTGCTGTATTTACAAAAAAAAAAAGTGAAAGATTCATCTTTGGAGCATGTACATTCACACAAGGTTTCATAATTATTATAAAAAGGGACGTGCACTCTAATGAAAGAAGAAGAGATTTTTCAGATTCAGTCAGAAATGATGAGCAGCTTAGGCTTGGGCTTCCAGTTCTCCCTGTGGAGTGTTCCAGGTTCATGTGAGGATTCTCCCATTTCCTACAGTCTTAAAGCAAGTATCAGTGAGGTATACTAAACAACACATCAACTGTGTTGATGACCTGGTGTTGGACTGGCCAAACCTGGTTTTGTTTGTACCTTAAAATGTCCATTTTGTCCAGCTTTCTAAGACTCCTATGTTTCCAGGAGTCTGTTTCCTATGTAGACAAGGGGTGGATGGACCTTACAGTCATGCTTCTGTCTTGAGTAGTATCCTTCATGTTTGCATGTCTTTTCCATGTTATAGTCTGTGAGCAATGAAGACATGGGACAGGATTGAGGGGATGCCTACAGGCTTTGACTGAGCTCTGCTGTGGAGATAGAAGCTTCTGCTTGGTCCAGTGCGTCTGTTGTGACTGGGGAGGGATTATTAGATCTGCGCTGTTTGGGAGGTGTTTGATTAATCTCCCCGACAAAGCTCAGGCATTGATTTAAAGCTTTAAATCAGGTGGAACTAAGTGTTTTAAGAGACATTAATCCCTCTGTTGTCGTCTGCAGAAGGCAACCGTCAGCACATGCACGTGCAGTTGCACGAGCAGGAGGCTAAACCCATTTTTAGCCCTCCGAAGTGCTGACTCGGTAGTTTCTTTTGTGTTTCTCAGCAGAGAGGCTCCATTGAACGGGGCACCGTCGAACTTGAAGTGGTTAGTCGATTCAGACTGTAGAAGCAGAGTAGGAGTTTCCGGCACAGCTTCATTGACTCCTAATGTGCATCTGGAGAGACTGAAGATGTTTAAGCTCGAACAGTTACGCACGGAACACTACAGTTATTTGACCCTTGGCTCTTGTCCCGATGGAGACTAAAATAAGAAATATGTTTTCCTTATAAAGTCCTGATAGAGCTAAACTAAAGAGATCTCCCAGCAGTGCGTGATCGAAACTTTATAGTTCCTAGGTAGTCCATTCTATGGAGTTTAGAATCTGTTAACTATTTGCAATGACAACATCGCAAGATTTTTCCTAGTAAGACTGATTTACCCTTGAAAGGTTTTTGTCAACAAGACCCTCAATTTGAGTTTTTTGACCATAAAATAACAGCTTCTCTTGGATGGCCACAGGAAAAAAGATAGCCTGCAGACTGGCATGACAAGTGTTTTGGTAGAGACAGATTGGGATTAAGCGTTTTCCAGCGCCATTTACATATCGATTTTTTGACCGGAATGATTCCTTTTCCAGTAATTCTGTTATTTGCATCCACGGCCCTCTCGCCATAAGTGGTGTGAAATATTTTTTGTCTTTGTGACACTGCTGTCAGTGAGTTTATGCTGTGTTAGGTGCCATATTTTTGCACTGTAATGGGGAACAGTGAAGTATGTCATACAGCATCACCCTTACCCTTATATTTTCTCTTAAGTTATCTATTGGTTAGTTTCCCCTAAAACACAAAAGTCTCACTGTGGCAAGTTGAAAACCAATCAAAATTATAAATATTCTTGTGTTTTAATCACGAATCCATGTAATCCTTCAAATCTATCATTAGTCGATTGAGGTTAGTAAGTATATTAGCTTGCTAACGCTAGCGGTGCCCACACTTGGCACTTTGCAGGTTTTCAGACTACTATTAACAAATTTTGTTGACCTACTGTTATACCTTTCACCACACGTTAAGTATAGCAGTAATTGACACGCTAAATCATTTTAACCGCTACATTTTGGAGCTACAGCTTTATCTGCTAGCAGGCTAATTTTCAAAATTCTCAAAACCTTATATATATTTTTATAGATACCCCGCTCTCCTTGTCTGGAAGCTACATCCTTAATAATTCAGAAAGCTTTATTTCAGCTGGCCAGCGGCTGGACAGCCTGTCCTGAACCCCAGGACCACTGGCCATCTGTCAGACTGCTACGAGCTCTCAGTCAAGTCTGTGCTCTCCCAGTGGACAGACCAACATGTGTGGCCAGATATTGATCAGACGTTTCACACAATACCATCCCTCAACAGCGGACATGTAGTGGTGAATAAATAAGGCTACAAGCTAAAAATATCAAAACGGGGTTTATCCATGATGCTGGAGTCTGATGGAAAGCCAGTGAGGAGGATAATCAGAGGTGCACTCAACCTGAAAGATGAGCATGTTTAGCTGATGTAAGCCACTCTGCTGTTGGAGATCTTAATTCTCTGTTTTTTTTTTTCTTCTCTGTTGCATGTGTGCTCCCAACGCCACCGTCTTCTTCCAGACCCTAATCCAGGTTAGTACCTTCATTTTGACGTAAAACTCCGGTTTGGACGTGCGAGTAGGGTCGCAGTGTTGGAAGGAATGCTTGTCTGGGTTAATGCAGTGTTTTCCTCTTGTTAAACTCCAAAGGCCTTCGGGGCAATCTGAAGTGGATCCTGAATCTTTTATAGTGCACAATTTGAAACACTAAACTTAGTTCGAATGGCCTAGATGGAAACTTTAGGTTACATCAGCTAATAAAAAGGGATTTTTTGCGTCATCCTCAAAGAGATAATGGTGGACCATTTAAAAAAAATAATTTGTATTTAAACTTTTTATCATTAAAAATGATTGGCATGCTTTAAAAAAAGTCTTTTTTTTAACCTCAAAACTTATATATTCTGTGGGCTGCTTGTCCATTGTTTTGTTTGAATCATACGTATTTTCACATAAATGTGGGTACAAACCTTTTTTTTTTTAAATTCTTCTCTTTTTTGACACAATTGCATTAAGCAATAAACTCGGTGTAAACCCACACAGGACAAAGTGGCACACTCGGTGCAGGCGAAAAGCAGCAGGGGAGCAGAAAGGGAGTTAAAGTGCTCCAGCTGCAGACCGTGGCCGTTACTGGCTGAGCGCACAGCGCCGCCGAAGCGTCCAAATGCCAGAGCCATTCATTTTTAACTGCAGCTTTAATGGAGAGCTCCTGTTTAAGGCTGTGGGCCACAGCATTTCCATCATCAGAGCAGGGCTGCAGCTCCTGCACATGCTGTCGCCGGGGTTTATTTTTACTGCCTGAAGCTGCACACGGATGCCCTCGTGAAATAGAAATCCTATATTTTTGCCTGTACGTTCAGGTTCTTTGCTTACTTTGTGTGTCAGTGCGAACATTTTCTTATATTTTCTTATATTTGTTCAATCAAAGAATAAGTCATTTTCATCCTGCTTGTTCAAAGCTGTTGATTGGCACAAATCAAACAGATGGCGTTGTGTTTAGGAATAAGAATCTATCAAATTTAGTCATTTTATGCTTCCACTTGCCAAGTCTCATTGAACTTGCATGTCCGTTTTGTGGCTTAATGTGAGAGGAGAAAAACTACAAACTGATGGCTTCATTAAAAAGGGCATTCTATCAAAGACTTTTCTTGTCTTTATGGTTGCAGTTAATCAAATTGGCCCATGTCAGGAAACTAAGAAGCTTCTCCATTAAAGGCTGAAGAGATTTGTTTGTAATTTCGCATGAAGGGTTCTAGAATAATCTCTGTTATGGATATGTTTAGAAGCTCACATGAAGAGTTCAGAACGGAAATGCAGCTTGATATCCATTTCATACTACAGAGTATAGAGCCTAGAGGCAATGAAAAGACGATTACATTTACGATTATGTGCAATGTCCAGGGAAACTAAGTGGTGTGATAGCTTTACGACGAGAAAGACCAGCATTTGAAGTGCCGACCAATTTCTTTTTGCTCTTGAAAATGCAAGAAAACTCGATACGAGTTTGCCATCGAACAAGTATCGGTACATCTCTCCTGTTCTTTGGCTGAACCGCAGAATTTGTTTGCACCTCGCTGTATTTGGTCCTCCTCGGGGTCACAGAAATCTAATCTTTATCTCCAGAGGCAGGGAATTGATTAGCTAATGATCCATCAGTGTCTGATGACTGGTGTTCAATCTCATTTATGTGTATGTATGTGTAGGCATTAACTTAAGCCTGTCTGATCACTTCAATTAAGCTCCTTAATATATACATACACATATGCATATATATATATGTTTATATGGGTGTCCGGACTGGTGAGTCTCTTTTATGAGAAGTCCTTCGGTGTGACAATGTTTGGTAAGATGTTCAGAGGGGGATTAGTTTGAGACGGCCGAGCGGATGCCCGGCAGCTCCGTCTGCCACTGTAACAGATGAAAGCCGTAGTACGCACAGCCGGAGCCTCCAGGTGATAAACAAGCCCTTTCACATCAGAGCGCATAATCGCTGCTACCAACTGGGCTCGCCATTTGGCGCTCCGCCGGGCAGCAGGTGGACGATGCGTCAGGACCCGCTGACCGCATCATTGGATGTTCCTGCCTGTTTTTGTTTTTTTTTTGTCTTTCTTTTTTTGGTATCGCAACAATTTACTTCTTTTCCTGCAAGTCTCCCGCTTGTTCAATAATTTACCGATGTTCAGTTTCAGCCCGCGTGACGCTCCTCTATTAAAAAATAGATGATCTTTGTCGTAGGCTTGAGAGATTGCGGAGAACAAGCCCGTGCAAGGGTTGTTGGTGGTTTTTATCCCCCCTTCCGTCACTGTCGTGCCACATTCGGAAAACGGGGTGAAGGTAAGTTTCCCTCAGAGCTGCTGGCACTTTGAGTAAAGGTCGTTTTTGTTGGCGGGGGTTGGCTCCCTTCCAGTACATTCTCTTCGGGTCACCATGGGGGTGAAAATCCCACCTCCTTGAGAGAGTTTGGGGAACCTGGCTCTTGGGCTTTCTCGTTTCGGGGGTCAGCAGCAACTACAGGACTTGTACGGTGAATTGGGCTGTGTCCTGCCCGGGCTGCGTTGGCAGCTGTATGGTAATCAGCCGAGGTAATCCCGAGGCGGGCAGGTGGCCGCCGTGGACGGAAGGCGCGCACGTCAGTGTTGGAATTACTCTCTTCACTACAGCAGCACAAAGAGGTTTTTCTCTCCGCTGAGAGAGCGTGGACAGCCACGCTTCTGCTCCCAGAGATCTATTTGTCGGGAGTTTCTACTTTTTTACATTCCTTTTTTTGTTGGGGTGTGATTTGTAATGTTGCTGGAACACGCTAAGCATTTGAAAATGAAGATCTTTTGCCAGTGGGACCGAAGTTTGGTGGGTAGATTTGCATGACTGACCACATTCTCTTTCTTCCAAATGAGCACTCGGCTTCATTTTGAGAATGATAGACTCTTAGTTTTTGATAATGGATGGATGGATGGATAGACTCTTAGTTTGTCTCTTTGTCGGTACTGAGTTTGAATCTACTGCACAGGTGTAAAAACATTGGCTCACACTTTCTTTTCATCCCTGTCCTTTTCTGGTTTGCTGCTCATGTTTAAATGAATGCCCACAGCCAGGGAAGCTGCAGGGCAGAGACTGAAATCCTTTAACGTGCCAGGTTTGTTTTAGGGAGTCGTGAGGACTAACCCTAACATTTTCTGAACATGTGTTGTAGATGTCGTGGCATTGGGAGAGGTTAAGTCTGATAGGTTTGATAGTTTGCCGAACATTTGTAAGATTCAGTGAGGAACCAGCCTTTTTTTGTTTTTTTTTCGTTGTAAAACAGTAAGTCGTTTAATTCATCACGAGATGTGTAAATGGCGTGCAGGCAGACAAATTTAAGTACATGTATTTGCATGTAAAACAGCAATCTGTTTATTTCAAAGGTCTCTGCTACTATGTTATTCTCACAGTAACAGCACCAGCTTAAACAAATTTGGGTCTATTCTTTGGGCAAAAACAGACGCACCTAAAACTAGGTCAGCTTTACATGCAAAATAAACGTCATGAAGACCACGAAGCAAATGTGGATTTTTTTTCTTTAGTGTGTTTTTACGCCTTTATTCCTAAAACGACAACAACATTTCCGCCCCAAAATACTAAGCCTGTCTATGTAGCTAGGTGTCATCTAAATGTTAGAGGCTAATTACCTCTGATTTGCACTATGTTTATGTAATCATGTGCGTCATTCCGACATCTGTGGAGTCATAAAATGCCCCTGCGCAGAACACAGGCTGCTTGCATGTTTCTTTTAATTTTTCATACGTGGAATAACACGTGAGCGCTTCCACATGGTCAGACATTTTAAGATGATTCGATGGGTCTGTGGACCTTATGTACAGTATAGAGCCCATCTGATGCTTCTGGTGTTCAGTCAGCATCCTTGCAACCACCTCACAGCGGAGGTTTTCTCAAAGTGATGTGAGTCTAAAAAAAGAATCATTAGGTCCTTGAGTTCCTCCTGTGCCAGCCAGGGTTAATTTTTCCTCTTCTCTTTCAGGACTTTTCATATGACGACTCGAAGGTGGAGTTCAACGTGGATGCACCCAATGGTGTGGTGATGGAAGGATACTTGTTTAAGAGGGCCAGCAATGCCTTCAAGACTTGGAACAGGTGACCACTATGTCAAAGATATATCTGACTGATGATGTGCAGTATGGACTTTAAAAAGATACACATTGTTTTTTTTCTTTGTTTCAGAATTTAATGTTTCAAACACAACACATACTAAAATCTGAATAGCATAGAAAGGGATACTGACACGCAGAAAGAGTCCAGAAACATAAAAGATAGCTGGAAAGTAAAACTCTGAAATAGCAAAAACCCTTAAAACAGACAATAAAGAGGAAAGTTTACTCAGAAGAAGCTGATTCATAAATAAGCATGCATTTGAAAAGTGAAAATAATGAAGGTAAGATTGGAAACGTCACACTTAGTCTTTGATAACACTTGTGGCTTATCTGTTCATCTAAATAACATTTAATTTTCTTCCTGTCTTCCTCTCTCCAGACGGTGGTTTTCCATACAGAACAGTCAGCTGGTCTACCAGAAGAAGCTCAAGGCAAGTCCATCTATCTTTGAGATCTCAGCCCTTTTCCTAAGGGGGTTAAGTGGGCTCTGAGAGGTTAAGTGCAGCTCTGCTTGTTTTGAGCGTAACAGAGGTTTTCATCGATATATGAGAGTTTGCCATCGAGTCGACGGCTGAAAATATCCCGAAAGCCCCCAGCTATCTTACAGACCGAGTGCACAGACACAGTCAGACATCTCCTGACACGCAGAGAGGTGATGGATGTCGGTGCACTTAACCTCTCTGAGCATGTTTTACCCCATGGGAAAACTGATAGCCCGGTTACGAGCACTGAGACATCCACCTGCCAGGGGAAATATCTTATCTTGTGTTGAGTTGTTGCTGTTGATGCGTTCGGATGTTAAAGGCTGCTTTTGTGTCGGCAGGATTCCCTTACAGTGGTAGTGGAGGACCTACGACTGTGCTCTGTTAAACCATGCGAGGACATCGAAAGGAGGTTTTGCTTCGAGGTCGTCTCCCCCTCCAAGTAAGGGACACTCAGTCCTATAAAAAGTTAATTTTGAACTGTAATGGAATCATTGCTCTAGGGGTTGTGTCACTTGATTGGTGCACTTTGGTCCAACTTCAATAACTTATCAATATTTGATTGTGGAAAAAAAAGTAATGGTTCCAAGAGGCTGAAGCCTAGAGATTGTTGTTCTGCTGAGTTTTATCTCTACATTGCTCCGTGAAATGTGGTCTACACCTTTTGTTCATTTTCTTCAAAATTTGAACACTTCCCTTTTGATGTCATCGTAAAAGTGATTTATTTTAGCTAAGATTTCCATGTTTTAAGGTTGAACTCTTAATCTCAGTTGCAACATTAACTTCATCACAAAAGCTACAAATGCTAACATTATGCTTCAATTAGTATACAGTAGTATTAGTTTACATGCTATGATTAGAATAAAAAAAGTAAACATACCCTCAAAATTTAACATGTCTGAAAGCAAATCACTATATTACTGCAGTTAGTAATCTTTGCTAGCTTTGACCTTCTCTTCAAACTTTTATTTAGCTAACTTTTTATCTTTTGGAAATTAGCATTAGTATCTTTTGGTGTGTAGCTGGCTATTGGCTACGCGTTGCCAGTGGGCAAATGTTTGCATGCACAGGAGTATGACCATCTGTACGGAGAGCACGTTTTGATCCGGGAATGCTTTTTTGTGTCTAACAGGAGCTGCATGCTTCAAGCCGAGTCTGAGAAGCTAAGGCAAGCCTGGATTCAGGCCGTCCAAGCTAGCATTGCTTCAGCGTACAGAGAGAGCCCCGACACTTACTACATAGAGGTGAGTTTAATCACTCTCACATTTACATTTATGCATTTAAGCATTTAGCGGACGGTTTTATCCAAAGTGCCTTACAAAAAGAGGGTATAACATTCAACTTCCACACCAGATACACACTTGCAGTTCCATATTAGAGCTTATTTTAAACACTTATCCCAGAGTTTTTCCTCTCTTTGTTCTTAAACAAAGGAAACTAAATAGTTTATTGTAGTTGTTCCGTCCGTGTTACGAAACTCTACATAACAAGAATAAAAATATTCTTAACTCTTGTAAATACAGACAAATCTAGCATACAAATCAAAATGAGACGTCATTTGATTACTTTTCTTTGTAGACAAGGTATTTTTCTCCCGTTATATTTGCTTTCCTGTCCCCCATATTAACAGATGTTTGCCTTGTGGTTATTTTTAGCATTTGGACAGAACAGCTTCGCCGTCCACCAGCAGTATAGATTCAGCCAGTGAGCCGCGGGAGCGCAGTGGCCGGGGGGAGACCATCCTGCAGCGCATCCAGTGTCTGCCCGGGAACCAGCATTGCTGTGACTGCGGACAGGCCGACCCTCGCTGGGCCTCCATCAACCTGGGCATCCTTTTGTGCATCGAGTGCTCTGGCATCCACAGGTACTGGGCAGGGAAAGCAGAACCGAGTGTACGAAATGGGCAAAAGACTCGTGAGAGACTCCGCCTCATTTGGGTTCTCTCACTGGCTGTTTGCCCATGAACCTTTCCGAGACACTTTGCGCTTACATTTCTGTTTTTTTTTAATTATTTTTGTTTTTTGGTACAGTCTGCTCATGTTTTGGATCACATTTCTGCATACATTTTATTGAATTTTCAACACCGATTGAAGGTTTCACACATTTCCCTGCATCTCCATACTAGATGAAACCCACGTCAAGCATTAAAATGTTAATGAGAGATTAAAAATTCAATTCCAAATGGTCACGCTCCCCTTCCACAGCAGAATGTGAAAGCTTCCTCACGGTCCCCAACCGCACACGTAGAGTTCAGTGCAAAGTCACTGCGGTGCGTAGCTTCAACAACCAACTTCCGAGTCCCGTACTTTTAAGTGGATTTGAGCGAGGAATCTTTTGCCCATGTGCCGCACTGCTGCTGGCTCGGAAATCAGGCCGCTCCCTCAGCCCTGTGCTGCTAAAGAAGGCAGGCACATTCTGCCGCACACAGCCGGAGGATTAAGGCGGAGGACATTGCTTTATTGGATCAGTTGACCTCTGACAGTGAGTTTTCAATGAGCGAGAAGGCAGCGGAATCCACTCTCAGATCCGAGTGCACGGGAGGTGAACGCCGTGAATGAAGGGGCTGTGCTCCCCTCCACATTCCACACGATTAGATCAAACTTTTGTGCCTTTTTGTTATTTGTTTCTAACCATTAAAACGTCACGATGGGACGTTGGGACTGAGTGTTAATTTTAAGTTGAAACCATTACTGCCTATGTATTCACAAACGCTGCTGGACCTGTTGAATATTCATGCCCCCTCTTTGGGCTCCTCTTCCTCACAGAGAGGTCAGACAGGGCCCTTTTGTTGCGTCCCCCCCCCCCTAAAATGTAACTGTTGCCTAGATACCAGACAGTGATTTGCATGACATTAGGTAGCCGGGATAACACTCTCAAAGCTGCTCAGAGCACAACACCGTACTGTATGATTTGATCAGCGTCCTGATTTCACGTTAGAGGAACAGAATCAATTTTTGTTCAGTTTTTCAGTCCTGTCCTCTTTTCAAAGTTTTCCACTATTTCCATTTAGTTAATCAAGTGCAGAAACATGTGTAAAATGTTTGTTTTGATTTTTTTCTTACAGGAGTCTGGGAGTTCACTGTTCAAAAGTGCGCTCGCTCACACTGGACTCATGGGAACCAGAATTATTAAAGGTAGAGTTTTTTTGTGATAGTTGCCGGTGCTATAGAAAGTAACCCTCCCACCGGGTTAAAAATGGAGGAAAACTCACCGCAATCAGCCCACTCATGCTTTCAGTATAATGACTGTGATGTTAAAATTTGAGAGGCGATCCAATGGCCTATTTTCAGGAGTAAACTGCTTTCTGTAAAGAGTCACATATATTGAAACATATTTATTTATGCTTTTCAGCCACATCACAGTCATTAAATATACTAATCTGATTACTAGTGTATTATTGAGCCTCCCATCAAACGGTAAAAAGAAAAATGCTTTGAAAACTGCTGAATGGCTTCATTAAAGGTACTTTGATCAGAATATTCATACTGTTTGGTAGGTTTACAGACCATAGAATAATTAATAATTGCCTTAGTTGAACTATGATTAGATTCTTTAAAGTGCATCTTGATATGCATGTCTGAAATTCCGAAAAGTCTGAAATATCTGTAATTGTACAAAATCTGTTTTTTTAACTGTGATTAAGGAAATGACTTTAATAATACAATACAGTACAAGTTTGATAAATTATTCTTTTTTTCAAAGATAGATCAATTTATCCGGATCTGTAAAAAGGGAGAGAGCAGCTGAAGGCGGTTCTCCTTTTGAATTATAACATGCCATTTTGAATTGATTTATTTCTAATCTGCATCCTTCTGATCAATTATTGAATCATATTGAACTTTTGTTTGTGCATGTACAGGTCATCATCTTAGTGGGGAGGAACTTTATGTATTTTCTGTTCTTTTCTATCCTTGTAGTTGATGTGTGAGCTTGGAAACAGTGTCATTAATCACATCTATGAAGGCTCCTATCAGGACCAAGGTCTGAAGAAACCATTAGCATCCAGCTCAAGGTAGGAATGCTTAAAGGCCGAAACAAACACAGCCAAGATCACAGACACGTCTGCCTTCAGAGTCACTCAAATCCTGGTGTTTTTGTTCGTGTGTAGGCAAGAGAAAGAGGCCTGGATTAAGGCAAAGTATGTGGAAAAGAAATTCCTGAAGAAGCTGGGCTCCGCCGAGATCCGCATCAACGGGGAGAGGAAGTCGGAGCGGCGGTGGAGCGTGAAGAAGTGTCGGAGGCACAACAGTGCCACCACGGTGCCCAAAACCCGCAGGAGATACCGACAGGAGCCGGGCAGCAGGTCCCCGTCCGCCCTCTCCACAGGTGAGCCCGAGAACCTGCACCCCCAGCCCAAAGAACCCATTACCCTTACACAAGAAGATTCTCCTATTTAATTCTTTGGATTAAAAGGACCAAAGTCCATAAAATGTTTCCACAAACACTTCCTCTTCATTCTCTTACATGCTCTTGTTGCCTTTGTCCGACAGCTGCTGCCAAGTTCAGGCGAGAGTCTCTGTTTTGTCCCGATGAGCTGGACTCCCTCTTCTCCTACTTTGACACGGGAGCTGGGCCTCGAAGTAAGCCACTCACAATTTTCTAAGTCAGCACACCTTGATGCAAACAGGCTGATAAAATGTGGACATCGTATGCTGTTGCTTGCCCCTGTTGCCTCTGGCACACTTTGGCCCATTTCAAACGTTAAAATGGTCAGGCCAGAAATTTTCTGGAATTTATATATATATATATATATATATATAAACAAATAAAAACTGTATGTACAGTAGAAACTCTACATACAAATTTAATTAGTTCAGGGACCTACTTCCAATGTTAAAATATTTGTATGTTGGTTCAAATATTCCCATAAGAATGCATTGTCATTCGTATAATACATTCCATAGCCCAAAAGCCTACGATAACTCCTTTAGAAATACAGCAGATAATTACACATAGCAATTAAACAAATGTGTTATATAGGAGAGATGTAAAAAGAAACAAACTATAAAGAAATAATCAATAAAGGGGTTTTTATTGGCACTTTACTTTTGAGGCGACCTGAGGTGTAGGCTTAGCGATGCAGGAGACGGTCGGTGTGGAGGTAGAGGTGGTGACTGTGGTGGTAACTTTCACTACGTGAACTTTAAGCTAACTTAGTTTATTTCATTTTTATTAAATTTTTGTATTTTATAGATATTTTTCTATGACTTGAATGTCATGTTGGAAATGTACGAATATTTGATCAAATTTCACTTCGAATGTTGGAAAATTCGTATGTTTAGGCAATCCTAAGTAGCGGTTCTACTGTCCTAAGTAGAGGTTCTACTATACACAGTCTAAAAATACTGAAGTCTAAAAAATTCATGATTCTAGCGGTTTTACTCTCAAATAAGGCATAATTTTACATAAATGAGGCCACAGCTTAGGTATTAGATATAAATTAGATATAATTTTAAATAAATGAGATTCATCATAGTGAATATTACAAAAATAAATAAATAAAATAAATAAATAAATACCTGCAAATAGTAAGAAGCAAGTGCAATAAAAAATGTAGCAAAAACATTTGATGATTGTTTTATAGCCTCTTATAAACTGTAAAAGCATCCTGGGTCAGTATGAACTGGGAGGTCATACGGTGCTGGGTGCATGGTTCTGATCAGCCTGTAACTAGAGGGTGTTGAATAATGTGTCCCTGTGGTGGCGTCTCCCGGCCCGGCAGGTCTGAGCAGCGACAGCGGCCTGGGGGGCAGCACGGACGGCAGCTCGGACATCCTGGTCTTCGGCTCGGTGGTCAACAGCGTGGCAGAGGAAGGTGCGGGCGTGGTTTCAGAACATTTCTCAGCACACGAGGAGTTGTGTGTCTGGTTGAGCCCCGCGTGACGGCGTGTGGTCGGTTTTTACCCCTCCAGAGTGCGAGGTGTCCGAAGAATCCAGCGGCGAGGCCGAGCTGGAGGCGGAGCCGGAGACCTCCGACCCGGAGGACGTGGGGGAGCTCCATCCCGGAGCGCTGCTGCACAAAGCCTCCAAAGCACGCAACCTGCCGCTCATGGCCGAGGCCCTGGCTCACGGGGCGGACGTGAACCTAGTCAACGACGACGACGAAGGAAAGACGCCGCTCATCCAAGCTGTGATAGGGGTGAGCTGGCTGGAGAGCACGTCAGGAAAACTGAAAAGCTTCCCCTCTTAGCGTTCAAATCTTGACAAAATAACCACTTTTGGTGTTTGATAGTGTGTGCTGTAGGCCAGGTAAATCATTTCCCCTCTAAAACTTAACAAGCTTCTGCCTCTCCGTCTAACTTTAGCGTCACTATTTGTGTCAACTGATAAGAAAAATAAATGGCATAATAATGAAACATGCATGTTTACAAAAATAAAGTTTTGTTCAAAGCTATGCTTTTAATTGTTAGCTACTTAGACCTAATAATTGGGTTATTATTAGTCTCAAAAAGGGCCCATACTCAGGAAGAGAGACAGAGCGGAGACTCGTCAGACCTGTTCTAGCTTTGCGTTGCTTTTTCCTAAAGGTCGGGCAGAGTTTCGACGTAACCACCAGGCTAAACACTTTCTATATTTCAGGGTTCACTGATCGCCTGCGAGTTCCTGCTGCAGAACGCTGCGGATGTCAACCAAAGAGACGCCAGAGGGAGGGGCCCCCTGCATCACGCCACATATCTGGGACACACGGGGTTAGTCGAGAAGCCTCCTGTCTCAGTCTGCGATTAAAAAATATATATTTTAGCTCAAAATGACATGGCTGCCTGTTGTGGGATTTATTCTCCCTTGTTGCTTTGTGGATAGTAATGCTACTCAAATGCAGCAAACTTAAACAGAGCTGCTGTTTCCTCATTAAAAAAAAATAAAATGCACTCCAACTGTGAGACTTAGGGGGGAAATAGAAAGAGAAAAAAAGTTGCTTTCAGAGAGGTAAATTCAGACGATCTCCGTTTCTTTTCTATTTCCAGGCAGGTGTGTTTATTCCTCAAAAGGGGAGCGACGCAAAATGATGGCGACGAAGACGGCCAAGACCCTCTCAGCATAGCCGTGCAGCAAGCCAACGCGGACATAGTCACGCTGTGAGTTTATTAAAAAGCTCAAGTTGTGTGTTGCTCCAGTGTTGCCGCGCACAACCAACATCTCTGCTTTTCCCGCCCGTCCCGCAGGCTGCGTCTGGCCAGGATGAACGAGGAAATGCGGGAGTCGGAGGGCCCCTTCGGACAGCCAGGTCAATACCCGATCAGCAGCCCCACTGAGCAGCAGTATAAGAGATGCATTCAGGAGTTTATCTGCCTTCACATCGCAGACTGCTGATCTCGTCAAAAACGGGGTGGGAGAAGTCAGGGGGGGGGGGCAGCACACTCATGACGAGAGTTGTGGAAGATGTCAGACTTGTGGAGCTTGTCTAAATCAGACCTTTGTTACATATGTTTTTTTTTCCCCGTTTCCATCATTAGCATTCGCTGTGTTCCCTCTCCCCTGAGCGGTCTGTTGACTCTTACACCGTAAAACCTGCCTGCAGTCGGCTTCATTCTCAGGATATGACAGCAGCTCAGTGTTGACGTCAGATTTGACCAAATGCCAAATTAGCAAACAAACGAAGCAAAGAATCTCAGAGGAGAAGATTTTAGCACGAAATCCAACAGCAGACAGAATGCTAAAACCGAAAGGACAGATTCCTTCTTCTCTTTGTTTTTTTTTAAAGAGAATACAGGCAAAAATGATCCCAACCAAAGGCCTGCAGAGGCTCTATTATCCCATTTTATCCCGACAGCTCTGGGTTTCATTATAGTAAAAGACTCGTTCTAATAGAGGGTTCGTACACAACTCACAGTTGGAGCACTTCTACTGCATGGATCAGCACTTAACTCTGACAAAGCTGTAAAAGAAGCTGCATTGCAGCCACAGTTAAACATGAAAACAGCACATAATAGTGGGAGTCAGTGTTTGGAACTGGCCTCGTAAAGATTTATGGTTTCATGTGAAGCTGGGCTGGTGGAATTATGCGTAAGAATCTGTTATTTTTACATTGGGTACTATATTTCCTGTTAGTGAGGCACTCTGTTCCGACACAAATCAGTAAATTCAGATTTTTTGTGGTCTTTTTTTAAAGTTTTTTTCCTTTCGGCATTAGTGATAAGAGGGATTTGTGCTCTTGTTATCGAACCAAGTCATTTAAAGGAAGTAATGAAAAATTAGTCATTACTTTTTAAATGATTGCCACGTACATTCTACTTCTTTCAGGTATTCTTCAGTCATTCCTGTGTTAAAGCCACAGAAAACTATCCACAGCGTTAGTTTTTTCAGCACATACATTACTGTTCAGTTCGAAAACTGAAAACTAACAAACAAATATCTGTGATTAAAGTCAGTCGGGCTAAAAAATACAACAAAATATTTAAACAGATTCACACTGAGATACGTTTCTTTTATGACAAATCTGCAGAGAGCTCTGATCTGCTCCATTTGTGTTTTTTCCTGAAAACCCCTCAGCAGAAGTAGAGATGGCCAAATTTAGGTGGACACTTGGAGCCACATTAATTGGAAACGCATCCATTTCAAATCAGGGCCGAACAATGAAAGTGCAATAAAAGTAGTCTGAAAAAGGATGCACAGCGAAGAAAAAAGAGCTCCAGAAGCCGGGGTCTGTCCCATTTTCCCAGAATGGGGGGGGGGG
>JABUIW010000028.1:1339621-1353735 GCA_013363375.1 Menidia beryllina | reverse complement strand
GTAAATCGTTATATTTTTTTTCGTATTATTTGTAACAACTTTACAGATGGTATTTTTTTAAGCTGGATATATTTTGTTAGACTTTACTTTACTGAGAACACTGTTTCAGACCTTCACACAGAAGAACCAGTATTAACGAAGCTCTCCTTAAAAGTTATTTACTCTCTCCTTGTGTCTAACCACTCGTCGGACCGGAAGGTGGACTGTTATTGATCGTTCAAAGTTAACTGTAAATACTCTGATAGTTGTTTATGGCAATATCTCGTGACATGACGTGTGGCCTATGTTAGATATGTTCTTTGTTTCTAATGCACGGATGAGTGTTACCCAGGTTCTCCAAAGCCCTGATCTATGTGAATATTTCAAATTTAGCATTGTGGAATAATCTGGATATCTACGTTGCACACTGCCGGATCACAGCATCAGTGCATGGAATTCAGTTAAATGTCAGTAATGTCTTCCACTGCCATGACTACGGACACTGTAGCTAGGTTACCAGGACACCGTTTCATAGCATTTAAAATCTAAAATGAGTCTAGCACGTTTTGTTTGTTTGTTTGTTTGTTTGTTTTGTGGATATCTTAACGGCCATGATGCAGTACAGGCTGAGTCGTCTTTTTAGACCAAATGATCCTGCAGTAAAGTGGAAAATGAATGGTCTTTTCCCAAATACGTTTGTTGTCTCCTAAAGATACCTTTGGGTTTAGTTAAAGCAAAAGAAAGCTTTTCTTTTTCAGCAAAGTTCCTCCCCATTTTTGTTTTTGACAGCTGACACAAACCATTTTTAGGGGAAATCTTACTTGAAGACTAAGCACACCAAATCTTAATATTAAATTAAATCTACTCATACATGAAATATTTGCTTAAAAAGCTTAAAAATGAGTTAATTGTAGGTTAAGCGCTAGTGTCCAAACATTAGCTAGTCACGGCAGCTCTTCGCAGATCTACATTTACCTTTTTTTTCCTGAGCGGTTTATAACCCTGACGCTTCATCTTTCCATTTCTCTTTATCTAGTTTAATTAGGGATTTTGAAGTTTTAAAACAAAAGACAACACCCACAAACTTGCAAATGCTAGCTCATTAGCACAGCTTTAAATGAATCATTTTTATTCTGACTCTCATTGTTGAGATCCACGTTTCTTATGGAGTTCCTCGTACTAAGGAGGAGAATAAATGAAATTCTATTTTGTTGTTGAATGAAAAAATACACAGCATTACTTGTTCTCAAAGTGATGTCTTTAAAAAAAAAATCCTGTTAAGAGAAAAGGTAACCTATTATATACAACATCTGGATGCAGCAGATGTGAGTATTTTGAACCATATCCATGTCTCATTGGATTGAAATTCAATGATGTGAATAAGACTTATTAAAGGGGAATTATACTGTTGCAGTACAAGGGAAATGAATTAAACTCATATTCATTTGGAACTGAGATAAGAAGTTATCAAGTAATATTTATTAGTTGTAGGGAATGACTGCTTTCTAAAACCAAAATTGAGTTAATTAAATGACTTTTCCAAATGCCTATGCTATGCGATTATCTCAGTTTGTTTCTATGCTTTAAAGTATTGCTTTAAATGGAATCCTTAACTGGGAAAGCTACTAGTTGCTAAACAGCTAATGTCAAAATATACAACAGATAAATGACCAACAGAAATGTTAGAATAGACATTCCACACCACCATTTTTGTTCAGTGCATAATACATAAATTTGAAAAAAATAATAATAAGACTTTTTTTCCTATCTTGCAAACTAAATGCTTTCAGAAGTCCTGGCAGTGAAACAAAGAACAGCACACTTATTTTCCTCCTTTTTTTCTTGTCGGTGATGAATTCAAAGCACTTTGAAAATGCGCCGCCCCTCTTTCCGCGCCACTTTTCTTTTTTTTCTCCTTTTGTGCAGTAGCCTATGTTGTTTGATGGTGGCAAAATGAACCGATTTACTGACGTAAAGGAAAGAACAATCATTCACACTCACACATTAAAGGAGTCTGTCTCGTACAGCTCGGTGTGTCTATGGTGACTGTTGTGTGTACAAACCAAAAATCTATTAACCCTTCCTGTTTCTAAAATGACTTGTTTTTTTTTTTACTTTCTTGTACTTTTTTCTGTCTCTCATTGTTACCTGTACAGTTTTAATATTTAAGGATATGGTCTCTGTTAACATACTGTACCCGTGCATATTAACACTACCTGATCCCTATGTTTTCTTCCGGTATCCTGTAAATAATACTGAAAATAAAAGCTGACTAAACACTAACCCCTCTCTTTGCATATGTGCCTCATTTCTAACCCCCCCCCCCCGCCATGTTTTCATGAAACAGTGTTGGCACATTTTCTAACACACACTAACAACAGAGTGCATTTCTGGAGCTTGAAGCTACAATCTTCAATTAGTTTTGAGATGTTGAAGGATTAATGAGTTCGCTGGAACTTTGTGGAAAAATTAAACAAATCCAGAGTAAGAAGGGATGCCTCAGTCTTCAGACAGAAGACCATCTACTGCATCTGTCTACAATAAAACCTTCTTAAAGCTGTTGTTGCTGCTTTCCCGTTGACTTTTGCCTGCTTTTTACCTTCTTCCTTCTTTTCAGTTTAGAATGAGCTGTCTACACAACCCACATTTAACACTGCATGTGGCTTATTTTAACTGTGTTTCTTAATCTATATCTAAAATTCAGAAAATATTTGGTTGGAGTTTTCGTTATTGGGTTTGAAATGAGGTGAGTCTGCTTTCTAACCTTCTTGCAACTCAATAAGCAAACTCAATAAGAAAACTGATTTCTCAGGTTTCTGTAAACGTTGTTGGTATTCTAACAGAAGCACTCCCATACCACACTGCTTCCACTACCGTACTCCAGTACTCCAGTGCTATTAGCAGCAATTATTGTTGATTTTGCTGCAAGCTTTCTTTTGTTCCCCCCTTCTGAGTCCCTTCAATACTCAACAAAAAACCTGAAAACAGGTCAACAAGTGTCAACGTGATGGCCGGTCTTCTGTTTGTTTTTAGCCCGTCTGCCGCGGCTGGTTGAGAATTGGAGAGGCTGCTGGGCTTCTGTTGTATTGCCCATCCACAGTTTCTTAGCTTTTTTTCTTATTTTGTCCGAGCAGCTTAATCAAAGGATTGCCTTTCGAAAAGCTGGATCCGATACCATATGAAGAGATGTGTGCCTTTTCAAACTGAATCAACACACTTTTCCACATTTTGAAAACATGTCTCAAGGGTGAGTTAGCCAACTAGATTACAACTAAAATGATTGAAAGTGAAAGATCAAGGTTTTGAACTGCAATGTGTGTGGAAGAACTTTTTCATCATGGGGGTGTTAGTAGTTAGTTAGTAGTGTTAGTGTTAGTAGTTAGTAGTCTCTAAAAAACATGGAACTTTAACAATACAATCCTTTTGTGTGTACATAGTGCTATTGGAAAACATTTTTTCTGTTTTTTAAACTAATCGTTTTAAGTTAGATCATATTCAGTGCCTCCTTTGTTTTAGAAAATAGATAAAATACTTTTATACACTTCATAGAACTTTGAACTAAAGATCTATATTCAAATGACAAAAAAACAAACACTTTACAAAACCATAATGCTTAATATTGAAAATTGCCTAATCTCTGATTGGTAGGAGTAACCTTGCCTGTTGGGAAATCTGCACTGACTTACTTTTAAAATGCATAAGTAGTAGAAGTTAAATCACAATAAAACGTAAAAAAAACTTTCGTGCTTTCAAAGTCTCCCTTAGGGGTTTTCCTCCATCTTTTTCAATTTCAATTAGTTGTGCCTGGGAGCTTGTAGACACAAAGGAGTTCAGATACTTTTGTTGGGGATGTAGACTCAGCAGTTACCATGACGACGAGAAAAGGGACAGCCATTATTTAGACAGCTGAAAGGAGAAGCGTCATGGTGCCAGTGCCTGTTTGGGACCCTTCGCTCACCGGGGCCCCTGGGCCGTTTGTTGTGTGCTTACCGTAAATGTAGAACGAAAGAAAAGAAAAACCAGGTTTTGGTTTTCATTCCTTCTTTCCTGTTGTTTTCCTCCTCCAGGAGACGCCACATACCTGGACATCTTCCGGGAATTTTCCCACATGGCATCCCACAATCCGGAAAAGCTGAAGCGGAGGAGTTTGCACTTCCGACACTCTTTCAGGTAGTCGGCCACGCATCTGGAGAGAGACGTAGTACTTGAAAAGACACACTTTCCAGACATTAGTCACAGCCGGGGTGCTGTGACCAGTGTCTCCAAGCAGAAACTCGAAGCTCAGTAGACTAATTCACAGAATACTACTACACACTCTGTTGTGCTCTGCTCAGAAACCCACAAAAGTTCAGCTGAAAGTGTTTTAAAACTAGAATAGATGCATTGTATTTTAGATCAGACTTTTGTACGAAAAGGACTTCTCTCTGAGGATTTGCTGGTCTTTTCCTCTTAAAAGTGTATATAAATACTATTTTTTCCTCCATTGTCAAATGAGCACCTGTCTTGTTTTTTTTTTGTTTTTTTAAGGAATTCCATTGATATTTTACAATATACAATTGTTTGTTTTCTGTGTGTTTACTTCATGCATGCACTCCATTGTATTCCATACTCAAACTTGAATCCAGCCACAGATAAGGAGCGTCGTTTCAGTATTAGTTCCCTTGTCCAACAGTTTATTTTGATATGAAATGTGTTGTTTTGTGTTGTTTTATTTTTGGCATTGACTACGCTGGTGTAGTCCTTGTCATTTTGATGGGATGTGAAATACATTGTTTGTGGTCCTGTGAACATGCTGTAGAGCTGTTAATATATCTGAAGGAGAGATGAGTGGAAATAAAAGTCTGTGGTCTGTGGTAAACTGACTTACTCCTCCTTCCCTTGAAGGTCAAGCAAGACTGCCCTCTAGTGTTGAAATGACGTTCATTTTTGGAAATATTCATATTTCAGAAATGTCTAAAAATCTTTTACAGCCAATAAACTTATGTTGTTTCAGTTGTCCAGACCTATTCTTTTCTATTTTTTTTTCAAGTATTTTTTCAATGCCCTTTATACTAATGTATGGGGTGTACTAATCTTTTATTGTAGTCAACTATGAAATGTCTTAATACACTGTTTTGACACTTGTTTACCAAGGATATTAGGGTTTTGGACTAAAAGACAAACATATAATAGTAGGGTAAACAAAAAGGAAACGGAATAGGTTTTTAAATCAAAATAAAAGTAGATACACTGGTGATTATTTATTCAATCGTTGCAATTACCAATTTAAGGCATTTCAGTGAGGAGTAAAAAGGTTTAAATTGTTTTTTTTTATATCAAAACAAGGGGTGGAACTTCTCCACTTACAGTAGTGTATCTGATACTTAGCAAGCATGAAACAATATTTGCTAGATATTCGTCTGTCAAGTTCATATGCATAGTACGGTATGTGGGTGATGGTAACCTCCGGAATGTCCTCAATTTTTCAGTGACAACCGACTCTTAACCACTTCACCTGAGAGGGGGCAGCCCTTTATTTGTATTCGTTCGCAGCGTGGAGTTGCCTCCACCAATATGGCGGACGCACGCCTACGTCACAGCAGCTGGCCAAAACCCAGCCAATGAGGCGCCTGCGTACAAAACGTCTCCACGCTCACCGAGCGTCTGCGGCGCCTGTGACGTCGGCAGGAAGCAGGGCGAGCGGAGCAGACGGACGGTCCGTGATGATGGAGCTCTGCCCAGACGGCGGTGCTCGTCGTGATGTCATTTGACAGTTCCGGGCCTCTGTGCGCGCGTTGTGCGGTGTGTCCGCGGGGCCCCCGGTGCATGACATGCCAACGGACGCCGGCCGGAAGCTAGCGGGCGTTTAGCTTCGGCGCTTAGCGGGCAGCTAGCGGCGCAGCTGGAGCAGGAGTCCGGCCAGAGGATGCTGAGGCCTTGATGTCACGGCGGCGGACGGTCAGCAAACTCCAGGTACCGTCTTTCCGCGTTCGGCGTCGGGTTTCTTCCTCTCAGCAAACTCTGGGGCAAACTCTGCCCCCGCTGAGCCATTGGAGCTGCGCAGGATGGATAACCGGGGCGAGCTCATGTGATGGGGAACTGTAACAAGTCTGTTTTTTTTGGTTTATGTTCTTTTGCCTGCCTCGTATTGCTGCTTCAAGTGTGAAACATCCCTCATTATTCCTGACAAGTCACACAAAAAGAGTGTCGTTGCTCTGCTTTTAGCTTTTAGTTTTGAGACTGGTCCAATTTCTGGTTGTCTGGTTTCCTGCACATGTTGAAATAAAAAGCACATCTGTTTCCTACCCAATAGACAATTAAATAGTTGTCCCAAATATTATATATACAGGTGTGAGATTTACCTTTTAAGGTTACTGTGTTCTGGTTTGAGGCAACGCTCCCCCCCCCCCCCGAATCATTGTGTCATTTACCCTGTTGTGTTTAGTCTTATTTGGATATAGAGATACATTAATCAATAAATAAAAGAAAAGATTCCTCCAGTTGTCTATTTCCATGTGTGTCGTTTACCATGAATAGGTAAAGAATACTGCCAGGCTTTGGTTCATTAAATCAAGACGGAGACACACACACAAAACATAACAACACATTTCATCAACCATTTCCATGAGCTCCTCACACAAAGAAAGTACATTATAATGTAAGATATCAGATGCATGCCGTTATTTGACTTTTGTGTTAAACATGCGGTTTGAGCCTCTGTTCAGTGTTTATAAAACCTAAATTCATGTTACGACGGTGTAGCGTTTGCCCTTTGCAGCTGAGTCTGCTCACACTGGCATAGAAACTTTTTTGTTTTTCTGAAACAAATGGGCTCTCGGGGGAAATGTCAGCATAGACTCATTCCCCACACAGAACAGAGTACAATCTGTCAGCTGTCCACACGAGGACTGCCGATTTACGGCAGATGTGTTTTGTCTTGCACCGCAGCAGTGAAACTGTCTTAATTTGCGTTATTCTTGCTCAATATGACCTAAAGGAAAAGCAACATTTGCACACCTTGCATTGAGAAAAAGAGGGAGAACAAAGCCCAGGTAGAAATATCCCAAAATTCTCCCTTTCCAGCTAAACCCATCAATGTCATGTCTTGTGTTAGGGATTAATTTTATCTCAGTTTTTTAAGGGTTTGTTTTGTTTTCAGGTTGGTAACAAACACCTTTGGATGCTTTTCTGAGGCTTTACAAACGTGTCCTTGTTCTAAGGTCACAGATGCAGTGTGCAGCTTTAGTGACATCTAGTGGCTCCAACGGCAAATTGCAGTCAACTACATTGTGCATCCATTCTTTCAGCTGAGTATTAACAAATAAACAAACAAGTACATTTCGTAAAACAACTTGTAATAAACCGCTCTGACATCAAGAGCTGGCTGAAGGGAGAGGGCAGATCTGTAGGTTGTGGTTCACAAGAAGAGCACGAATGGAACAAGGGGGAGGGGTGAGAAGAGAAGGAAGTCATTTTTCATTTGGGATCAGAATGGCCGAAATGACACAAAGGTTAAACCAAAAAAAAAAACTTCTACAACATGGAATCTTCTTCTTCTCTGGTGGTATCAGCACAGGATGGAGGATTGGATCAAAGTGAAGCTTCAGTACAACCAAGAAACTTCCAGAATTGTGAGATAGGCCCATTTAAAATGTAGTGAACTGGATTTGGTTGGATTGTGATAGCAATGGACTTGACTTGGATTGGTTATTTGAAGTATTTAGAGATAACGCCCGCTGTGAGTTGTGTATAACTGAAATTGAATCGAGTTGTCCTCTCATCCGCAGACATGGCGTCGCAGCTCCAGTTGTTCTCCTCCCCCTCCGTCTCCTCCAGTGCCTACTCTCGTTCCAAGAGGCTGAAAGTGGAGAACCCTGCCTGGGATGGGTCCGGCCAGCTGGCAGAGAGCAGCTACTACCAGCAGAGCCCCTCTCGGGGGGCCGCGCCCTCCACCTCCGGCCCCAGCTTCAACCCGGCGCACAACCCCCACGGCCAGGCGCCCCCGCCCGCGCCGGGCTCCCGGGAGCAGCCGGTGGTGCGGGCCGCCGACAGCACCGGCAGCCTCCGCGGGCCCCCCTCCTCCTCGTCTTCCTCGTCCGCCTCCAGCCGGCGCGCGAAGGACGCGGAGTCCTCCTCCCAGCCCGGCGAGCCGTACCACAGGCAGTACGGCCTGAAGAGGAAGAGCGAGGAGGTGGACAGCAGCGACAGCGTGCAGATCCTGGAGGAGCTCTCGGCCCCCGTGGTGTCCAACCGTGCAGGTGGCGGCGGGGGAACCACCACTGCTCAGTCCATAGCACACTCCACCTCCACCACCAAGAGCAGCAACTCCCACAGTGAGGGCGACTACCAGCTGGTCCAGCATGAGATCCTGTGCTCTATGTCCAACAGTTACGAGGTGCTGGAGTTCCTGGGACGCGGTACCTTCGGACAGGTGGCAAAATGCTGGAAGAGAGGCACCAATGAGATAGTGGCCATCAAGATACTGAAAAACCATCCCTCGTACGCTCGGCAAGGCCAAATTGAGGTGACTGGGTTGAAGATAATGAAAGCTGCAGAAACTAAGATGTTATTCTAGGGGTGGGGAAAGGAAAAGTCGTATGAATTAGATTCGAGGTTTTGTAATGAATTGATCCCGATTAAACGCATTTTAAATAAAAAAAAAAAGCTGTTCCGTCCAAAACGCTGAGTGTGACGATTCAGATGACAAACAAATTAGTGACAGGACATTTACATTAGTGTAATTTAACCTGCTGGTCTTTGTAAGTAAGAACTTTTGCTTCTAAGTATCTTGGATTTATTTGCAACGTACTGCATTTAAAATGGTGCTCGAACAGTTCACATTATCTCCCAAGAATATCACATTCCAGGGATAGTTTTCCTCCTCCGTGTGAGTGTTAATGCGATGCGGCTGACTCCTGTAAAACGCCCCTGTTGGATGTGAAGAGCAACTTTTCAAAGTTACACAAGCTGCTATTGGGACGTTTTTTTGTTTTATTTTAAGGGAAACTGTCCACCAAACAAGCCATGGAAAGCGCTTTCATTGTCCATCATTCTTGTAAGCCGACAACGCTCAATGTGTTCTGGAAATCTTATTTGTGGCTGGCAAATGAACTTTAGATGTATTACCACAGTCTATTGGACTTGGGAGCGTGAATCAGCATTGCTGCTATGAAATTGAATTAAGTTATCCGCTCATCCGCAGACATGATTGACCTGAGAAAGATGCAGTTAAATTAAAACATTTTGAAGACATTATTTCCTTCAATTAATAACTTGAAGTCTCAGTCTTAGTTATAGTTATCTAGTTTCATCTTTGTTTTACAAAGGCCAAGTTAAGCTGATCCAGATCTACTCACTTAAGTCAAATCCTGACTTTCTGTGCTTGTCTTTGGTTAAAAGCCTTAGAATGAAAGACTAATTTTAAAAAAAGGTGTGCAATCCCATGTTCTCTATGGTATCATTTCTGTTTTCAGTTTCAGAAAAGGTTTAACATATACATTTATAGGAAACTAATAAATGAAGATAATAATAAAAGAGGTTGAATGATTGGTTGAAAGGATATCGCCCTTTTCCGTTTTTCACGTATTAATCACCTTCCCGGCCTCTCCCCGTAGGTGAGCATCCTCAGCCGGCTGAGCACAGAGAACGCTGACGAGTTCAACTTTGTGCGCTCGTACGAGTGTTTCCAGCACAAGAACCACACGTGCCTGGTGTTCGAGATGCTGGAGCAGAACCTTTACGACTTCCTGAAGCACAGCAAGTTCAGCCCCCTGCTGCTGAAGTGCATCCGGCCCATCCTGCAGCAGGTGGCCACGGCGCTGATGAAGCTGAAGAGCCTGGGCCTGATCCACGCCGACCTGAAGCCCGAGAACATCATGCTGGTGGACCCCCTGAGACAGCCGTACCGGGTCAAAGTCATCGATTTCGGCTCGGCCAGCCACGTCTCCAAAGCGGTCTGCTCCACCTACCTGCAGTCCAGATATTACAGGTGTGGACCTTAGCCCGTAGCCCTTCGGCCGATCGTGTTGGTATGAGATGTAACCTGCTGTCGACCCGATGTGCTTTCAGAGCTCCAGAGATCATCCTGGGTCTTCCTTTCTGCGAAGCCATCGACATGTGGTCTCTAGGATGCGTCATAGCCGAGCTGTTCTTGGGGTGGCCTCTTTATCCCGGGGCCTCGGAATACGACCAGGTCATTTGCAGAGCTCTCATACATTTGGCATTCATGGGAAAACGAATGCACACTCCCTTCATATCAGGACCAGTGTTTATGTTCACACTTTACAGGAAATGGTTCAAAATTTAGTTTATACAGATTTTTCTGTCTTCCTTTTAATTATTCACTTTTAAATTTGCCATATTGACAAGTTCATGCACATCTTTTTGAACTCATCTGTTAGACCAACATTTACATTAAAAAAATCTTGCACCAATGGAGTTGTAAATGGGCTCTATTCTCTACAAAATATAAATTGGTAATTTAGCCTGCAGCCTGTTTGTATCGCTTTCTAAAAGTCAACATTGTCATATGCTGATTGCCATTCTCATTAGCCAACTGCAGTCGCACAGTTAGAATTACACCGACGCAGGTTAAGTAACTGCTAGAGGGGAAACAAACAACTGCTTAAGGAAATACACTAACAGAATTTGCTGTGGGCTCACCATCATTCTTAGATTCGGACACAGGTCAAGACGGAGCATCTGTTTGCCCCAAGGCCAACTTAAAACTAACTCTCCAACTTTGAATGCCTTAAACTTAAATATGGCTGCACTGGGCTGAGTTATCTTTAGAGTCCTTCAGATCCAGCTGTTAGACTTCACTTACTTGTGTTTTTTACGTCTCCTCGTACATGTCTTTTTGAAGTTGCATTAGCTCTGTATAGGTTAGTTACAATAGTGTTGGTACAGAAATTACCAGAAAGTCCGTTAGTCTGCCAGGATTTGTGCTGGTCCTACTCATTGTCACGCCCTCGATGTGACCTCATTCAATGCTGTGAAGACGGATAAAATCGTCCTTTTTAATTTCTCTTGCATCATACTAAACAGGACATGAGAATCATCTGGCCCTGACAACATATTACTGTTAGATGAAAGTAAGATTAGATGAATCCGTTCTAGCAGTCTTCTGGGCCGAAATGATCTAAATCCAAATTCCAAAGGAACACTCTAGTAGTCTTATAGATATTTTTTGTCCACAACCTAACTGCTAAGAGGTCTAGTGTAAAGAAATTAGTCTATTTTTTCGTGTCAGACACTAGAGCTGTTCTTGGGCACGGTCTTATTCCATCATCTTCACCCTCTGATGCGCCTTTTTTTCCCTCAGATTCGCTACATCTCTCAGACGCAGGGCCTTCCAGCAGAGTACCTCCTCAGTGCCGGAACCAAGACCAGCCGCTTTTTCAACAGAGGCCCCGACTCCAGCTATCCGCTCTGGAGGCTCAAAGTAGGCCGTGATGCGTTGATCGGAATCCCGGGAAAATGAACGGCACGTGCAGCATTTCTGTTCTGTTCCACCGACCAAGAGTTTTTTTGTTCCGCAGACCCCCGCCGAGCACGAGGCAGAGATGGGCATCAAGTCGAAGGAGGCGCGGAAATACATCTTCAACTGTCTGGACGACATGATGCAGGTAAACCTTTCAATTTGAGACCTAGCAGGTCACGAACGCGCGTGCACGGAAAGACGCGGGATAAACGGCGGCCTCCCGCAGGTGAACATGACCACCCTGGAGGGCACCGACATCCTGGCCGAGAAGGCCGACCGCCGGGAGTTCATCGACCTCCTGAAGAAGATGCTGACGCTGGACGCCGACAAAAGAATCACCCCCATGAAGACGCTCAACCACCCCTTCGTCACCATGACGCACCTGCTGCACTTCCCCCACAGCTCACAGTAAGACCGACGCCAGGGGGGAGAGGGGTGTTAGCCGCCCGTTAGCCACCAGGCCGCGCTCACGCCGCCGCTTTCACTCCCCCAGCGTGAAATCCTGCTTCCAAAACATGGACATATGCAAGCGGAGATGCAGCGCCTTCGAGAACGGGAAGAGCATGTTCGCCGGCAGCGCCACCCCGAGCGCCGCCACCAACCTCACCGTCACGTTCAGCAGCCAGCTCAACCAGCACAATCAGGTGAGAGCGGGACCTCCTGCTTTTTTGGGGGGGGTCTCGAATGATTTTTTGCTGCTTGTGTTTGAAACATCGCTTTCATTTCTGGAAGAGTATCTTTATAATTTTACAGAGTGACATGATGATCAGATTTGCTTCCTGGTTTCTGTTTGTTTACAAGACATGAGTGAAGGGGCATTATCTTTTAGGCAATGTCAAGAAGATAGACCATCTGGACGCGCAGCATATTTTATCAAAAGGGAAGGTGGCTATCTACCATATCAAAGATGACCGGAAATGTCTCAGAAATCTATTGCCGCAGTCAGATTTGCAATATCTTTTGTGGTTCAAAAGTTGCCAATACAGAACGATGCAACTGTGAACATTGCCAGTGATGCCCAGCTATCTATGTTTTATGAGGCGTTACTTGCTAGGATATTCACATATGTCCTTTTGCCTTCTGTTTCTGAAATGAAACGGTGTCCTGTGACTTTTTACTCACCCAGCTTTAGGCTACTTTAGTTTGTCCAATAGTGCCTACTGTTGCTATAAAAGCAGGAGGTCTTGAAAAATACTTTAAGCCAGTCTTTTTGGGCTGGTTTGTTTAGCCATCTGTCCTAAAACATGTCCTACAGTTGGAAGCAGCTTCTCACTTGGCATTACAAAACTGAGCTGCTGTTGTTGCTCGGTCGACGTTTAAATTTCAATTGCAGTCCTTTTTGCATGTTTTGCAGATGGCCTCTGCGGGAGGACCGTCGCTGTCCCTCAGCAGTAACGTCCCGCTGCTCAACTATCAACCGGCCCTCTACCAGCAGGCCACCATCAACATCCCGGGCCTGACCCAGCAGGGCGTCCCTCTGCAGACCAGACCCACCCAGCTCTGCGCCCAGACCGAGCCCTTCCAGCAAACGCTCATCGTTTGCCCTCCAACCATCCAGGGTGAGAGGAAAAGGAACTGTGTAGCCCACATTAATAAACAAATAAAAATCAGGCAGATTGTGATCTGTTTTTCTGTTCTTCACGTAGGCCTCCAAACAGCCAGTAAGGCATCAGGTTACCCCGTGAGAGTGGACAACTCGGTACCTTTAGTCGCCCAGAACCAATCCTCCCAGTCCCTCCACATCCAGCCCAGCATGCTGGCACAGGTAGAAGTTACTCACAACTTTAGATGGGTACTATTCACTTGTTTTCTTTTTATTTCAAAGGGAAAATTATGCCCAATGTGTAGTTTAGAAGCTGACAGAGCAAAGTGAAAATTAAGATTATTTTACATTACAGAGAGGGGTCTTTAACCCTTAAAAGCCAGAATCAAGAAAAAAATAAAGATTTTTTTTGTTTTGTCTGTTTTGAAGTGTTTATTTGTCTCTTAAACAAAATATGACTTTTTTAAAAATATATTTCTAATTTTTTACCTTGCGATAAATCTAGATTATTGTTGTGTAGTCTTCTGTCATAGGGAATATCTGATTGTGTACAACAGGGTTTTGAGCAAGGTTTTTACCAATCCATGATGCAAAAGTCTCAAAACATTTCAGAAACTGTATCAAATATAATATATGTGATATAATTGGCCTAGGGCAGCACAGTGGTGTGGTGGTTAGCACTGTCGCCTCCCAGCAAGAGGGTTCTGGGTTCGAATCCCGGGGGAACCAGTACCCTTCTGGGTGGAGTTTGCATGTTCTCCCTGTGTCTGCGTGGGTTCTCTCCGGGTTCTCCGGCTTCCTCCCACAGTCCAAAAACCTGCATGTTAGGTTGATTGGAGATTGGGGAAATTGTCCTTAGGAGTGAATGTGAGTGTGAGTGGTTGTTTGTCCTTGTATGTCCTGTGTGTGGCCCTGCGATGGACTGGCGGACTGTCCAGGGTGTACCCTGCCTCTAGCCCGTTGACCACTGGGATAGGCTCCAGTTCCCCCCGCGACCCCAACAGGGAATAAGCGGTATTGATAATGGATGGATGGATGGATGGATAATTGGCCTAACACTTCTGAATAACAAGTATGTGTGTATAGATAGATAGATAGATAGATAGATAGATAGATAGATAGATAGATAGA
>JABUIW010000028.1:1328246-1339611 GCA_013363375.1 Menidia beryllina | reverse complement strand
AGATAGATAGATAGATAGATAGATAGATAGATAGATAGATAGATAGAGTGTGAACAAAAATGAATAAAATGTGCAGTTTTGCATTTCCCCACAGCTTTCTCTAAAGGTTGTCTTTAAGATATTTGGATATCCTGGATGTGTATGCTGATAGAATAGATAGAATAGTGTATTTCTGATTTTGATTATTGGTCTTTTTGGCATCATGTTTTCTCCATGCTTGGTTTAGAGTCATTTATATTTTGATTACATATACTTGATGAACCGGGAGCAGGAAACGGAGTTCGGAAAAGCCATTTCCTAATAGACATGTTCCATCCTTAATTAGAAAATGCGCTTCATTTCTGGTTGTATATGTGTGCGTGAACAGCAGGGCTGGCCAACAGGAACACAGCAGATCCTCATCCCTTCCACATGGCAGCAGATGCCTGGAATGTCCCTCCACAATCCGGGGCAGGCGGTGGTGACCGACTCCCCTGTGGGAGACGCGGTCACCGACGGTCAGCAAGCTCCCGGATGGAGGTGCGTGCAGCGACTCTGCTCCAACAGCCAAACGTGGCCGTCCGATCATACACGTGAAAGCGTCTACTCTTTGTCTCAGGGGTCATCACGGCGGCCAGTATGACGGCAGCGGCCAGCGGGAGTCCGGCGTCAGCCGCCACACCTCTAACCAAAACCACACCTCAGGGGCCACTCACACACGATCCCAGCAGGGCAAAAGATCAAAGGCTCGGCATGCCGAGAGCAGAGCGAGGTATATATGCTGCCGCACGGTCAGCTGTCCGGTGTTAGTCTGCAAAAAGAAAACAAATCTGGGACTTTTAGCCTTTTAAGTGCTTCTAAGCATGAGGGCAGGCATACACAGCAGATTGCTACTAGTAGCTGGAGAGGTGGGCCATTCCTAAAAAAGTGCTGCGTCATCCCCCTGTCCCATCCAGGGTGGCGCCCTCAGCGCATCCGGCCGTCACCGTGGTCCGAAACACCTCTTTCCTGGGCGACCAGTCTCAGCCCATCTTCATCTCCGACACGCCGAGCCCCGCCGTCAGCATCATCACCATCCACAGTGACTCAGAGGATGAGGATGAGGGGAAGGCCCCCGCTGCCTGGTGAGCTCTTTTCCCCTCTCGGAAAACATTGCTGGATCGTCTCGGACACCTAGTTGTTTTCCACTTGTCTTAAAACGCATGTTTTAATGGTTACAGCGCCATTCTACCAAAGGCGCTAAAAGCAAATAACCAAAACGACATGTCCGTGGCTGCAAATACAGAAAGTAAATGTAGCATCTAAGCAAAAAAACATCATCAAACAGTCATCATAACAAAAACACAGAGTAAAATATCGAAACTGAGATGGCAAAAACAACAGTTAAAAATAAAACTACAACGAAACCAAAAAAACTAACGATTTAACATAAACAGAATACAGATTTTTTTCAAAGAATAATAAAAACAATTCTCTTCGGTTCAGTTTTTTTTGTCAATTTCTTTTGTGTCAATTGTTGTTTGCCAGTTGTGGGTATCAAATGTTTTGTTTTTGTTTTTGTTATTATTTAAGTTTTCAATTTAATATAGTGTATTTATATCACTAGTGCCAAGTCACAAATAATGGCATATCACTACATAGACAATTTAATTCAAGCCAACTATTTTTTTTAAGGAAAATTGCCTGAATTTGTCCGATGTTTTTTTCTGGTTTTAAACATATTTTACATGTTGTGTTCTGTGTTGTGCATATCTGTTGTTGTTTCAAGAGCACCTCTGTTTTTGCTTTTTTGTTGCTGTGTTTTGGGGTTTTCCATCACAGGAATCACATCTTGGCGAGGTGAAGTCATATTGTATTGTGTGTTATTTTTTGCTGCAGCTCTGGAGTGAGTCAGAGGACAAACGTCATCAGTTGTGTGACGGTGCATGACTCTCATGACTCGGACTCCTCCACCAGCAGCGTGAGTCCCAAAACCAGCACACAGCCCTGCAAGTCTCTGGCCATCATCATGCCCTCTGTGAAGACTCAGCCTGGAGAGAGTTCGGCGCATAAATCTGCAGCAGCCGCAGGTCCTTTAAAGCTCATACCCTAGTCCCTTTTGACAAAATTCCATTTGAACAGTTGTATTTCTTAAATACAATGTTTTAAAATGTTAAAATTGGTGTTCAGAAAAACAGAATTGCATTTCCCCTGTCGTTGCCACTGTGACATTCATCCAAAAAATTGTTAGAAGAAAGAAAATCTTTCAAAAGCTTTGAATTTTGGGAATATTTTAATATTTTTTAAGCAGAATTTGAATTTTTGGGGTCTGCTTTTGAGCATAACCTTAAAGAAAAATGCTAAAGAAATAATAGAAAAGATTATGATTATCATTAGAAAAATGATGATGGTTGAAATGCCATCTAAGTTAGGTAAAAAATAATTATTCTGGCTTCCTTCTATTGGAGGGGTTCTAACTTAATAACTTCTGGAATTTGCTTATTGATATCTCCTTACCCACAAAAAGCAAGACAGAAAAGATGCTAAAAGATCAAATAGCTTTTACACCTGATTGTTGCTGTCTTGCAACCAATCTAAAAACCATCTAAAAATATATATTCAAACCGATCTAAGTATGCAAAACAACTTTTCAACAAAAAACGAATATATTTTTTTTAGCTTAATCGCAAAGAAAACATCTGAAAGAAAGACATGATATTTTGGAATTCAAAGCATAACTAATTGCTTAACATTTTAGAAAATGGTTCCGTCAGTTTTAGAACCAGGATGTTTGACTTTGAAATGCTCTGTACTGTTAGATCCGACTGCAGCCGGCTCTACAAAGTGCAAGAAGGCGTCCGGCCAGCCGACGGCTCGGCCGGGAGACTCCAGCGCTGACCGCCTTCAGCGGGCTCCGTCCAGCAGATCCCAGCCCCTGAACCTTAGTCAAGTAAGAGCTTAAACAGTCTGTTTTTTTTGGCGTCCCTCTGGAAAATTTGGGATTTCTGAGCTCTTCCTGATATCTTCTCAAAGGTAGACATTGTGAGAGTTGAGGCCGGTCTCACTTCTTCCTTTTAGTAGGACGAGACAAAAACGCAGCCTCACTTTGTGTGGTTCTGACCCTGGGCACCATCCTGAGGTTCCCAGCTGGTTCACATGGCTCCAACACGTCAGACGAACGCAGAAACTTGCGCACAAGCGGAGCTGTTTTAAAGTCTACAGACTGAGCGGCTGGAAGCCCATGCGGAGCCCCGGGCACCGGACTAATACGGTTATATTTTCCTGCTTCTAGTCAGAACTGGAGCAGCCGCATTGGGGATGTTCTACAACTGTCTCACAGCTTGTTTAGAGAGCCCGGTGAGCCGGCCTGCCGGAGACAGAGGCATGGATTAAGTCTTTCTAGGTCTGGTTTACAGACTATTCCTCTGATTTTCCACCTGTAATCCCTGTGTGTGAATGTAATGGTCGTTTCAGGTGCAGCAGTCCGCGATGCCCTCCTCCCAAACCCAAACGGTGAGCGGCGGCGGCTCCTCGCGGCGTCCGCCCACGTACCCCCCCCCGGCCCCCTCCCACTCGTCCTACCGCTTCCACGAGAGCGCGCTCTTCGGCCCCGCGCCCAGCCTGTACGCCTACCCGGCCTCCGCCGCGCTGGCCTCCGTGTCCCAGGCCGTGGACCAGCTGCAGGGCGGGGCCACGGCCCGCCACGCCAAGCCCGGGGGAGCCTACCCCCCCCTGGCCCTGCTGCAGAAGAGCAGCAGCCTGGCCCTGGGGGGCGCCGCCCCGGGACAGTACACCACCCAACACCACCACCAGCAGCAGCAGCAGCTGGGGGGGGCCCAGACCTTCCACCACCGCCCCGGAGCCGCCTACCCGCGGAAGCTCAACCAGTTCCCGTACATGTGAGCCCCGCACCCAGACCAAACCCAGGCCAGAGGTTTAGTTTCCAAATGAACTTTTTCCCCGTAGCGCCGTCCCAGAATTTGTCCATGCTTTAACCCACCCACCCCCCCCTTTCTTTACGAGGCGGCGTGATCTGTTTAGTGTCGAGTCTGTGTTGTGCTTCTGGGCATTTTAACTTCATTTTTTGGCGTCGACATCACGGCTGAACTTTTTATACACAGAGTCCTACATTAATGGAAGTAAATGTTACACTAGCAGTCCATTTTTTGTCGATTATTCTTACACAAAAGGAGACCTCTGATGTGGACAAAACGAAAGGAGACTGTTACGCTGCTTCAGAGTTATTGTTATTAGGTCACGGGAGTCAGACATGACTGAAAACATTTTGCATTAGCTCACACAATCGCCTTATCCAGGCAGTTTCTTTTCTCCGTTTAAAAAATATCTTTTTTTTTTTTACTCTCTGCACATTGTGATTAGCTGTATAAATATGTTTTTATCAATGAATGTACTGTGTGTGTGTGTGTGTGTGTGTGTGTGTGCGTGTGTGTGAATTTGATCCGTGCTCAAAACAAAATGGTGGACATAAGCTACGTGCCGTACTGTGTAATAACGTGTCGTTTCGTGTGTTTTCCTTTCTCACACTTAGGAGTCTGTATGAGTTCCAGCCATTATTGCCTATATTTATGTTCGTCGTCCTAATCGAACGCTGAGCCGTTGCACAGAGAAGGATGTGCCCGAGTGGTCGTTTTATTCCCTTTTAAAAAACAAAAAAACACACATTTTTAGGCTAACTGTTAAAGGGCCTGACATGGAGTAGCTAGCATTCAGGAGAGCTGCAGGCCGATTAATGTCTGACTTGTGCAACAAACGGTAACATTGGGGAAAATGTAAACGTGCTTGTCTCGTGACGTGATGTCTGTGGAGTGAAGCGTGCACATAAGCTCTGATCAGGTATCGCACTGGTGTAAAAGGCGGATCCATTTAGGTTCATTTTCTCCACTACTGCCTTTAATTTGTGAATAATCAAAAGCGGTGAAGTCTATAGAAAAATAAGTTGATGTTCAGTATGTTACTGCTTCTAAACAAATAATAGGTTTGGTGAAATGATTCTTCCATCCTGCTGTGTTGTGAAGTGCTACATTACAGAGAACACACAAAGGACCTTAACCCGTATATACGCAATAAAATCTTCTCAAGAAGAAGTCATGTCTCAGTGGTGATTTAGGCTAGATGGTGCCAGTAATACACACATCTTGCATCTGCACGAGCCACTCTAAACAGATACTCAAACAAAAACTCCTGATAGCCATTAAGACCAAGATTTTTGGTTTTGTGTAGAGGTTCAACAACAAAAAAAACAATAGCTGATCCAAACCACTACAGCCAGAATACTGACCAGTACTTTTAAAATACCACATCTCTGGCCTCGGTCTCTCTTCACTGTCTCCCTAGAATGCCGTGGATAGAATTTAAATGTTCCTTGTTACATTCAAAGCACTTAAGAACTTAATTCCAAATCATCTCAAGAAAGTCAATTGTTACTTTATCATCCCAGTAGATCACTGTACATGGAAGCTCAAAACGTACCTATTTAAAAAATACATTAAGTAATTTTGTGTTTTAATGTGCCTACAAGATGATCGTTAATATAGTTCTATGTTTATCTTTACACGTATTGAACTATTCATTCATTTTGTAATAGACTGAACCCATGGCTTATGTGAGTGTCCCTAACCCGTACACTCCCTGGACAGAGAAGGCAGATGGTTTGAGGACTAAGTTTAGAACTGAGGAGGCTTTTCTGACGAGAGCCAAACATCTTTAAGATCCAGTAAATCTAGTTGCCTTTACTTAAGCTCTTAGCATTCCACCGGTGAATGAGAAAAATACAGGTGTAAGAAGCCTAACCAGACAAAAAAAACAAAACAAAAAAATCCTCAGTTGATAAGAAACTTTTATTCTTTCCTTGTGTATTTGCAGTACATCTTACAAAGCCGCTGCATTTGGATATCATACATGTTTACAATCCGAAGGCAGAGCCTGCAGCGGTATACAAACACTCCACAGGTTACTGAAAACTGCTGTGAGACGAGAGGAACGGCAGGTCGGTGCATTTGAAGACATCTGATGTAAAAGCTTTAAACCAATGCGATGAAGAGCAGCCAACCAGAGGACATCAGGACCAAATCACCACATGACATTCAAAGATTTGGAATCGTGATTAATAAATAAATGTATGATTGTAGGTACAATATGCAGACACATGAGAAACTAATTGGTGAATATGGCTGAATCAATGGGATTATTTTTTCTAATTTGCCTTCAGTTAGTCGACAGATCCCACACCCACTGTTCTCACATTAGGCCTAATCTTTGCTTCTTCTCACCGTTTCAGCAGGCCAGTGGAAAAATGGCAGGTAGCGTCGCAATAAACCGACAGATCCGTGGGCCGAACGGAAGGATCCATCTTTTAATGAGGACTTTTTTAGTTCTCTCTCATAGAGGTACGTGAGGAATGTGAATATTTACACTGTATACAATCGTGTTAAGGGTTAAAGTCCTCATATACACACGTTTCACGAAGGAACTTGGAAATTTAGAGCTGATGCAGTCCAACTGTCCGATGACGCTCGGAAGGCAGACTGTGCAGGCTGTGAGCGGTGGGCGGGAGGCCTTCAGAACTCCTCGTGCACGTTTCTGGCGTAATCCATGAGCTTGCTGCCTGTGAAGTATTCGCTGTACCGTAGGATCTCCTCCAGCTCCAGCTGGTGGTTCTGGTTCTCGTCGGCCACGGCGATCATCTGTTTAGCCTCATTCAGAGCGTTGTGCTCGTTCATGGGGTCCATGTACTCCTGAGAGAAAAAACACGAACAGATAAACAGTCGAGTCTAAGTAAAGACTCAGCTCGACAGGGAAAAATGTTTTCTTTTTCCAGCTGTTTCCAGAGGTTTTAGTTGATTTGATTCAGAGTATTTGCACAGAAAAAAAATTCTAGGAGTGAATGAATTGGGTTTATTCCAAATAAGTAAAAATGAACAGCATCAACATCTGATTAAATTAGAGCGGAAAATTAAGCACCAACGTCAGAGCCATTTGAGAGAACAAATGAGTTTTAAGCCTCTTTGCCCTCAATCTTGGAGGGACTTTAGCTAAAACCCTGTAAAACTGGGGATGTTTTACAGAACTCAGTTTGACATTAAAGGCTTCATCAGTTAGAACTGATGAGGAGGTGAAATGTCTTCTACAAAACCTCACGTCTGGTTGCCTGAACTGAACTTTTCCAGGGTTGATTAAAATGCAGATTCTGGGCCAGGTACTTTCAATTGGTCAAAACACCGGGGGATGTATGGAGGTCCCGTCACTAACCTCCAGCTCTTCCATGGTTACGATACCATCCCGGTCCGAGTCGATGACGTCCTCGAACTCCTTCTTCCTCTCTCGGACCCAGTCGTCGTCGATGTCCTGAGCCTGCTGGTTCTCCACGGTCCCCACGGGTAATGAGATGAACTCTGACAGGGTCAGCTTCTTGTCACCGTCCTGGTCTGAGAGAAAACCGCAGGGAGCCGTGGACTTTTACCGTTTTCATTTCAGACAGACGTACTATTCCAGTGTGTGCGGGGCAGGATTTAGCATATTAAAGCTAACAGAACCGGTCACTGGGTCCAGCTCCAAATGCCCATTTCTTGACAATTCTGAACTCAGGCCTTCGACCTGACGCAGAACGTACCTAAGTCTCGCACGATTTCCTTGACCATGTACTTGAGCATTCCTCTGCTGTGCTCGGGGTGGAGGAAGGACAGGAACTCCTGCTCGTTCAGCAGCTGATCGGGTGGAGGGTTGTCGGCCTGGAACCAGCGATCCTTCAGACTCTCCAGAACCTCCTGAGCTGCAGAGGGGGACGCAGAAAAGACGTTAGCAAGAGAGATCATACGAGTATATGAACCAAGTTGCTGAGTCGGACAAAGACGTTCAACACTTACTTTCTTCATCCAGTTTCAGATCTTCGTTATTCTTCATTTTCTCTGAAATTTCTTTTTCGTTGAAACCTTTGCTGGCCAGAAATTTCACTTTGTACTCGTCCCATGTCACGTGACCTACAGGCAGAGAGTGCCGTCAGAAGAGAAGCAGAGAAGGAATCGTTCTGGGATGGGGGTGCTGTTGACTCACCATCCCCGTCCGGATCCACAGCCCGAAAGCTGTTTTTGTTCTCCCTGACTGCCTCCTGGAAGTGCTCCTCTGTCTTCTCCATAATCCAGCGCTGCATCTCTTTGGCACTCACACTCCGGTCCTTGTTAAAGTCCACTCTGTCATGAGAAGAAAAAACAAAACAAAAAAGATGAAAGTACTGAATGAAGCTCCAGGTATTACTAACACAATAAGCAAGTAGTCAAAGCTAGTTACTGTACCTTTAATCTCTTTGTAATTTTCAAACCAAATCCTTGATGTTTTTAAGGAAATGACCAATATTTGAATTTTTTTCTGAGGCAAGTTTGATGTTTCAACAGAACATATGTTGAACTTTTATAAAGTCTTTGACAAACGGAACTTTTTTTCCCTTCTTAAATGGAGTTTCCGTCCTTCCTTTCTCCTCCCAAGCAGAACCTCAAACTTGACCCTGAGCAGTTAAATGTTTTTTTTTTATTAGCACTATGAGATGGACACCCCCCCAATATCAGATTTGGGTCAAGTTATGAAGTCTTATTCCTTTTATTCTTTGCCCTAAAACACCATAAAGTAGTGCAGCTACGCAGATTTTTATTCTAAGACACGGGTTAAGTCCCTCTCCCTTTTGCCAGTAACACATCCACTTCTGGGCGCTCTGCTGGCCAACACAAGCTCCCTCTTTCAAAAGGAATGAGAGGGGACTTTCAAAGGGAGTTGCATGCTGTAATTCTGGTGTTTTTTTTGGAAAGAGTCAAAATTCTTAACATTTCTGTTCTGAGTATGGTTAGGAGATAGATACAGTGACACTGGACACACTTTGGGAAAATTAGAACTTTTTCTTACTTGGTAAAAATGTCAATGAGTTTCTTCCTGTTCCTCCTGGGCTCTGAATCTTCATCGAACTCTTCTATCTCCTTCCCCAGGAAAACCTCCTGGTGGAAGTCCTTGTTAAGGTGGCCATCCCTCTCCATCTTCACCCCGTTCAGGTGGTCAGGGGGTAGTATCTCGTTCTCGTCCTTATTGTTAACCGGAGACTTGTCCTTTGAGGCCGACATGTTGGCGGGGCGCGCGTTCACGTCCATGGTGTGAATTAGGATGTAAACGAGGAGGGAAACGGCCAGGAGGTTCCTGCGCCACAGTTTCCTCCAAACAGCCATGACTGCCTTCGGAAAAACACACGTCAAAATAAAGGCCAAGTTTGCATATGCCGCGTTCGCGTAAGTTCGGAATTTCCCTTACTGTATCACGACCCTGTATTTATTTATTTATTTATTTTACATACACACCTACATTTTCAGAGTTTTAGATTACATCATTTAGTCTTATTTGTTATGATTTGTGATTGTCATTTTCAATTTAACAATAATTACAGATGTGCTGCCTTTTCAGACTGCCGTTTACCGTAGTTCTTAACCAAACAGGACACCCCAGAAACCCTCTAATTACCCGTGTTCACGTGACATTTTTAACTATTCTACGGAAACAATTGGCTGACAGGAACTCTATCCTAAAATCGACACTTTGAACGTCTTAATTAATCTACGTCACGCCGTGGAAGTTTGTAGAAGTATTGATGCCAATTCATATGTGGCTAGCACAGTCGGGATAAGATAATGATAAGTCTTAACGTTAGCGCGTGTCGGAGGGTGAACAGTCTCAGATATCGACAGGTAAGGACAGCAATGTGAGCGAAAATAACTTTTGAAGACTGTGCTAAAGGTGACGTCAAACTACTCCGTTTGAAAAACGGCAGGTAGCGAACAGTGTAATAACCAGCTAGCTAAGGCTGATATTAGCCGGGAATCATACACACCTGCGGTGTTTCCAGTAAGTCAGGCAAGGTATCAGACTCCAGTTCCTGTACACGTGGCTCCACCACAACACCCCCCTTTCTAAAAATGACCGAGGACTTATTCTAAAACAACACGAGATGAACACAAAATATGCTTCTAAATGCGTGCGAAAGCTCAAATTCCTCTTAAGTCACCCGGGCTACCAGCTGAACTGGTGACTGACTGCTTAGCTGCTGGAGAATCTCGGAATAATTCTAAAACTTACCCAACTCTAAAATTTGATTTCCGGTTATTATTTTCAGAGTAAAGCCCCTTGCCTCACAGGGACATACAACGGCATTTTTCCTTTTTATGGCTAACAAGGGGGAGAACTTGTGGTTTGAAAAATTAATAAAAGCATAAAATACTCAAATATCTGTCTAATTTTGGATGAAACTGAATGAAAGCAGGGAATGTAATAGCTATAGTGTCTGTTTTTTAAACTGTTTAATGACTGGCATCCAGCTCTTGTGTGATTATTCCCATACTTACCTGAATAATACACATCCTATTTGACTATTCCACTTGTTGGCATAAAACATGTTACTAGATGAAGTAACTCCAATGGCATGACACGCTGTTTGTCAGTGTGATAGCCGAGCAAAAAATCTTTTAGGTTTGAACCTAGATTGTGGTGTTTGCACTCCTGTGTTGGTTTTGTTTAGGCACTCTGTCTTCCTTCTACTCCCAAGGAAGTAAATCACAACAGCTTGAAAAACGGAAAACTGGACTTCTTGGAATCTAGAGGAAGTTGCACCTGTCAACAGAAAGGCTTCTTCAGTTCTAAGTTCAGTTAAGTTTGGAATGAGTGGTAAATACTAATGGATTACTGTGTAAACAGTTTTTTGTGTATTGGTCTTGTGATAAATGAGCTATTTGTTCATGATTTTCCCCATCCTGAAACATTGTCAGGCTCCTCTGTAACCTGACAAGAATAGGCTAAGGTCAGTGTGGACGGTAAATGGCAGTATATCCCAGTTCTGCTTATTTTTTAATGATACAGATAAAGAGAAATACACCAAAAACATACCAAGACAGTATCATGGATATTTGAGTTAGCTACAATTCTCTTTCATAAGTTGTTGATGATAAATTGTTTTAACTGGGGCAAGAGTGAAACCACAAAAAGCTGCCATCGAAAATTGAATGTAAAGGTTCATATTGTGAAACTGCTCAATCCGATGTTAAATTAATTTTGTTTTGAAAGTTTAATTCATGTGCTTCCGGTGTTATATGTTGAACTTCATGCTTTTTAGCCTCTACTTCCTGCTACGTTTCCAGACAGCTGTGCCAACAAATACAGGAAGTAGGATGGGGCCAAAGTGGAAAGGTACTGCTGCGCTGTTTGTAATTCAGATTATTCCCTCATGATGGCACTGTGTTAAAATGTAATATCCAAATGGACAAAACAGCGGTGTAAAAATGTGTACAAGGAAAAGGGGGAGACTCCAGGAAACACGAGTTTGATGTAGACAAATTAAACCAAAATCATAACACATTATTAGTTA
>JABUIW010000028.1:1298601-1328236 GCA_013363375.1 Menidia beryllina | reverse complement strand
GTTTGATGTAGACAAATTAAACCAAAATCATAACACATTATTAGTTAGAAAAAAATCTAAACAGGCAACTCACACAAGTTAAAATATATAAATAAGTATATAAATAAGTGCTACTCATACTGACTATAGATATTGTCAGATCCAGAGCCTCTTTGCTGAGCAGGCTCATGGTGGACACAGTGGACCTAACAGGACACATTGGCAGGTTTTTAAACAACAAACTACATCAGATAACATTTTAAGGTCATAAAAGAAACCTTAATCTAAACACTGGGCTGTGTTCAGGCAGGGTCTGGTATTGGTACAGAGCCAACATCAAAGATACACAACTTCATACAAGGCACGAAGACACACAATTCAATTGTCTACCAGAGAGCCTCTTCAGCTGGAGCATTTCACCTATGAGATAAAACAGCTGAGCACGGTTGTAAGGTTGCCAATAGAGAGAGGCAAGGCAGAGAGAGGGGGAGCAGGGGGAGGGAGAACGGGAGATGATAAAACTCCACTGTGAGCCCTCCTGTAAGCTCAGAGCAAAGGAGCAACTGAGACCAGAGGGGCAGGAATTGCAACGGAGCAGGCAAAAAAAAAAAGAAAAAGGGATCGACCAGACTACATCTTACGGCACAGACTTATTTGGGGCAGCCGGTGAACAGCATCAGAGTTGAGCAACAAAACAAAGCAAAACAAACAAACAGAAAAACAAAAACAAAAAAAAAACAATCACCACAAACAATAGCTTTTTGCAGAGATTGAAGTGACCGCTGTAAGGAGCTACGTATTCTTCAAGGATAAAAGAAGAAGGCTTTAAAAAACAAAAGGTCAGTTTTGGTTCTGCATATCTGTCTCCTGTTTTGGTTCCTGTGCATCCACGCTGGCTCGGGCAGATCCACTCGAATGCTGACCTGCAACTTTTGGATGAAAGTCCGGTTTTCGCAGAGCCCTCAGCCTCCACATCCCGGTGCTGGAGCCTGGACATCTCGCCCCACGTGAGGATCAGCAGGAGAAAAAGCGAGAGAGGAAAAAAAAAGCACCCCGCCATCCATCTTCAGCTGTCGCAGCCCACCCTCCGCTTTGGACGCCCCTCCTCATTGCCTCTTCTTTTGCACCCTGTGCCCCCCCTCCACCCCCACCACCACCAAAACCCTCCTCCTCCAACACCTCACCCCCCAACAGAGCAGAAAGCGTGAAAAATCTCACTAATGGGTTTATTTGCTGTCAGATCTGCGCCGATCTGTCATTCCCTTGGACCACTCTGCTTGACACATTTCATAGTTGAGTAAGCCTTCTTGGCTTTCTGGCTGGACTTAGCAGTGCCCCCGCGACGCTGTGCAGGCTGCGAGCTCATCAAGAGGGGAGCGACGGCGGCGGCAGTCAGCCTGACAAGGCTCCCAGAGCTGCATTCCTTCAGTCTCCTTCCCCCTGCCTGTGTTTGGGAGCCTCGTGGGCATCCTCAGCTTCTGTCCAGGCAACAGCGACTGGTTTCCCCCCCACCCCCCCCTCCGCAAGATTCGGCCCGGTTTGGAACGGAATCTGGTGCTGACTGAAAGAGCGGGAAGATGCGGTGTGGGGCCGGGCCTCTGGCCGTGGTGGCTGCAGTGTTTTGGACTCAGTGCATCCTTCTGCAAGGGGTGGATGCCAAGAAAGAGCGAAAGAGGCCAAAAGAGGCCACTCCACAACACACAGAGGCATTCAATACAACTCTATCCAACAGCGAAGAAGTTGGTGGAAGCATCAAGGTAGGGAGTAAAGATTTGGAAAAAAAAGCTGAGCAAGCTTCTCAAATATTTGTGAACTTTATACAAATGTCTGATCTTATCCTATAGATGTGTGTCTATATGTGCAGAATTCTTTTTCGCATGTGCTGTGTGCCGTGGGAGTAGAGTAAAAAAAAAAAAGCAAAAGGCACACAGGACAGGTGTGCCCCGCCAGGTCAGACTTCAGACAGCGTGACGGAGAAAAATGTGTTAAAACTCTAAATGGATGACTTCCGGAAGAATGCTAGGAATGTGGACATCCAAAGGCCAATCAATGCATCAATTAGAGAGCGCAGCGGGTGTCTCCCAGCAGTGTTTCACGCTATGGGAACAAATGCGACCTCAGTTTAGAGTCAGATATGATAGGTCCCAACACCTCGGCTTTTCCTCCGGTTATTAACCCGTAGGCGGAATCATTTCACATAGAAAAGTGTTGTCAGTTTCTATTTCTAGATACAGAAAAAAGAGATAACAGTTCAAAAGTAGCCATGGGAGAAAAAAAAAGCAGTTTTGTTTAGAAAAACTGGTAGATTTCCATTATCAGGAGCGACAGTTGGCCCTTGACTCGGCTATTTATTGCTTTTCTTGATGGTGTTGCATATTTGCAAGCGTTTCCAACCGGGTGTTTGTTTTGCTTTCAGCCCAACCATTCTGTTGGCATTCTCATGTAACTCTCCCTGCCCCGTATACCAGCCTTCAACCTCCACCACGTCCCCCTCCCATCACCTTAAAACACACACAGTGAGCTCTCCTTTGTATCTTTGGAGGTGGCTGTGGCCTGCCGGTGTTTATTTGACTTGGTTCGGCCTGTAAAAGCAACGGCTGTGAGGGATGATCATGTGTCAGAGGTAGAGTCTGATGAAGATGGTCCCGCTCCTCTGTCTGGTCCCACTGGACCAGACAGGTCCCCCCCCCCCCCCCCCCCCGGGTTGTGCCTTACATGCCGTGATGTAACTCTTGGGAAAATGAGGTGGGCAGATATTTAAAAGCCTGTGGTGATGTTGTTCCCAGCGTGTGCACAGACCCGGCCTGACTCCACCGGGTCTGGGACATCCGATAGGGGCGGTGTGGCAGCATGCCGTGTAAGCCCCTCACAAAGTCCAATAGAAAGAGTCCTGAAAGGGAACACCTCCGCGAGGATTAGGCCCCACCGCCTCCCTCTCTGACATTCTTTTCATCTCATCTCACTCAATCAGATGGTAATGACATAATCACTCTTAAGACGCTGTGTTATGCCAGATAATGTCTTTGCCAAACATTTTCACCTCTGGTGGAAACCGAGTTTTTAAGTCTGACATCCGATGAAGTGGACAAACTCAGCCTTGCGTTTGTTGGTGGTGCTCTATCTGGGTTTCTGTTCAAGGAAATTTTGAAAGGTTTTAAAAAGAGAAGAAAAAAAAGCATGCCACACACCATGAGAAGTGGTAGACGTGCTTTTCTTGGGCAGTTTATAAGTTTACCCTATTACACATCTGTTAGGTCTCACAGAAAACAGCATGTCCATTGGAGCTGTCTTGGCAAGCAATTTGTATTCTCAAACCAGCCAAACATTTACACTCCGCATTTACATTTTTTTCCCCCTTGTGGCCAGTGGAAACAGTTCTTATGATGCCATTTCTATTTGACCAATCCCGTGTGTGGGCTGCTGGCAGCGTGCAGTTGTATGCTGCATTCCTCTGGAGATTTTCCATTTGAAAGCCATCACAACAGTAAGGTGTGCCTGGGCTTCACAGGGAAGAAAAGGGAGCATTTATGAGCAAACGAAGAACATTTCAAACAATCCCCTGATCTCCGGGAACCCCTTTAGAGCATCCTGTCAAAGGCATAAGCGTTTTCCTCTTAGGATGAGAGGAATATGTCCCTGTCACGAGCCGTGAGGGGTCTGTGTCGGTTGTAATTGGGGAGCCGCGTCAAACATCACGCCTGGCGTGTTGAGTAATAGTTGGATTTAGCCCCAAGCTAGGGTTTTTTTCCCTTTCTCATCCTTTGAGATGATTAATGTAGTAGTGTGTGGGACGTTTAGGATCAACCCACACAGAAGATACAAGGCCAAATCCCACCGAAATGCCAGAGCACACAGCTCTTCCATGCTATAGCTGCCTATAGTCTCAGTGGCATGATGATGGATTTAGCTCTCAGCAGAGGTTACGCTTTGTTAACATTGTGAAATAATGTCACGAAGCAGTCAGAAAAAGTGTGAAAAAGACACAAATAACAAACAGCCTTTTGTCATTACAACTTGAACTCACAAGCAAAATAAACCACACAGTTAGGCTTCCCCAATGCAGACACAGAGCAGCTGTTTTTACTCGGATTCTTGCCCCATTCATGGAAGTCAATTAATCTTGCCTGATCGTATACTAGTCGTGTTTCCAAACGTGCGAGCTGTTGACTGCAGCCTTGAATAAAATCAGTGGGGCTCATTAATCCACACCAGATAATAAGGAAATTCTTATATTCCAGTTTCATCCTCCTGGTGCCTATAATCTGCACAACAATGAGGAGAAACATGCTGTAAGTTTTGAAAGTGTGTTGAAAATCAGATCCATTTTCTTTACATCAGCCAGAAATGAATTGGTTATCTTAACGTAAATGAATTAAACCGACATAAGCCGTGAGTCTGAGGGTTAAAAAAGCTCTGTAATTAATAAAACATTGTCAAACAAATTTGACATAAAGAATTGAATAGAATCTCAGTGAGAATTTAAAAGAAATATGGTATTAAATTCTTAATTACTGGGTTTGGAGCCGATTAGCAAGGAGATATAGGCTGTCATTCATCATCAGTCACCCTGTAGGTACTATTCTTAGTTGCAGTAAAGCTGAAGGAGCCTCTGACTGAGGACAACTGTTGTATATTCACTATGTAGCACTGACCATTGTGTTCATCAGCGTTCTCAGCACTCTTCCTTGCGCATCCTGCTGTAGGGGCTCCAAATCATTCCTCACGACAGAGCCAGCCTTCATTCTAATTCATCAGATTGTTTGAGTCACTGGTTCTGATGTGCTGCCCTAACTATTGTGGCAAAGCAGATCCCCGCCCGACCCCCCACTACCGATTTAATAGATGTGTGCAACATGGTGCTGGACATGTTGAAGAATCTTAGCTTTTTTTATCCAGTAAGAATATATGTTCCCTAATTTAAAACTCTAAGAATTTCAACAAAACATAAAAAGTGAATGTAAAAATTCACCAATATTTAAACAGTGACAAATTCCCAATGAGGAGGTTGGACGGGTGGTGTTCAAATTAAGTACCTGGTTTTCATTCAAAAGTCCCTTATGTCTCATAGTTAGGAACTTACTTACTCTAGAATTAACACACAGTTATGTTAGGTTTAGGAACTTGCCCCATCATAGGTTAAGGCATGTACCCCTCTTGGTTTTGGGTGAGAATGTTTAAACCATTTTTTCCAGTTGACCAAGTGAGATATTCCCCTCTATTGCCAATTATGCAGCAGTAATGCAAGAATTTCCTTATTAAAATCCATTGTCATGCTCGTGGTCAGGCAGAAAAGTGTAAATTTGATTTTCTGCTGTGCAAATATAAATATTTTCATCCAGATTTAACATACAACTGAGCCACGAAGCTGCAACTGTGGCCACAAAATGTTTGGTTTGTCCATTTGATCAGGGCAACATAGACCCCTCTACTGTTTTTTAAAAAACATATTTAAAACCCATCTTGAAGATAACAACAAGGCATTTAACAGTTAGAATCCTCACTTTGAACATTTCACATGTGAATAACAATAATGTTTGATGATAATCTGCATCTCTGCTTGTTAATCCCTCAATTACTCTTTATATTTGTTTCCCAATCTAACACATGTACTCTTGTGACTCAACCCATCAGGGGCAGATTAACTGCAACAAAGTGTGACAAGAAATCCATTTTATACTGATGCACCACAGTCTGGGGCACAAATGAACCGATCTTCTGATTGAAAACACTGCTGTTCTGCCCACAATGGAACCCTGAACCTGGGACTAATTTGAATCCTTAGAGCTTTTCAACATCTCACTTTACCTACCACAGGGAAAATTAGCACTCACCCTAGATTTAACACTGTAATTTGTACACAAAACAGCTGTGGCAAAGCGATTTTTTTTAACATTTTCTTTTGGCCCTTTTATATCAAGAAGACGCCCAGGCCTTCCCATTTGGTTTTAAAAGCATAAACACAATGTTTTTCCATTTACTCTCACAAAACCGAAAGAAATACTGTTTTTCCCAAACTATGATACATTTTTTAACATAAATGATCACCCTCAGACATGTTCCTGCAACTTATAATGAGCCACTTACAGCATCCATATAGTGCGATGGGAGTAATTATGTGTTCTCTCAGTGCTTGTCAGTTGTGTAATACATATAGTGAAAGGAGAGTCAACATTGCATGCCTGACTGTATTTAGTTTTTCTCTGCGATAAATCCTCAGAAAGAAATCTGCGTTTTTGAAGAGCAGTGGTGGGGAACACCGTCGCGGGTGTGTGGAGACGACTGGGATGCGTGCAGGTTGGCAGGATCCCCTCATCCCACGCAGCCCGGGCATCCCTGCCTGCCTCACAGGGCGCCGCTGGCCTGGGGTTAGGCCCTTCCACTCATGCATGGATGGCTGCACAGGGAGCAGTACTGGGATATAAAAACAAGGGATTAGAAAAAAGGCTTTCCATCATCCTGCGCAGTCTTACACCTGCATGCGCAACATTTTTTTATCAGCAGCAAAATGTCTCATGTTGTGTAGTGTAGCACGAACAGGTAGAAGGACAGATAACGCCAAAGCGAAAATAAGATAAGTTTGCCTTGCGCTCATAAGAATGCAGGAGCTGGCTGCAGAGGAGTAGAGTTTCAGTGTCTGGTTACAGCCCCAGAGACATGTTTTAACAGTTGCGTTTGTGTTTTTGGTGGCACGCTGCCCCAGGGGAATATTTCCCATTTTATCGCCCCAAATAAATTCTCGCTAATTTTCTCCAAACTTCATGAAAAACATATTAAAACAGCGCACACAGAAGAGTCATTTTTCTCCAGGTAATAAAACCTTATGGGCCTCTGTGATGGATCAAATTAAAACCCATTAACCAACTGATCCAAAACCTCCAAACGAGCAGTGCTAGTAAAAGTGTGAGGGAAGTAATGATATGCAGCCATCTCTCTTCTCATCTCTTATCCCTCTTATCATCTCTAATCTCAATCTATTTTTAGTTATAGGTACTAGCAAAAGTCAACAACAATAGCGTACTCCAGCGCACCTTACAGGGCGTGTGTGTGTGTGTGTAGGGGGGACACTTTCAGGGATGGCAATTGGGTAAAAAGGTTCACATATCCTTAAACAAGCAATACATTATTCACTCATTTCACTCATATCGGCCTTTGTTCTCCTGCTTGTCTCACGTGTGAGTGTCCTCTATTTAGTGCCTGCTAACTCCACTCTGTGAAGTGTGTCTGCACTGTTTGACTCGGTTTGCGTTGCTTCTTTTGCTGTGAAATATGTGGAATCTCTGCTCAGCATATGACGGTCACGGTTGCTGCAGCATACCCCCATGGAAGTCCAAAGTAGCAAAGAGAGAGCACATTAAAACTGACAGATTAGTGATGGATGGAGGAGCAACATGTAAAAGTAAAGATTATATCCTCAAGCAATAGGTCTTTGATATAATAAAAAAAAAACTCCAGTTGATAAAAGGTCCTCATACTTTTTTATACTGATACATTAAGTCATTAAAGCTTTTGCTTGAATTTAAGAAAATATTCACATCAACTTTGTGCGTCTTTTTCTGCCTTGATTTTTCAGTTATTTAATACTCTTAAGGCCACAAGCAGCAGATCCTTGGTGTATAACACTAAGAGAAGGTAACATATGCTGTGGTTAATTCATTTTCCAAGTGAATAATAGCACTTCCTTGTCCTGGTCCACATGTTTTGAACGTAAAGCATGTTGCAGGACCACCCAATAAGGAAAGACATTCCTTTTGTTTTACGCTAGTCTGTATCTCAGCGGCAAACTTGAAAGGCATTTGGTAACACAGATATCTGTTAACAAAACAGATATATTGTAATTTTAATGTTGCCCTTTGGAGATCATTGCCTTTTCACGTGCCATTATGAAATGTTTGAGACTAGGTAGTAACAGCAAAAGAATCTGAAAAACAGGGAACACAGGGTGGCTTTAAAAATGTATGTCTCATCATTCTATTTAAGAAAAATATTCAGATTATGGCATTTACTTGAGCTGCATTAACCCATGAAAACCCACGCGATGCAACAATTAATTGAAACTCACATCAGTTAATTAAAAATAGCCAAGTATTCTATGAAACATGAAACATTACAGACCGTTGACATTTGGTGGTGGTAATGTTTTTAAATTGAAATGTGTTTCTTTTTTGTGTTGTTTTTTTCTTAATGGGGGGTCCATTTTGGTCGGTTTCAGTTTCGGTTTCAGAAAAAAGAGTGTGGATTTTTATGAGTTAAGGCTACCACAGTAATACTGTTATTTACATGTATTACAGTTAGTTGAACTAATTCCACTCAAATTCAACCCGTATGCTACTGTGTTGCTATGATCAAAACTCTCATAGTATCTATTTCTTTGAGGTAAAGCAAAGATTCATTTGTGCAAGTGGATCTGATGCTGGAGCCACTGCAACATGCAATCTGATCCATGAAAACCGGTTTAAGCAGCTGGCTGCTTAAAAGAAAAGACATTTTGTTATCATATCGATCTGGTATATGAAAAATTACAACAAAGTTTTATTCATTCTTACATCATTCCACAAAGCTTCTGAGTATATCTTTAGGTTAAAAGTATCAGAAAATGCAGTTGTGTATTGTTCAGCTTAATCAGGTTAGTATCTGAGTATTAATGTGCATGTAGACATAGCAACTGATTTAGAAGGATATAAGGTGATAGAGGTGGTGGCTAAGGTAGGAAGTTTAAGGAGTTCAAATTAGAGTGCTTCATTGTCAATGACTAGTAAGTATGTAGAAGACAAATAACTAATTGGTCAGTTTATGTACCTCTATGTATGCCAAGATCCATAGCAGTACATAATAAACAAAAAAAATAGATTAAAATGTTTTGAGCTTTAGTTGCTGGAATGTTGGTTTGCTGAAATTGGAACACAGTATAAAATTCTATGCTAAGCTTAGAAACCTGAACTGCTTGCTATATATTTTATAAAAACAGAATGTGGTTTCAAGCTCCTTTATAAATATTTAAGTACAATTAAATTTATCTTCAGATAAAAAGAATTATTACCAGCTGAGAACCCAATACAGAACTTTTTTTTTCCAGCCCCATCAATAGGGATAAATACTGTCTGGAAGACTTAACGTTTCTCATCCTCTCACAGAATACCTGACACATTCTCCTGGCCTGTTTTGGAAAGGCGTGTGCTTACAGTTGCTGACAGACGAGACAACTGTGAGGCACTCGCACATCAGCCATGATCAAAGCCAGAGCCCTGCTTGTTCATCAGCTCTGAGACTGATACCTGGAATCCCTCCCTCCCCACTTTGTTCGAGGCTTGTTCCTGCTGATGCGGAGCTATGCCAGGGAATCCATAGTTTACTTTTGCAATAGTCTCAAGCAAGCAAGTGAGAGATTGAACGCCTCTGACAGGTTTTTTGTGTCAGCGAGCGCTACAGTTTTTGTGTGCGAAGGCGAATAATGTTTGAAGTCCTTGGTTGAGACAGACACCCACCTGCATACAATGAATCAGACAACTAAGGCAAGTTGTGTGTGTCTGTGCGTGCGTGCGTGCGCGCGTGTGCGACTGCTAGGAATTATCTGACAAAACAGATAGGCACGAAGAGAACAGAATGTGTTTAATGGAAAGATTTGATCATTCCTTAACCTGATGATTCAATTATTTATACAGTGATTTGCTGTTATTTCTTAGCTCAGAAATAAAGGTAATAATTACCTTGGTTTTCTTCCTTGAGCACAGAAAATCCCTTCGGGGAATAGTTTAATGGTTTAATTACAATGGTGTGTGCTACAGAGGATAACATGTAGAGTATGACTGATTTCCTGGCAATGATATGCTGCTTTTTTATTTTTACGTAGTGAATGGATAAGATGTGTAATTATAAGTTACATGTGTGGGCCAACTTGCACAGTTTTGAACTTTTGAAATAATGAACAGAGCTGTCCCGAACTTCAATCAGAGACAGGACGATAACCTCCAGTCTTAAAGATGTTAATATCGTGTCCAGCTTGCGGAACTAAAGCAATTGCCTGATATTTTAAGAAGTGTGATTTCATTAGATTGGCACCACTTTTAGTTTAGCTTTGGCAGACAGATGTGAAAATAGGAATTGGTTTGGAATTGCTATGCATTTTTTTATTTCCATTCGTTGTTACAAACACCCATTGCTGAAAAGAGTCACATGCTTTACATGAATACTTGAAGCAGGGGAAAGTACTCTCATTCTGCCTGAAAGTAACAGAAAAACAACATATTTTTTTCAATTCTTGATGGATTTTTTTAAGACTTATTTTAGTTTGCTGAATTGTACATATGTACACCATACAGAGAATACATATGTACAATGTTTTGTTCCACACTCTAAACATTCCACAGCAAAATGTTTCTTAAATGATAGTTAACATATTTGAGTTGAATATTTCCAGCTTAACCTATTCACACAAACTAACCAACCGGATGAGGTTCCTAAACCTAACCGGACAGTAGTCTTAAATTCATCACAAGCCTCTTTGCATTTCAACTGGAGTATCCTCCGGCCCTCTCACATTGTGCTACCTTGTTCCTTATTTAACTATTCAGAGGTTGAAAGTAGGATAACTTATCCGTAATGCCAAGTTGGCTAACATGAGGCACGTGTGAGCTGTAATAGAGGAAAACGTTTGTAGTATTTTCTCTGTTATTTTCTTTTAAGAAATTAGACTAATAAACCAAACAGAAAATAATGAAGGATATCTGAAAATGATTGTCAAATACAATTTTAATGGGAAGGTGACAGAGTGCACAGAGGAACCATAACTGATTTAATATGCCATTCGTGGTTTCGCATTACCGGCCGTGTGTACTTGGACATGCATGGCTAATGGAAGTCTAAGTGCACACAAGAGGGATCACAAATATGATTAAAATATATATACTGCTTTGCAGCTGTCTCCATTAATATACCTACATCAAACTGCCTTTGCTTTCACCTGTTTAATACATCGTGCCTACATTTAGAGCAGCGGTCCAATACCATCAGGCATTCTGATTGTCAATACCTGTAACATTTTTTAAAACTAATTGTACCCAGAGGTATTCAAATGTTGAGAGGTGGCCTACTCACCCCAACTCAAAGGTAAACCACATCTTTTATACTAGAGAAGGGCAATCCTAAGGGCAATCCTTTGGTCTTAAGGCCTGGCCTCTAGACATTAAATAAGCTCCATCTAAGCCCATGGGATGAAGTTTTGACCCTGTTATTCACTGGTCCTCACCATCAGTTTCTTTCTAAAGTAAGTTGAGCTAAGATTGTGCTTCGACTTAGCTAATTAACAGGACTTGCACTTCTTTGTATGTTTATGCAGATGCTTTTATCCAAAGCAACTTACAAAGTGGGGGGTAGCAAGAGTTGAACTGGGAACCTCTTGATCTGATGTTCTACCACTGAGCTACCGCCCCCCCCTCACGTACGTCTATATATGCACGGATGAGCAGTTGATTCATTGACGATCCCCCAGCTCTATCCATCCATCCATCCATTATCAATACCGCTTATTCCCATAGACTGATATTTATTATTCCAAATTTTTGTCTAAGAGAGATCAACGTGCATCTAAATTTGACCCAAATCCCTGCACAGACATCTTGAATGGTGATTTTGTCAAATAATACCGTGGTTGTGACATGATTTGTTGGGCATTTTATAAAAGTCCTTCGTCTTTCTTTATTAGTTTGACTTTGAGAAATTTGATTTAGTAAGTTTCCAGATAGACTTTACATGTTCATATGCTTTGAAAGTCTTCCTTTTGTCCAGAGTACCAGAATAACCAATGTTTTTCTTCTCAGTTTCATGAAAAAATAATTAAATGCAGCCTCCATAAAATTTTCTTCAATTTCCTTGCTGATGAATGAGTGATGTCCAGTCTCACAAACTTTGTTAAAAAGACAAAAAAACGCAAGTTGTAGATGTTAGTGTCAATGTATTCAGCCAAATAATATCTTTGTGTTGTAATTTGCATTGAAAAAAGGCTAGTTCTTTCAAGCTCGTTAAAGCTCCAAATGTTTATTAAATATAAAAAACTGGAAAAATAAGTTGATCCAACAGGCTTCCAGTCTAATGAACGCAATATCAAGTGGTCTAAAACTATTTTTGATCCAGTCATTCTTTTTTTTCAATCTGTATCCAAGTTTAAAAGCTGACATGGAGCCAACACAGCACTTGTTACGTTGTTTATTTTGTCTGCTGTCAGAGAGAAAAGAAAGAGAGAGAGAGCGCTGAAAACCTAGAAAACAGATTTTTATTCCAGCTTATTGAAAAGACAAACAAGGTTTTACTTTGCTGCGGTAGAACACGACGCAAGTCTTTAACAGTGCAGAAAGGGGCATGTTGGTTTAGCAGATAAGTGATCCGTGCGCGGCTGCCAAACCTAAACAAATTCCAGCTCAGACAGCTCACCTCCGTGGCTTTTCTTTATCTCCTCTTCTATCTCATCTGAAGGCTTTTGACATTTGGAGAAGGGTTCGGTATAAGATTTGCACTCACTTTAATTGAAATTCATTCAGTGTAATATAGTATTATATTCAGTGTGTATATTGCCAAAATGAAAACAAACCAGTTGGAGTATTTTACATGAAAACGGGGCTTCCACAGGCCTTCATAGCTTCTTATCTCCCAAACAGATCCCAGCCCTCCGAATAGTAATTTATCATATATTAAGTATTGCGGAGCATTAGAAAACACAGATCATATTCACTGTACATTTGTCATCTAGCTAACAATCTCTGTAAGACTGAAATAGATTGTATTAATAGAAGAGAATAATAAATGGGTCTCTGGTTCTAAACCTCAGTAATCGAGGCTTGTGGTCCACAAAATCAACATCGCACAGACGGGCAGACTCATTTTTCACCGGAGCGCTCATGGAAATTTTCATGTGCCGAACAAGAAAATCACTTGACAAGGTTTGTTTACATTCATCCCAGCCTGTTGGTGCAAATAAGAAGTGACGTGGCACTTGAGAGAATTATCTGGAAAAGTAAAAATAAGCACAAAAGTGAGGCTCTCGGTGGAGCTTGGTGACTGATGGCGAAGTGTAATGCCTTGCAAGAAGACGTGGCAGGAGGGAAAGAGGTTTCCATATTCGACTGGTGTCTGGCACCATTTAATTGTATCTTAGAGCAAGCTTTTCCGAATACGGTTTAAAGGAAGAAATAATCGTTGCGTTTCGTAGCCCCTTTGCATCTCACTGGGCAGAATGTTCCCATTGCCATGTGCATGGCAGTTTTCAGAATGTTTGGCTTCAAAGAAAATCAGTTTGAACTGATCTTGCCTTACTTTGCACTGTTGTTGATTGAACAATGATCTTCCTTATTGTTTGCATTTGCATGATTGATGCCAGTGTTTAATTTTCCGCTCCTTTCTTGCTGTAGCTTCCTGATCAACAGAGGGTGGATCCTCTGGGGTCGTGGATGGATTTTGTCAAAAGACCCGTTGGAAACTTTCACGGAAAGTGTCGCAAGCGCAAACGACCGCTGGTAAAAGCTACGGATACACAGTATCTTGCAGTTTACAGAAAAAATGTACACTCACAGAATATCCATACAGCAAATGATTTTCAGGTGGTATATTCCAGCATGACAATATGTAATCATGTCTGTCTTCCATTAGCCCGGCCCACCTGGTCCCCCTGGCCCTCCTGGCCCTCAGGGACCTCCTGGCTCTCCTGGGGCCGAAGTGACACAGGACGTTCTTCTCATGGAGTTTAAAGAAATGATTAAAGGTAGACACATGTTCATTTCCAACTTGCCCGTTGAGACAACCAGCAATGAAACATTAAGTGCGGCGTCATATTGTACTTCATTTACAACGTGATCGCGACAGAACAGTTGTAAAGCAGCAGTGGTGCCATTGTCGAGCGTCACAACCTGAATGTTGCTCTAACAGAGGCTACGGAGCGGAGAGCAGCTGCCCCCGACAGGCAGACCAGCCCCAGCCAGCTACCAACAACCCTGCTCACTCTGGAGGGAATGACCCACAGACGAATAGACGAAGCTTTCCACTGCAAGCTCAAGGGACCCGTGGTGGTGGACAAGAAGACTCTGGTGGAGCTCCAGAACTTTCAGACGGTGAGTTTGTTTGAGACCAAGTAAATGTTTAGAAATCGGTTCTGCCTCGCTCGCCGCTTTCAAAAAGTAAAGTTTTGGTTAATCCTCCTCGGCATGGTTACTCTATTTGTTTCCGTGGCGCAACTGTGAAAGAGCGAGTGTTTGGTAATCATTGCTTACTCTGCATGTGGGAGGATTATGAGAGGATCCTCCATCCCTGGTAACTGGCACTGGCAAAGAATGCTAGTGCCACTCCGAGACATAGAGTGCCTCTTTGGTCAAAAATATCTACTTTTTTAAATTCTACACATCACTCTCTGGGCGGCATACAAAAGACACTCTGTCTCTGACTTGGAATAAAGTATGGAGAGGACATAAATAGGCACTATTTGAAACAGCATGCTGCAGGAGAAAAACTATGCCCTGTTAGGACAAGCTGACATAGAGGGAGGAGGGAGAATGAAGTTTTACTGAAACACTATGTTAGTGAGGCTGAAACACTAAGACCTGAGAAGTTTGTATTTGAATGTTTATGTAAGATTACAGAGAGAGAATATGTTTTTAACATGTTTGTTAGCTTCTTTTTGTGAGCCATCAAGTTATAAAGGGTTTAGACAGACAAATAAAGGGACAAAAGTGAAAAATAAACAAGTAACAGCAATCTGGAATATCCTGAAATGAAACAAGCAGTATGATGGGTAATACTCTCTTAACATCTACAAATAGGTTTAATAAAAAAGAGGTTAAATGTCTGCTAAATAAACTACGGCAAAGAATCAATACAAAAATGTCCTTTTAATTGACATTATAATTAATCTCTGAGTTACATCAAATCATTTCTTGTTTTTAATCAAGCCAAGCTTGGCACTATAAATTAACTCTCATGTTTTAATGGTAGTAATTCTGATTAGCAAATATATTTGTGCTTGCAACATGTTTACAACTCTTGATGAAAGACATATAAATTACGGGTCATTTCATTGAAATGAGACATTTGTATTGATCTGCTTTGTACAATTTATTGCTGAACTGGATAACATGTAAGAGCAAGGCTGGACAAATTTGCTGGTAAGGGTTCTGTGATGATCCAAACTGATTATTACTCAGAGCCTCATAGGCATGAGCCTAGTAAAAAACTAGACCAGGGCTATCGTTGAAGAGCTTGGAGAACACCAGTGTTATTGTTCATCGAACATTTTACAACTTGTTCTGCTCATGTTAAAATAAATGAGGCCCCATGGGAACACCTTAATGTGGAATTGTGGAATTCATCCATACTGCTGTCTTGGTGGTGAGGGGACGGCACACCGGACTGGCTGCTCAACATGTCAGCACTGCCAGTCGGGATGGAACTTTTCCTCTACTCTTTTCTGTCTGTTCAATCCCCGCGCATCTTTTGCTTTCAGGATTGTTAATGAAGAGGAATCAAAGCTGTCCCACCTAAAAAATATCCTAAATATCAGTATGCACACACATTGTCTCAGTCATTTTTTCGATGTTTTCATAAAATAGGCTCATGGTGGTCAACTGACCACTCAAAGGTTACCAAAGTTCAATTTGATCTGATTCATTTGCAGTTATTTAAATGAAGAATCGAAATACTGCTTTAAGTGTTGCTGACATATTTATAGGGCTCTATGTTTCAACGTCTAGGCTGATGACTCACCACATGCATCTTTTTGGTATAATGTGCACATCTTACCTCAGTTTTCTTCTTCTTCCAGCCACCAGCTAAAGGAGCTTTCCTCAGAGGTTCTGGAATGGACCAGTCCACCGGGAGGTTCACGGCTTCCATCACAGGGATCTACCAGTTCTCTGCTAATGTCCACATTGGTAAATAACACTAACTTTCATTTTTGAATATTTCAGACCTCAGAACTTGTACACAGTCCATCCACATGGGTATTCCGGCTCCTGCTAGCTAATTCCCTACAGTTACAGGGTGTTTAGGTTGACCTCCCCCTCATACATGTTTTTCCTTTGTTCCCCTCCTGCTTTTACTTACGTTAAACTTCCTCTTCAATCACAATTCATTCAAGTCCCCAATTATGAAATTATCATTCATATATTTGTGTACTTGTATTTCTTCAGAGTGTTTTCCATCTACATATTCAGAAATACATCAGAAAAATAACTACTGTGAAGTCAGCCAAGCATTTGTTTGGCATAAAGACGGAGTCATGTGACTCTCAGTGACTGGTCCTCAAAATCCCCCTTTTTAGTTAGAAGTGTTTACAGCAAATCAGCAGCAGTTTGCCAGTGTTTCAGTGACCGTAAATAGTGAGGAAACAGAAATATTATAAAGCTGCATTGCATTATGAAACCCTCCCGTAGCTGTTCACATTTGTAAAATGCTTTGATTATCTGGTAATAAATAATATGGGAATACCTGTCGGAGATCAAAAGGAGACCACATGTTTTTGGGTCCACAATATTTATGTGATTGGAAATGTTCTGCCTCCTTACAGATCACAACGAGGTGAAGAGGAGTAAGAGTCAACTCAAGGCCAGAGACAATGTTCGGGTGTTGATCTGCATTGAATCACTCTGCCACAGATACACGTAGGTGTCCCAAAGGGTTGTAAAACATGTTAGAGACAAGTTGTTCTCGTAACCATGTCCAAAAACAAGCGCCGTTTACCAGTGGAAGCATGTGGTTTGAGTTTCTTACGCTTGCTGGTAAAGCAAAATCCCACAATTATCAATAAGATTGAAGAAATCTGAGTTTTAGAAGTAATTTTTCAACTACTCTTTGAATTCTTAACATTCTTGTTTGACTGTGAGTGTGCCTCCCTTATTACTGTGATATTTTATTAGTGTTAAATGCTGCCTAACTTTATAAAGGTTTTATGAGCTGTTAAAGGTGTCGTCTGTTGCACTTTGTATGGAACCAGTTTGGCATTTCCTGTATAAAAGCAGCACAGGTCTTTAAAGGAAGAGTCTTCTCATTTAGAGCCTTCGTCCATGTCGCTGGACTAATCTTTATAGACTCACCTTTGACACTTTGGACAGCAAGTTGTATACAACAGCAGGGCAGTGAAATTCCCTTGTTTGGAAAGCAGGAGGCAGATAATGGCATACATGACTGCAGAATTCTACAAGGAAAATAAATGCCAGCAAACCCTAGGCCTTCCCAGTATTTCACAATTTCTATTTACATTAAGTCAGAGAAAAAGTTTGAAATAAATTGCTCCCAGTAGGCTTCCTTGGACTGTGCAGAGCTCCACAGTCTCTCCACGAGTATGGTACTATGAAGGGAATGTATAAATAATATTATTATGATGGGTTACTTAACCCAAAAGAGTGCTTGGCTTTTGCTTTTTGAGCCAGAGCCCCAGTGAGTCTCACCCTCCTACACATGAAAATGCAGAGAATGTGAAATGAGGTTCGATGTGATGGCAGTTGGAGTGAAGACAAACATGATTGATTTGCAGCAAAAATGTACAATTTTCCACTTAACACAAGCCAGTTCTCTGACTGTGTGGCTGAAGGCTGCTGCGAGGTTCAACCATCTGAGCAGACTGAGGGTGCTGAGTCAATAGAGCGAAACTTTTGGGGGATATGTTTATTCGCTTTCTTTTGCATGCCGTTAAACGGGAAGCATGATATTTTTCTCACATCCACAAATACAAAACTAAAGGAAGCCTTTAAAGTGAGCAAATCAGGCTAGATGGAACATTTCTTTAAAAATATCACTTTGTCTTTGTGCCTTTTGTTCATATTCAAAAATAATATTAGGCCACAAAAGATGAATTATTTAGAAAACTCTATCCAAGAGAAATATATTTTTAAATTTAGTGATCTACAGACAAGTAAAACCAAAGAATCTTTTGAACAATAAAATGTAGAACCACGTTCATTGCATGATACTGTGGTCCAGTTTCATAGCAAAATGTGAAGATAAAACACTTTTTCACACTAAAAGTATAGTTTGTGAGATTATCGTATTTTGCCAAGAGTCAGTAGCAAATGCTACTAAGTCTAAATCTAAGTGTTTTTTTTAAGATAGCACTGTTTTTTATTTATTTTTATCCATGTCATCTTTAAGACCAAACCTTAATCAATATAATTTTATGCTGTTGTTTTTAGTGTATGAAAGAAAAGTTTTATTTTTTTCTATAGGCATGTGACATGCTTAATACCTTAACTGCAGTATGTGGCTGACACAAAATGCTTTATTTGGGGATACAGGGGGGGTATCCAAGCTAACGAATACTGACAAAGTTATAATACTATGACGCCACCGTAAGGTTTTACAAAAAGTTTTTTCTTCACAACTCATGTCTTATTTTGCATGCTTCCAAACTAATTTTAATCACGAAGGCAGCTCAGAATCCATTATCATTACATCTGCTGGGTACAAATACATGTACAAGTGCTGCCATTATTCACTTAACAAGTCAAAATCTTATAATAAAAACATGATAAAAATCATGTAAACCTTTCCCTTTGAATCCAGGAAACATGTCAAGCAAAAATCCTTGATGATCCTTAATGTAAACTTTGGCAAGAAAGCACGCATATCTCTCATAGCGATATTAGGCATTTTACACTTGATTTAACTTACCAATGTTTTAAGGAATGCAGCTTTGACACATCTGAAAACTTTTTTTTGTTCTTGTCGTTGCAGCTCGCTGGAGATGATCGTTGGATTAGAAAGCAACAGCAAGATCTTTACCGTCAGCGTTCAGGGGCTGCTGGAGCTACAGGTGGGTGGAAATAAATGAAAAGAAACTAAGTTGAATATTGAAAATACGGTAAATTCTGATTTCTTCTGCGTGTTGTGTGTTTTCCTCCTCAGGCTGGCCAGTACACTTCTGTCTTTGTGGATAACGCCGCCGGTGCTTCCATAACAATACAGAACGGTTCAGATTTCATGGGCATTCTGCTTGGTGTATAGCCTCCCAGTTACACTATCGAGTAGAACATCTAGAACTGTCCACGGGTGCTGTATACTTTTTTTACATTTTTATTTTTATTTTGACAATGAACTGGCTCTGAGCACTGCCACACAAGACCAAACCACAGTGGACTTTTGAAGAAAGGAAAGAAAGGAAGGAAGGAAGGAGGGAAGGATAAAGGCTGACATTGACTATACTGCCAGTCTGATGGTAAAGAGAACAGTGTTAAGAACCAAAGGGTAAAACATGCTTTTCACAATGCAATGCATCTTCCCTCAGGAACCTGGATGCATGGCAGTCAACCAATAAAATAACCTGAAAGTAAAATGGAGAGTATGTATTTTACAGTGTATTTGCCATTGCCATTGGGACACATTCGCAGTAAACCAATGCTTTTTAAAAAATAGCTCTCTGTAATTCTTGGAAAAGCAATGGTACATGAAATAAAGCTGTTTTACATTTAATATATATTGACACGACATTTTTTGTCTACAATATCTATTGTGTATACACATGAGTTTTCTTTTAAATTTCAAATCACACTTATGTATGAATGCTGTATTCTGATATGGTACATAGACTCTGTGAGTACACTGGATGACTGATGCTCAACAGGCTTCATGCTATTTTATAAAACAACAGTTACAAAGTTTTGCATATGCCCAGAACTTTCTCTAATTATCGATAGATTATGGACTCACAATTATGGTCCTCAGATCAAAAAAAGGACTAATGTACTGCCGCCATATCTTGGTTTTGTGTGAAATATATCGAGTATTAGATTTAATGTAATGAAACTATGTATGTTTGTCTGAGAATAAAATGTAATATAATTTGTGATTACTTAACTTTTCAGGTCAATGTTTCATTGCTTTGGTTGGTGACCAAATACCTCGGCAGTACTTTGTTTTTAGCAACAATTAGCTGACGCTAACACATGCTAACACATGCTAACACACTATACCAGTTAAATCCTAATGGTGAACATGGTGATGCTTAATGATGGCATGTGCACTATGTTAGAAGGAATGCACTTCAAACAAGGCTTCAGCAAGGCATATATTCATGCTAAATACAATAGCTTTGTGTTAGGAAAATATGGGGAGCTCTTAGATTTAGGAGATCCTATTTATTTGTATTTTTTTTTGGTAACTTTTTTTGTATTTCCTTATTGAGCATTAACTTTAAGATGCATGTAAAGTTTACAAAGTCCACAAAATAAAATTGGTCCTTCCTATACATGACATATTTCCACATGTCCAGCCATTTCCTGACTGCATCTCATTGTAAGACATTTTCTAAATAACTAGTTTGGCACACCCTCATATGTATGTGGACTGGGAATTTAATTTTTATTCATTGAATGTTCCTCTATGTCACATTTGCAGCTTGTATACATTAGCTTTGATTGCATGCAAACAGACCTGTACTATGTCAAAATACAAATTCTGAGGAACAATCAGAAAATCAGAAATTGTAGAAAACAAGGACATTTTGAAAGCAATGGACAAAGTCTGTATGGATAAATGTGTATTCACGTTGCCTTCGGGGCTTCAGTCCAACAGAAATTCTGTTGACAATTATTTTCAACAGCAAGTAACAGTAACTAAAACTTCAAACTCACTTTGCCTCTGTCTGTGGTCACATTCAGTATTCTGTATCCTGATACAGACAAATCCCCAATAAAGCGATCATTATCATTCAACTACATTTCTTATTTTGTTGTCAAATGTTAAAATGGGGGCGTTATGCTGGTCTTTTGAGACATTCAATAGATTGTTGACCAAATGCCACTTTCAAAGCATATCAAAGCTGCTGCAATGATACATTTCCTGATTTGATGGTGTTGTCTCTCATAATTACTGCTGTACTTTAGAATTACAGAGGGACATTTGTTAGTCCATGTGCATTAAACTGGACTTTTTAACTAAAACATAACATTTCTCTCATTCACTGACTGTAACCACAACATTAGGTTACAAGTTATGCTACTGACGTTATGCAAAATCTCTACAAACTTATTTTTCTCTATTTTGGGGGACTTTTTGGGGTCTTTCACAAGTGTCCACCTTCTTCTCCACCACCAAGAAATGGTCTTTTTCATTTCTTTATCTGTCCTTTGAAAGTGTTGGCTGCAGTAAAGCCTAACCCTAACCCTAACCCATACCTGATGTCAAAATGAAAATATAGCACATGGACCTGTTTCCTTTACGCTAAACTGTTTCATTTTACAGTGTTTTCTTTTGTATATATATATGCATGTATTTATGTATTTTAATGTATAGATAATGTATAGATATAGATATTCAACATCATAACTGGAATACTGCTGTTGGCCAGCAGCCAGATAAAACCAAGCCTGCAGTAAATACTGTCTTCATACTGTATAAACATCTTACTGTTTGAGATGAGGCACAACATTCAGTATTATGTGTCCAGATAACTCATTCTGCTTTACTCCGCACGGCTTGCCTCTGTTTAAGATTGCGTTTCAGTATAATTAAACTGAATAGCTGTTGATGCTCACAACACGTTTGAACCCTGAGAAATGTGGGTCCTTATTGCGTTTCTCGTGGTCATTATTAAAAAGCATTTATATCGGTTTGTAGTTTTTCTTGGGTGGTCTAGCGGGGCTCCAATAAGCTGAGGGATTCAGTGGGATGAATGCCTGTGCAGCCAGTAAAATAAGCTTGTTTGTATCGTTGCATGAATGCCTCATAACAGAGCCCTCTCTTAGAGGCATTGCTCAGATGCCAAGTGTCACATACTGTACCCGAAGTCTGACCACAAGAACGTCGCACCCATGTGCTATTTCAGCTACCTACTGTAGCACGTGTATCAGGCAGGAACGGGCTGCTTTTTTCTGAAAAGCACAGCTGTAATAAGAAAAAACAAACACCTCATCTTTATTCATAAATCGACCAAACCATAGTTCTTTTAAAGGTGACGTTTAACATGTTTGCTCAGAGACTGCGAGTCAAGAAAAAGGACGTAAAAAGTAATGATGTTCAAAACAGCACGGCCACTTTACATTTTTTCATAAGCAGTGCTCTTTCAACACGTTTAACTACGCGGGGATGGTAGACAATATATTTACCTTTTCATTGCTCAACGAGAAGCAGAACGGCACACACTTGTGAGTTTTGATTGTCTTATGTTTCTTTTTTTCTGAGAGTGTTTAATGACAGCTATGCGAGCGTGCTGCGACGCATTCGCTGCCCTGCAGTGGATCATGGGGCCCTGCCAAAAGTGGTTGCGAAACCGCCCTGCGCCACGACTCTGACAGGAATTTCCCATCGCCCCCATTATCAGCATCAGACAAGCTGAGTGATTGCAATTACATCTGCCCAAATGCTAAGAGCAACTGCTTTTTCTTTTTTTTTTACCCCGAGAGAAGTGAGGTATTATGAAAAGCCCCATTGTGAATCTCCGAGGTTCCTGTCTGCCCCGTAAACCAACATAGTTGGGCTGTATAGCTTTAATGAGGCTTCAATTATGAGATTCCTCCACCTTAGTGACTGCCTCAGTGGGCAAAGGCTTTAAGCAAATCCCTCTGTGTAGGATCCGTGTTTACCAAAGAAAGACACAACCCCTTTGAAAAAACAATTTACAATAAAAGTAATTTTTCTGTAAACAGTAAGAAACATAAATCAAACGACTTAAGAAGGATTTGTGGTCTTTTTAATCTGCATGTTGAATGGTAAGAGTGTTTCGTAAAACCCTTCTTCACGTTAATGATCCTGAATGGGGTTTACGTCCTCAATCCCCTATCTGTTGTAGTGGAACTAAATTTAATGATTGAAAAATTAGTCATTACACCACTTCATAAAATAGAATATCACATTAAATTTCCAGCACAGCTAAATGTTTTCAATTCGTTAAGTAAGTTTTGATTGGCCTCGACGAGAAAACAATACCATCCATCCATCCATCCATTATCAATGCCGCTTATTCCCTGATGGGGTCGCGGGGGGAACTGGAGCCTATCCCAGTGGTCAAGGGGCGAGAGGCAGGGTACACCCTGGACAGTCCGCCGGTGAGAAAACAATACCCATGAGTATATTTATTTTCAGTGGAGAAATGACACCCCCTGTGGTGTTGTTTTTGGAGAATATAGCCATTTCTGGACAGGTCTTGTCTTTTAGGTGTGCCCACTATTGAAAACCCTCATTCGATTCCCACAGAGGTATATGAAGCAGTAATTCTACCATAAGTTAAAATCAAATAGAAGCAAAAAAAAACAACAACAAAACAGTCATCCTTTTTGAAACCCATCTATTCCATGTAGCATTGAAGGTGAACTGATTTTAGTACAGCGATTCTCCATACAACGTTTGAACAAAAATGTATGCTACACAGGTAACGTTGCCCATTACTATAACTTTAAATTTAGCTGGCCACTAGCTTTATAAGACTTCCCCATTTCTGGTTGGTGGGTCTGTTTTGTGAAACCTTTTTGAACATAGTCTGAAATGAATAAATAATTGGGATATGCATAAGAAGTTAAAAGAGTAAATCTATGAATAAATGAATGAATGATGTATAAATCATGAAATTATTTAAAAATCGGCAGTACAATAAAAACAAGGAAGGTGAAATGAGTGATAACAAGGGACTACTGTAAATAGACGTTGGAAATTAAATCAAACATACAAAACAAACATTGTACTTTGAGACAGAAGTATTCCACTTACTGTAACTGTAATATTTTTTTATTCGGATGGAATCCATCCACCAAGAAGCCATTGGGTAAAAGGCACGGATCACTCTAGATGGGTTGCCAGTCTATTGCTATTTAAAATATATTCTACAACATGGAATAATAATACATTTACCAGAATTGTAACAAAACCTGATGGCAGTATCAGAAAAATACATACATCATCATTTCAACGTTGAGGCACTCTGTAAAATGACATAGATGTCTATGTTTGTTTGAACCATGCTAGATAATAGCTGAAAACAGAAAGTTAAATCTGCTATTTTCTCCATTATGCAGCTTCAAGTAACATGTTCGTTTCCTGACTAACTGTTAAATATGTATATTTCAGGTCAAAATCATTTTAGTGAAGTCTTTTTTTTGTCAAGTTCATGACTGGCTCTCATTTCTTTCTTTATTTATTAAATTGGGCATCAGTCCAGATAACTTCCAGTTATGATTAAAAGAGCTCTACTTTTCTCTGAACGCATGCTTATGAGAGATGACCATAGTTGGAGAGCAAACATGATGCGATATGACTCTCTGGATGAGGGCCAGCAACATGCCCGGACCCCATGCTTTCTGTCTCTCTTCTCTGTTTGTCAGCACTTCCAAACATGGATACCTACAGGGAGCCACAGACAGCGAGACTCTTTCTTAGAGATGCCAGGTTCCTGTATATTATGTTTTTAGCGTGCCTTGGATTTTTTTTCGGCAGCCTGAGTTACACCAAACAGAGCGTCCCGCTGATACTGAGGCTGATCCAAACAAACGCGTTGCTGGGATACGGTCTTCCTCATGGAAAGTTTGCAAAGAGTTGAAAAATAAAGCTACAATGGAAAATTCATTTTAGACTTTTTCGAATAGATTATCTTTTAGCTGTGTAAATGATAGGATTCACATGGACAATCCACTTCCAGCTGATCGCTCCTTTTGCTTTAACAAGCTCTAGAAAACATCTTTTTTTATCAATATTTTTAAACAGGGTGATCAGCAATATGAAGATTTTTCTTTCAAATCTGCAAAAGTGATCATTCTTCAACTAAGATTTATTTCATTACAAGTACTATTTCTACATTTTAAATCACACCACATGTCATTACTCGGGTCAGTAAGAGGCCACAAATATCTTTGTAAGCATTTCTGAGTTCCTGAGTTTAACTTTAACTTTAATTTGAATTAATTTCGTTAAATGTTATAATTTTGTTAGGATGTTATGGTCTGAAGGAACTTGCCATTGTGTTAAAAGAAGTTCCGTGGGGTTGTAGAGCAAACAAATCTATCTAGTATTGCTTACTTTAAAGCAACAAGCCTGCAGATGGAACGAAACAGATATTATTGACAAAGCAATTGCTCCACAATAAGATTTTGCCAACATGTGATTTTATCGATTGCCCCTGTAACTCAATAATTGCCCCGAAAAGGGAAGAAACACAACGCTAGCTCGTGTATTCACGCATTGCCTGCAGGACTCTGACACATTACACCTTCGGAAATGGGTGCCAGGACCATTTCTCTGCAAATCACTACAAACCGAACATGTCACGTCCTCGTCTGCCGGTAATAGCGTCTCGGGAAAAAATCATTTTCAAAATCTGACAGCAGCTATGTAAGTATTTTCCCTCAATTTGAGATCTCGAATTGCAGCCGTCGTGCGCATTTTGAGGCTTCCCTCAGCCATGCTCGGCCCCCTCAAATTGTTGGGCTCACGGCTCTATCGCGTCTCGATCTCATCTTTACAGGCTCACTCGGCAGCCCCTGCTGCAATTACACGCAAAGTTATTCGAGGCCATGGCGGACATTAAAAACACTGGTCCAGCTTAATATTCACACGGGCAGACACACACACGGACGCACACGTCTCTCAGCACGAACAGGGAAAGGAGTCTGTCGTAGTTGGAGTTGGAGACGGTGGGTTTTAATGACACACTATCTTCAGAATGCTGTTGGCGTAATTATCCCCCGTCTGACGTGGATCTGTCGTTAGCATCGATCGTTTGTCCTGATGCCCACCCTCTCGCGGAGGGAAGTGTGTTAGTGGATGTTTGGATTCCCTCTGAGCCCGGACAGGTCGCATTCAGGAGCCCACGGGAGGCCCGAGCTGGAGCCATTGCTCAGATTGGTATCGTATTAATGGCTCCGCAGGCTCCCAGACACATAGCAGCAAAACCATAAGAGGCACTGGAATGCGGAGCTCACTTGAATCATTGTCATAATTAGGGACAATTGCACGCAGAGACTCAGGACCTATTGTGCCGATTTGGAACTCTGCTCCGTGTTTTTTTTATGCATGTGTCTGCTTGTGTGAGACAAATTTATATTGTGTGATATTTCAAGAAATATGTTCATTTTTTTCTTTTTTTACCTTCTTCAGAACAGATGAGAGGATGCCACTCTTGTTGATGCCTCATATCGAGCTTTTCTTAGTTTGAAGAGTGGCTGAGGTTGGAGACTCTTTTCCTACAGTTTTTAGGGGATATTAAGAACAGAAACCTCCAGATGATCAACAAAGCATGACAGTTCATTTGTAACTATTGTTGTTTTTCAAAATTATTTTGGGAAAAACTGTTTAATTTTAGTGTCACTATCATCAGCTTTAATAAAAGAAACTCTTAGATTTGTCTTTCCCTCACATTGTTTTGGAGGGATTTTTTGGATAGAAAAATACACTTAATTTGGGTCTGCATGCATTTGTTTGTGCGCATCTCTCTTAGATAATTCCCACCATGCAACACCATGATTCTGCTCTTCGTCAGTAATTCTCTTCGATCTTTTCTGTCGTGTTTGGGACCATTGTCCTGTTCCACATTCGGTTTAAGCCAAGCTTCAGCTCTCTGACTTCATCTGACCTCATATTTGTCATTAGAAGATTATGTTATGGAGTGATTATAGTCCTGTAGTGATTATATCTCAACCACAATTGATATGTGGTGTTTGCTCTGATATGCTGTGCTTAGGTTTCACATTATGACCCATAATACACCACTTTGCTCTTATTCATCCAAAAGTGGTGTCATGTTCTCTTTATAGGGAAGAGGGTTTTTTTTATCTGGGAAACAATTAAAACAAACCATACTAGTTCAGTCTTTTCCAAATGAAAAGACTGAACTATGTTATATTTTATGTTATATGCAATAATTTTGAATCCCTCTGGTCATTTGCTGTACACCTGAAGTCAACGTTATATATACTATCAACACATCTGTACCAAAGTTCTGTGCTGCTGACTTCTAAAAACCTAGTTCACCGAAAGGCATATTAATAAAGCATCACTCTGAATTTCTTAAATATTTCATATTTAATTGTTAAAAAGACAGCCAGGGTACAATTTACTTTCAGGTATGCAACAGAACCATTAAGCTAAAAATATCTAAACATTCTCATCTTACACACAATTTGGGTTTAAGTACCACTGCTGACACTAATAGGAGTAAATATCCCTCATTATACTTTCTCTAAGGGGTTTGAAGAAAACAGAGAGGGTGGGGGAGACAGTGGATTAGTAGTTTATATCTCAGTATTTGGTTAGTCTGGATAAGATCGTGATAAGACCCCATAAACTGATGTGGGGACTGGTGTACGATGGAACATTTGACCAACACAGCTACCTTTGTTAATAAAAACAATAAAGGTTGGTATGGTTCTATTAAGCTGCATTAGAAATTAAATGTAAAAAATAAAAGAAAACAAACAAACAAATAACAAACCCAACAAACAGCCTTGCTTTGCCATTTGTTTGAACTGTTAAAGCAATGTATTTTTGGCTTTAGCATCCATATACATAAAAATTTAATAAATAAATAAAAAAGAACCACCATACATTTTTCCCTATTTATTCTGAATGCCTATTCGAGGTTTACCTCACATGTTCTTTTGGAGATAGACCTGGACTGTTGACTTCACAACACATTGCCAAATATGTGGTCAAATATGTCTCTGACTAATTCTAAGATTGATTTATTTATTAGTAATTATTACTTCAATATGTCAGTTGTAAGCGGTATGCACAAAATTGGACTGTTAACAAGGTCAATATCAGAAATCTAGTCATCATCAACAGTGTAGATGGAAGCAAGTGAGATCAACATAAATCAATAAAAGATTGAATATAAAAGAAAGTAAATTATTTGAGTTTCAGAGGTAGAAGCTTGGTTTAGGTTTTGTCTTTCAATGGATGCATTGTAAAGTCATTAGGAGAACAGAAAACACAGTAGCAGTGTAACAGTTTCTTGCAAAGTTATTATTATATTCTCCTTTCTCATTTTACCAACACTCACAAGAAAAACAAAGGCTATTGGTTCATAACAAAAATGATGTGGTTATGATCCAAATCTGAACCACATCCTGGAATTTTACACACGTTTTAGTTACGTAGTTTAGTTTTACATTAAAGACTGACATAACTTTGTTTTTGTTAGAAATGAAAATGACTTGGTTAGGTATAAAACACAGCTGGCAAGGACTAAAATACACACATTTCACAATGAAAGCGTAAAGCTAATGGATCAGCTGCTTTCAGAGCCATTAGAGCTTGTATACTTTTGCATAGCACTGCATGACATAAGATTATTTTGTATTTCTCTGCCATTGTGTTGAATGCACAGGAAGCACGGGCACCTTTGGCATCAGATAAAAATGCTGTATGTACACGGCGCCATTCTTCAATCAACTTCCCATACTCAACAATGTCAAAGAACAAGTTTTAATTTTCAAATGGAAAAAAAAAACTCCTATGTACTTTTCATTTTTTAGATTTCAAATAGGAGTTTGCATGTTTCTTCCTGTGTGGTTGTTTGTCTCTGTGTGGGCCCACCCTTGGGAATAAGTGGTATAGAAAATTGACAGATGGATTTCAAACTGTTTATTCTCCAATATCTATCTTCATGACGGATTCAATGAAGTGTGAGTCTCCTAAACAAGGCTGTCGGAACTCTGTCCTGTCACACACACAAATCAATCTATTTCCTGGCATTTTGTTCATGGGCTGTAACCCTAAAACCTCCATCCTGCACCCCGCCCACACCATAGCCTGACTCAATAGCAGCCACCAGAGTTTCCATTCCTTCGGCATTTATGTTAAGTAGTTCTGTCCTTGAAGCCTGTGGGAGGTTCATTCTTCTGACCTTATAAGCTTCCTCTTCCTGTTCGTTCTCCCTCCAACACACCTGAGTCAGGATCAGATATTTTTTTTTGCCTCTGCAGGAGAGCATTGTTATTATATTTTTTCCCAGTCAAAATCAAGGCTGCCAAATAATTTTCCGGGACTTACTATTTACTCGCATGGCTTGATGCCTACCATCTATTTATTTGATTTAGCACGTTAATACATAATTCTTTTTTTTCTCATAGACAGTCAGTCTCCCACAGGCTTTTAGCAGGAATCCTGGGGGCAGTGTTATTTGAAATGCCGTGTGATTACTCATCATAAAGTTTAGAATCTTCTAGATGAATCTTCTAGATGAACAGAACATAAACAGAACAACTGTATGGACAAAAATAAGTCCTTTCATGGAAAAAGAAACCTTGCCTACATCACCCAAAAAATCTGCTCTATTACCATCTTAAGGCAAAGGGATATTGTGAGATGGCTAGTGGGGTGAGGTGTTCAGAATGGAAGGATAAACAAATATTCTGTGTACTTTCACACAGTTCACAGTCTGCAAACTGTAATCTCCCAAATCCTGTCAAAATCCCTTGGATGCATGTTTCACAAGTGAATATACGTACGCACTTTGGTCCTCCCACTGCGCTGTGATTGAAGTCGAATAAAAAAAAAAACAGGAAAACCATACCAAGTTGTTTTGGCAGACTGATAAAAAAAAAGACTGAAATTCATTGTGGTGCATGTAATTCTTCTTTGAGACAGGTTTAGAGTCTCATGCTGGCAGGATGAATTCCTGAAATAAACTTTCCAGACCCAGGGAGGGGAAAAACAACTGCCTTTCTTTTGTGAGGAAGATGAGGCTTGGCTCGATATTCATCAG
>JABUIW010000028.1:1191193-1298591 GCA_013363375.1 Menidia beryllina | reverse complement strand
AGAGTTGGTAATATTTTCATTTTGGACTATAATGTTAAAAAATAGTTATGGTTGAAAATTAACACGATATTGTGTGGAAAAACAACACCCAATCAGATGAGAACTTCCATGCAAGAACAAAAATTCAGTCTGCCGTACGTTGAAGAAACACACTAGCATAAATTTAAGACAAGACGCAGCCTTTAGTGTTTGGGAGAATAATTTGAAGGGTAAAGATGGCCTCTGTCACATCCAGATTGAGTTTTAAAAAAAATAGCAAAGCATTACCTATCTCTAATTCTAATAATTCTAATTCTAACCTTATCCAAGTCATGTAACAGCTTAAACCAAACAGGAAATGATATAGTTTTCAAATTGACATCGTATGAGTGTCATGTTGCAGAGAGAGTGAATTTTAGCACATATAATAGTGTTCTAACAGCTGAACTCTCTGCATAACATTTTTGTGTAAAGCCAACAAGGACTAGCGAAAAGTGTTTTGATTTTGTGGTTTTGCCTGTACAATGGATGGAAAGTATGTCGATCATTATCTCGTGTCTCTCTAAGGCCCCTGGTTGAAATTGCAACATTTGAATCAACTTCCATGTAACAAATGTTGGGGTTGTGTGTGCTGTGTTGCAGAGGGGCCTGGTGGTCCTTCATGGATGAGCGCACTTTACAAAACGGGTGTAAAAAAACTGTCCTTCCACGCTAACAAATGTTGAGTTTGTAGAGAAATCCGATAGTTTTTAGCTGAAACGTTTATGCACGAAGTATAATTTTCTAAAGAGCCAGTGTAATGATTTCTCAAATGAGACTGTGACTGATTATGGTGCTGGTTTGGTAGAGTTACTATTTTATGGTATTCCAAGCTAGATGTAAGATAGAAACTTCTCTCCTGCTGCTGCCCTGTGTTGATAAGTCTAGTCAGAAGGTTTATTTTGTTAAGGAACCCTCCTAAGTGAGTGAACTAACCTGGAAGTATACATGTAGCACCTGAGAGAAAAACTGTTCAAATTCTCTAAATTAAAAGTAAAGCAGAGCTAAGGCAACTTCTAAGTTGCATTCATTTAAGACAGCCATAATAAACTGAACTGATCTTGCAATGCAAAGTTTGTTTCCAATGGAATTAGTTAAACAAGTTTCTAAAAGGACTATCCTATTGGACATGCACTCATTGCTGACTCTTCAAAATGCCCTTTAATACCTTTGTTATGCATCAGTGTTGTACTTAATGAACAAACTCAATTTTGTTCAGCTTCAGAAAAATGTACTGTATATATATACAGAAACATAACATTTTCACATACAGTACATCCCTTTTGCTGCTAAATCATGTAAATGAGTGAAAAATGACTCTTTCTCTTGTTTAGTCTGTGAATGGAAGGATCCTAAATACCAAATGCAGCAACTTAAAGACACAACTTTTATTGATAACAACCCCCGCCAGTCCATCTTTCACTCTGCTTTACAGCCGATAGCCTCTGAGATACCATCCTGCAGACAAAAGGGTGGGCTATCACCGCCCCAAACAATCACCATTAGTTAGGCCATGACAGGGCTTTTCCTCACCGTGTGACAGACTGAAACAGCCGTTGACAAGCCCACCTCTCCCGAGTCCTGCGCCAGTCTGCTGTGATGCCCTGACTGTTACCTTGATTTTTTTCAAATAATCTGCTCTCTGGACGATACTTAAGATGAAGGCCCAGTAATTACATTTATTATAAACTCCGAACAAATGGAAACGTATTCAAATAAAGGCTCAGAAAATCTCTCCATCTTGGGATCCCAGCTTTAAGCACTGATATGTCTTGGATGGACATAGACCTCTTATCTGAGACTTTCCCTCTCTTGAGTATGGAGCCATTACACATGTAATTGCACCTTGAGAGAGGAATGTGCCATTAAATACAACGAGCATCATGTAAAACCAGGTAATATGTTGATTTTCAACATAGATAACCACTCGGGACTCTTCTATGAGCGCCCCCTACCGTTTGCCCACCTTGCACAGACTTCTGTTCACTTCATAATTTGGCAACCGTAACGTATGAGGCATTTCACTCAAATGAGTCATGGATAGAGTAGCGCCCCAGTGCCAAAGAGGCGCTGGGTTGGAGTGCAGACGGCATGAGGTTACATGTTCTGCTGGCACACAGGGTACGGGCGACACTCCTGTAATGAGTGCTTTGAGAGTTAATGGTATGCACGAGCCCACCTCCTGCAATGTTTCCTAATTCGGCTCCAGAGGCAGAAACGGCAGCGAGAACAATGCCAGGACATGTCACGCAGAAAAGCTCGCGCTGACTCAGGTGAGCGGGCAACATAATCTGATGTCTACAAGGCACACGGTCGGGAATGACTGATCGCACAGAATAAACCTCCAAGTGGAGCTGACTGCTCTCAGCACATCTGCCCCACTTGCCTCTCTCATGCATGCTAAAGGAAAAGAATATACTTTTTTCCTATTTTTTTCTAACAAATATTTAAAAAGTGAAGCACTTATGGAATCACTATACAACTGCTGTCTTCTAGGAGGCCGATAAATGGATAAATGGAGATTTTACACAATACACAGTGAAGTCCATTAACAATATTGCCCCATTTCTCACCTGATGAGCAATTCAACAGAAAATGTATAACAATTGTTTTCTCAGTTGGATGTTTAAGGCCAACAACAGCATAATGTCAAGTCCAATAAGCTATGGTCCCACTTTGGAGACACTTTGGAGAGTCACATGGGGAGTAAGTACTGCACCCACCCCTCGCTATCATAGAGAAATTGATGATATGTAGTTTTAGGAGTAAACTAGAGCAATGCTCAGATTTGCAACGTAACAACGACTATGTTGAATTTGTAAATAGAAATTGTCCATTTTGACATGATGTTCCATCTTGTGAAACTATTTCGACTTATTCTATTCCAGGGGTCTCAAACTCCAGTTGCAGAGGCTTCCTTGCTTTCACATTCATCGGCTTACTGATGAGGAGCTTAACAATGTTTTGAAGAGATCCATTCAACCACAATCAGGTTTGTAGAAGTGGAGATTGAGACCACTGTTTTTTTTTTTTTTGGTGTTCTTTGATGTCAATTTTTCAGATTCTTCAAATCATTCAAAACAAATTCTTATAAAATAACTGCCTAAGTCGACTGTCAGAGAGCTGGCAGTCAGAAAATGATGAATACCAACATTGGCCCTTTTCACATAAGCCCTCTTGAGATCTAAAGCGGCTTTAATATGCATGTGCAAAAATACAACAAATGAAAGTGGGTTGATACATTGATACAAGAGCATTGCTAAATGGCCTCATTGAGTGGTAAGCTAGATTGTAAGTTTCTTCTTGTTGTCTATGGCAGCTGCTTTCAACAAATTTGAATAATGACAGCATCTCTGTTTGTTTCTATACCTTGTGTGGTGTGCAATACAGAATCCTTCCAAACACTGATTCTCAGGTTGTTTGTTATGATGATTAAAAAAAAAGATATTATGGACTGGACAGAGATATCAAAATACAAATCACCGCTGCTTTAAGATGAATATTTTCCACATGCTACAGCGTAAAAAGAACAAGGTCTTGTCTGTGGAGCGGTGTGGCTGACAGCTGTGTGCTCCTGTCCAGGGACAACTGCCTGTGACGGCATTTCCTTGGATACTCTCTCGCACACTGTGTCTTTATTTCCAGTGGTCAAGCTCCCATGCAGCTTTAAGCATGGATAAATGCAGCTTTTGTCAAAAGTTTTCCCCCTTCGAGCAACCGAGCAGCTGTCCACGGCTCCTAAAGCATTTTATACCCGGTAACCCGAGCATTTGCACGTTGGCAGTTTTATTGTTAATCTCACCTTAGTTTGAATATCTTGCTGGAAAAAAAGAAGAACACACCATTGTCGAGAAATTAAAAGTAGACACACCTGTGTCAGACGTGTGTACATAATGCATACCTACATGAAGTCTGGCTCGGATGCACCTCATACCTCCAAACCATTTCGCAATTCCCGGCACTTGTATGACTCACCGACGCTCTGTGGACGTTCCCAAAGACGGTTCGCAGTCGCACTAAGCCGTTAACTTTCCAAGATTAGAATGCCAACAACACAAACACTGGTCTGACATCGTTGTATTGACAAAACCTCCATGGGAAATGGAAAGTTTTAACCTGCAGAAGAGAGAAAAGCAAAGCAAACGATGATGCATGCAACCGTATATAATTAAACAAAACTATTACTGGAATGTATTTGCAGGAAAATAAATGTGGAGGTGAATAAAAGATTATCACTGGACAGCCGTGAAGTAAAAAAAAAGAGAAAAAATCTTTCACAATGACAGAAATACCAGCTTACAGAGCCTTTATCATTTTACAAACTCATATTCTGAGATGCAGGGAGGCGGACATTGGATGAAAGGTGGGGTACAACCTAAACAGGTCACCACTCACGTTCACTCACACAGGCAATTTAGAGAGTTTAATCAACGTGCAAGGTTTTGGATGGTGGGACGAATCCGAAGGGATGGGACAACATGCAAACTCCACACAGAAAGGCACCCCCCGGGGGATTAGAACCAGGAAACTGCAAAGCAATGGTGCTAACTACAACACCACTTTGCTAAAACACGTAGAAACAATTCTGATCCGTTACATTTCCTGCTTCCTTTACATTTCATCCTTAAGTGTATCACGTTTAGGCGACGTTTGTGAAAGTACAACAACTTAGTTGGGATAAGAAAACGTTTACCTCAAGCCTGCAAATGAACCCCCTCAAACAAACAAACAAAAAAAAAAATACTGTTCCAAATACATCAACTATTAATTCATGTTTTTGGTTCCTAACAAGCGCTTTAGATTATATGTGGCTGAAGGTTAAACAGCCTAAAATGAAAAGAGCTAGTAATAGTTCTAGAGAGGTTATAGGCTACGTCTTCAGAGGTTGAGGTCCAGCAGATGGAACTTTGAAGCCGAGCAGCCGAGGCATGTCACTAATAAGGTCTTGACTATTACCTGGACTGACAGCCAAAGAATGGGAGGAGAAGGACTGGCTCCACACTGCTCAGTCAGCCAGAAAGCCCCCAAACGGCAGAGCTAACGCAGGTCAAGTGATTTGGCGCCTTGGGTGTATTAAAGCTATTTACAAGGGACTAAAGGATTTACGTTGCCTCACCCTCACCCTAACCCGAGCAATCGGTCTGTGCTGTTATACGACCTGGCACCAGGCCGTAATGTGTTTTTTTTTTCTTTCGCTGACCCTCTCAATCAGTAGGGAGGGGTAATAAAGAATTTTGTCTTTACGGGTGTTTAATTTTTTGTTTAGCTGCAGAGGAAGGAGGTTTTTATGGCCGGCTCCTGATGCCTGGTGTGAAGTCAAACACTGGGAGAACTGTGAGATTACATAAGGTCTCCCGATAGATAGAAAAGCACATAAAAAGACACTTAAATAAATGCTGATTGAGCTACACATCAGCACCATGACACTGTAGTCTATACTCAACCATAGTTAAGTTTTGAGAATCATTATTTAATCATTAGTGTTGAATTTGCTGGCTATGGATCATTAAGTTATGAAAAAGCACAAAAAATCTATTGCACTTTACTGTTAGGATATAACATATATCCTAAATGTGTCCATGATCTTATGAAAATTATGTTTAAATATGTTTGTTTGATCTTGTGCTTTCAAAATATATCACAAAGTAATTAAAAAAAGATTTTGAAAATAGTTTCCAAGAGAAAATTGAATAAAAAAAAATATTTTAGTACATACATCACACTTTTGTACCCAAATGTATAAATACAAAATATATGCAATGATTTTTTGGGGAAATTGTAGTTCTTATTTTTCCCTAACTGTCCTGTTTATCCATTTTCTATCATTGTGAGTCAGGAATGTTTTCAATTCACGTAAAACTTTGAACACATATACAGTTTAAAATTAATTGCTTTTAGGAACAGGCGACATTCCAAAGCTCTCCTGAGAATGTTGGCAGATATATACTGTTTCCAGTGAAGACGATCGCACACTGCTACAATAATGTTGACTGGGTAGGATTCATCCCTCCATCAGACCTGTTGCCACAAATTTCTGCCCAGTTCTTGTGTCATTCGGAATACCTCAGGATTTTCTTCCTTTTTCTTTTACTCGGAATGGCTTTTGGACTGCCACCCTTCCATTGGGACCATTTCTAATGGGGCTTCCTTACACTGATCAAAGATAAAATGAAGGGGCTATTTACAGTATATCCCAGATTCTGTGACAACTCTTTGCAGAATTGAGATCTTCTTTCTTCATTATCTCATGTTCCTAGAACTAAAATGCACAACGTTAGGAGATTTGGAGAAGATATGGCTAAGTGGAAGCAAAATGCAAAGATATTTAGGCAGGGCCCAGACTTTTCCCCATATCTATATGTGTGAATTTTTCACACATGTACTGAAAGACAGTTTTAACTCTGTCAGATTAGATACTTTTTTCAATTCAGATATTAATTAACCGTGTAGTTCTTCAAAAAAATTGCAAAGACTATTAACATACCTAGATGACTCAAATGGGCAGGTGGTTAAGCGCCTCCATCGGATATCACTGGCACACACTGACATTACATCTCAGTGTGTCAGTCTTCATATACAATGTATTTTATTACTATTTGAGAAAATGAGTACAACCAAAAGGATATGTCTTTTGACGAGATCATTTTTAGAGTGTATGAATTCTTAAACTGTAAGGATGTAAAAGCTTTCAATGGAGGGATACAAAATCACATTCTCCCATGTACTGAACTTGGTTGCAATTTTTCTTCAGCTTTAGAATGAAAAACTAACTTTGTTTTATTTGAACAGATGTTCATAACAGAGTATTGGTTTACAAATTATGACTTTAAAGCTTATTAAAAAAACATTGGAGAGACTGGCCTAGGTTTATCTTGTGGATCTCTTGAGGATGGCAACTCATAGTTTAACAATTACAAACTGTCCTATTCAACAACAAGAATAAATTATTCAACTGTCCAGATTCTATTCAACTATTCACCAGCTGTGTATTCTGACACTATATTGTTATATAATTATTTACTGTGTCATCTGAATATCTCTCAAGTGGAAAATATTGTTATTTAACTTATATTTTTGTAATAATAAGATTACACTCATACAGGATTTGAGGGGGACTTGGACTTCAGATCTGAGTTCTTTTCTCTTCATTATCTCAGGGCTTTTCGACAGAGGGCAGATGCTGCCATCTTGTGGCAGAGTTTATAGAGGACCCATGAATAACTAAACAGTGTTTTAGCCTGATGGTTCACCAGCCCATCACAGGGCCATGCAGAGATAGACAAGTAAAACAACCAATCACATTCATACTCATAGCTAAAGTTAATTGGAAATAGGTTTTCGAAGCTGCATACTTTGGGATGGTGAGAGGAAGTTGGACCACACATGGAAACTGAACACAGATGCTCCTATTCCATGTTTCTGTATTTTTTTTGCATTTAGAAAATACTAATTTTCATCACAAGTAATCAGTTCTACTACACACGTTAAGGAGACAGTGATCTGCAAATGCTCAGAGCAAAAAAAATAAATAAATCAGGAATGACACAATCACATCAGAGTACGCAAAAGCACTGATATTGCACACAAACATCAACAGATTAACAAAGTCCACACAGTAATCAGCGTTTCGAGAAGTATGCCACACTATGATGAAGAAAAACGGGGAGAGAGGAATTAAAGTTGTAATTGTTCGTTAGTTTTAATAATTTGACAAAACAACAATTGTTAGGGTAAAAACACACATGATTTAGCAGACTGTGGCCTGGTGATGCCCTCACTTGCCAGCTCCAGACAGGCAACGTTTTCTAGATCAGATCAAACTCCAGGTTGCCAATTTTGATTCTAAATGCAGTCGTTCTGCACTTTGTTACCATGACGACACTCGCAGTCTGGTCTGCTGTCTGGAGGCATAAAAATAGACGGGCAGTTACGGTTCAGTTGAGGACTCTCTGAGATGATCATAGGCAACAGAAAAAAAGAAGTGCAATTACATCAAATATCACGCTGGGGTATCTGGAATTGAACCCTCAAACCAGCCTGGACGATAAAGCAACATGATGCAGCAACCCTGACGTTTGCTTCCTCAATGTATTCAACTTGAATTGTTAACGGCACAGTCAAAGTCCGAGAGGTGACCATGACTGGGGCGAACCAACATTTACTGCACAGTTGCTTAAATGATCACAAAATGATGGGAATACACTACAGAGAGATTCCCCAAAAATACTGTAATATACCAATATTATTGTATTATATTCTCAATGAAGCTCAAAATTAATCAAGCTTAAAAAATCATTTACATAAGTCAACACATGCACACAGAAAAACATGCCATTTTTATGGAACAAGGATTTGAAAAACACTAACAAAAAGACAAAAATAATTTTTGTATTTGTATTTATTTAAAATAAAACAGATTCTTAATTCTGATCATTCAACCTGATTCTTGTCATTAAAATCTCCTTCTGTCAACCTTGCCAGACACTTTTCGTCCTCGTAATCCACAGCTCTCATTGACAACCCAGTAATCTCAAAGAAAGTTTAAGACATCTGCCAACTCCCCCAAGCATCTACCCTAAAGTTTTCTTTCCTTAACATAGTGTGAAATCAATTTCTTTTTGTTAGAGCTCCAAATCTCCGAGAGAGCGATTCTTTTTTACTCCACAATCCAAAAAAATAGTAACTTAATTGGTGACTCTGAGATGACTATTCTTATCCTCATCAAGTTTTTAGTTATCTAAAAAATATACTTCCTTTTATTCTGTATTCTTTACATCTTATTCCCAGGGCGTTTTTTTTTTCAGCTGCCAGCATCTGTGAATAAATGTACACACACGCCGTGCATTTATTCTACCTCAAACGCCTCATAGAGGATTCTCTCCCCCCGCCCAACACCCCCCCAGGTGTTGATCCTCTCCAGCATTCTCTCTGCAACCCTGCTTGCCTCCGGCTGATGATTGATCTTCTCCGGAAATGGGCGCCTCTATCTCTAACAACAGAACGGCCAAGGTGTGTTGTTGTCCAGCTTGACATTAAAATACCTCCACTCCATAAGCAGCTCTGCATCTGGTAGCAGGTGTCTTAGAAGAGAGGAAAGATAATAGAATGAAAAACCCTCTAACTTCTATTTTAATTGGATCCTGGGAGAAGGGGTTGTTAAAAACAACGACATAAAAAAAAAAAAGCAACTGACACGAACGCTTGAGTTGCAGTGCTTGTTATGTTTGGTGAGAATACTCGTCGTGTGAGTTATTTAGAACTGAACATCTATGAGAATGACCAGACAGTAAACATTAATAAGCAAGCAAAGATCTCTCATGAATATGGTGTGAAACTTATAACATTTCGATGAAAAGACCGCGCTTTATTTCCTTTCATCGACGCAATAATGTATTCTCATCCCCATCTGCACCTGCAGATGCGTTCAGAGCCTGATCTGCTCTGAAATTACTTACAGCTGAGCTGCTTGAAAAGGTCTCTGTGCAGAAAAAGGCACATCCAATTCTCTGTAGATAATTTTTATACGAGAGCTAAACAGGTTGTTGTTCGTTTGTGAGAAGGAGCGAACTGTGTGCGGGAAACTGCTCGTATCTGTTATGGATGAGTTAAGCCTTATGAGGGTTCATGATGGTGCCACTTAAGGGAAAACATCCAAATCAGCCAGCCAGAGGAGAAAAAAACGGTTTATCTGAGGCTGAAAGGTCATAACCACCACCTTTTGGACTGCCATGATGCTAAATTGGTGACATCGTGGAGTGTGGGTGCTATTTTCTGCACCCTTCTGACTTGATCAGTGTGTATTCACTGTGCCCATATGTCTATTTATTTCTAACCTGTAAAGGAAAAACTGCAGAGGGGTTCTTATCTAAATGCACATTTTACCGCCAAGAAACTAGTTAGCACTTTGACTGAACCCTGCAAATGATGTGGAGTGGCTGTAGTTGCTCAGGTCAGCAATAATATTTGACCAAAAGTTAGATTTTCTGAATACCTGCATAGAAAGAAGGCTTTTCTATAAGCAGATTCTTTTCCCATTCCCTCACGGCTCCATCCATTCTTCCTTCTATACCAATTTATTCCAAGTTGGATTGTGGGGGAGCTGAAACCTACCCCAGCTGTCACGTGAAGAGGCGGGGTACACCATAGACAGGTTTCCAGTCCATTGCATTATTATTCAGATTCAAAGTGTGAAAGAGTTGTTAGGCGAACAGTGTGCGCATGTCAAAACTAAAAGGTGGTTTGACAGTATTTCATTGTGGCAAAATTAACATTAAAACATTCAGAAGTTTTATGGAACAGGTATTTTGTTTAAAAAATGCAGCCTTGTGGTAAGATGTGGTACTTTTGTCGTTCTGCTTTCTAAAAACCATAAACCCTTCATAAACTCTATATAAGTCTCTGATCCAAACCAAAAAAAAAAATCAAGCTATGAACTGTTCTGATGTGTATATTAGCTTCAATATGTCTGATTTAAGATTCGGATGGCATGTATTGTTCCTTAAAACTGTGTTTACTTTATTTAGACAGTTGTCATTATATTCTGTAACCAAGACATCCAATTTATTGAGCTGACAGAGTATCGTATATCACCACAATGACAGAAAGCATAGCAACATATTCATGTTGTTTTATTGACTTATAAAGCAACAGTCATGGTGGAAGTTCTTAGCATAAGAAAACTGACTATAAATCAATGAATCTCATTTAAAGTTGACCAGTTTTCATTTTCCCCAGTGAGTCGTTGTTGTCAACAGTCATGACAAATGCTTCAACTTACTGTACATTTACATTGAGGTGTTGCAATAAAACGCAACAATGATGCTTTTAAGTGGCAAAAAGTCAGTTTTCCAATCCTAAGGTACATGAATAAAAATAATTTAAAAATGGTAAAATTCTTAAAATATTTTTTTAAAGTTTTTAATCTCCTTTTTAAAGGGTTTTTTAAGTGTTAAGCTTAGTGTCAATGGGTGTTAATGATCCTTCATAGGCAACAAATATTTTGCTGAATGCAGCATCTGTTAAATCCATGTCCATAAATTTTCGCTTTTGCCGACATACCAATTTTTTTTATCCCCCAAAGGATTATTGACACCGTGACTGACTGGGAAAAGCTGCTCAGTGAAGCAAAAAATGTATTGCAGTTAAATTCTCCAACAAATTTGCACACCAACCTTTTTGTTGCATCTTAGAAATCTTCTTAACTTGCCCTGCAATTGTACTTGTACATACTAACAGACCACAGGGGAAAAAAATAAAATGATAGATAGATACAAATTTCAGAAAAAGCAACAACAAAGAGATGGAATATAAATCGACTATCAACTAAGGTTTTTAAAAAGAAAATAAAAAAAACAAGAAAAGAAACATCTTTGGATGTGAAACTAAATATCAGTTAATGAGGCAAATACAATACCAAACTTTTTTTGTTTGTATGTAAGGTGTTATATAACCCAAGTTAGGGGTAATTTGAACAGAAGGCAAAACATTTCTTTGTTTTTACACCACCCATAAAAGATTTATTATAATGGTCCCAAAGTAGGTTTCCTTTCAATTTCCCTCCTTCTCTGTTTATTCTAAAACGTTCACATTGCCTCACTGTGATTTCCTTTAATTATGATTTAAAAAATTGCAATTATTAGCTAATAGCATGAATAGAAACAATGTTAAGAGTTGGTGACTTTGAATTACCTCTAGGAATGAGTGTATGTGTTGGACTGGTGGCCATTCCTTGATGTACACCACCTTTTGCCTAATATTTTCCTAAAAAGCAAAAAAATAAGTAAATGTATTTATTGATTAAAATGTCAAATATATTTATTTACCTGTATGTGTGATCAGAAATAAATGTTGTTGAATGTAATATTTCATGCATTTCTGACTTCTTTCCATGAGAGGGCCAATGAAGCACCTCGGTGCATTTTGGAATGCATTCCATTGTGCTTTCTTCATAGAAAGCACAATGGAATGCATTGAGACATTTGGGTATAAAAGGTGGAATTTTGTTTAAAATCAAAATTAGTTAAAAATGCAAAAAAATTAGGGGCTTAGTGGAAGTCTGAGTTGAAGCACTTCAAACTACCTTCATGGGCTCTGAGATGAAGGTAAAGTATTCTCAGTGTGCTCAGTATGCTTTAGAGTATTTTGCAAAGAGCAGGAAAAAGAAAAAGTACAAATAAGTTAACCAAAGCAGATGGCACACAACTCAAGATATGAGAACCAGAGACAGAAAAAAAGACCATTTCTGATCTTCAAGATGGACACTTCTAGATTAGAGTTTAAAAAAACCTCCAGAATGAACATAAATAATAACAGAGGAAGACCAATAGGAAAAAATAGCTGCTAAGAAGCAATTACTGAGGTCTACAAGCATCCACAGACACACGGGGAGCTGGAACTGATGGAGGAGCCAAGTCCAAGTCCATGCGGGATTTAGAAAATTCAAAGATTAATCACACAAACATTTAAGCCAAAGCAAGTCTGTGGAAACAGCTAAAAGCTCTGTGGAACCATAACAAAAGAGACTGAAAGTGGAAAGCAGATTTAAAAAAAAAATCAAGCTGTTATCAAGACAAAAGGAGGTTGCACAGAATAAGAAGTTTTCAGGTTATTTTATTGGGAAATGAGGTATAAAAAAAATTGTTTTGCAAAACAATACAAACGTTGCTGGCGGCATTCCTCCTGACTCTCTTTGTTGTTCCCCAAACAAAAATGCAGAAAATAATATGAAATGAACTTGATAAAATACTAAAAGGTTTTTTATTGTCACTATGGAACGAATTGCTCAGGAACTTTGTCGAGAGAACTTGACCTCAGAAACATCCTTCCAGCTGGAAATGGCTTAAAACTAATGCTGAGACATACAGACGTGCAGACAGCAAGGACGAAGAAGCAACGCTTCAGGCGAAATAGGCGAAAGCTGTGAGTTTGACTTCAAATGTGTGGACCTCCATAGCTGTGGAGGCCAAGGGACATGTCACTTATTTAATGAAGGCAACATGCCTTCCATCACTGTCCTTAGGGGCTCTCAATTTTCTGACACACAACTGTCCAAGATCAAGATCACATTCTGACACACCAGATATGATTACGAAGTTGAGCACAACTTTTAGAAGTACTTGTGCCTGGTTTGCTTGATCTTTGGTGAAAGACATCCATGAAGTAAACCTCTAGCTGCATACGTTATGTCTCCAGTCTAAGCAGATAATTGGTCTCTCTATAGGTATTTTGCCACCACAAAGCAGACATCCGGACATTCAGGATCTAAAGGGAAAGTCTGAGTTGAATCCCATGCAGATAGCTGAGACTAGATGGAAACACCTATTGGTTTGGTGTTTACTGGAGCAGTGTGAGGCAGTGGAAGCGACCTCGTCCTTTCTTAACAAAACTCTCACCTTTTGCTGACCAAGAGTCTGCCAGTGAGTTTATTCAGCTTTTTGCTGCATTCAGAGGAAAAAATAATTCCATTAGTCAGACGGATTAATTTAAAGTTAATGAAAAAGTAGAGATGTAAACAATCTTCGCTGCCTCTCAGTTACCCACTTATCCTCAGAGGTAGAACTTGAGGGAACTACCAGTATATGGTTTGCAACTCTTCCAGCCACGTATGTGTCTCGTGAGAAAATGTTATCCAAAACACAAGAGATTTTAATTAAGAAGAAGAAATCTGTCCTTAGTCGCACCGTTAAAAATACTTGAGACTGAGGCAGTTCCTAAAAATGATTAGAGACATGATAAACCAACACAAAAAGTTACAAGAAGCAAAATAAACAAAGCAAACTACAATATCTGGAGAGTTGTTCCAGAATATTAATAGTTTTTCCAAATAAGTTGTTCCAATTAATTTAATTCCCCTTAAATGTTCCTTTTCTGCCATCACCATGTTTAATATGCATTAGTGGAGGTAAATGCTATGATAACAACAAGGGTAAGTTGTGATGTTCAACCCAAATTTGACTTAATGCCAACATTACACACCAAAAACACACTCATCATCACCAACAGAAATATTTAAATACAATCTCTCACCTATACAAATACACAAAATTTCGCATGCATTTTTATAAGCCACTGAAAAAAATCCAATAATTATTTATCCCAGCAAATAAACTATATACATAAACTATATGCAACATGCACACCATCTCTCACTCTAACACACTTCCAGCTTTCTTCCCCAGTGTCAATAAATGCACCCACACACACACATACACTATATTGCCAAAAGTATTTGCTCACCCATCCCAATTATCGGAATCAGGTGTTCCAATCACTTCCATGGCCACAGGTGTATAAATTCAAGCACCTAGGCATGCAGACTGTTTTTACAAACATTTGTGAAAGAATGGGTCGCTCTCAGGAGCTCAGTGAATTCCAGCGTGGAACTGTGATAGGATGCCACCTGTGCAACAAATCCAGTCGTGAAATTTCCTCGCTCCTAAATATTCCACAGTCAACTGTCAGCTGTATTATAAGAAAATGGAAGTGTTTGGGAACGACAGCAACTCAGCCACGAAGTGGTAGGCCACGTAAACTGACGGAGCGGGGTCAGCGGATGCTGACGCGCATAGTGCGAAGAGGTCGCCAACTTTCTGCAGAGTCAATCACTACAGACCTCCAAACTTCATGTGGCCTTCAGATTAGCTCAAGAACAGTGCGCAGAGAGCTTCATGGAATGGGTTTCCATGGTCGAGCAGCTGCATCCAAGCCATACATCACCAAGTGCAATGCAAAGCGTCGGATGCGGTGGTGTAAAGCACGCCGCCACTGGACTCTAGAGCAGTGGAGACGCGTTCTCTGGAGTGACGAATCGCGCTTCTCCATCTGGCAATCTGATGGACGGGTCTGGGTTTGGCGGTTGCCAGGAGAACGGTACTTGTCTGACTGCATTGTGCCAAGTGTAAAGTTTGGTGGAGGGGGGATTATGGTGTGGGGTTGTTTTTCAGGAGCTGGGCTTGGCCCCTTAGTTCCAGTGAAAGGAACTCTGAATGCTTCAGCATACCAAGACATTTTGGACAATTCCATGCTCCCAACTTTGTGGGAACAGTTTGGAGCTGGCCCCTTCCTCTTCCAACATGACTGTGCACCAGTGCACAAAGCAAGGTCCATAAAGACATGGATGACAGAGTCTGGTGTGGATGAACTTGACTGGCCTGCACAGAGTCCTGACCTCAACCCGATAGAACACCTTTGGGATGAATTAGAGCGGAGACTGAGAGCCAGGCCTTCTCGTCCAACATCAGTGTGCGACCTCACAAATGCGCTTCTGGAAGAATGGTCAAAAATTCCCATAAACACACTCCTAAACCTTGTGGACAGCCTTCCCAGAAGAGTTGAAGCTGTTCTAGCTGCAAAGGGTGGACCGACGTCATATTGAACCCTATGGATTAGGAACGGGATGTCACTTAAGCTCATATGTGAGTCAAGGCAGGTGAGCAAATACTTTTGGCAATATAGTGTATATACACACACAATCCATAAATCTATCAATTTAATTAAAAAACAAATAGTGTGGTTAGTTACCAATAACATTCAGATATGTTTACCTATTAACTGCATTCATCACTGCAAATAAATCTTCCAAAAATGAGGAAACATCAGCTCATTATGAAAAGGAGACACAAACTGTCGGGCACAACAGCATGCTACTTTTAATTGAGCATAAATCCTGGAGAGGAAAGAATCTGCCTTAACAAGAATTATATCGTTTTTGCTGAGAGAGTATGCTTCAAAGAACAAGAGAAGTCAAAGTTCTGGGTTTGAATCGCGCTCTTTCCATGAGGAGTTTGCGTGTTCTCTCCATGCCTGATTGGGTCCAGTCTGAGTACTTTGACTTCTTCCCACTGGACTGAGTGTGTATGTCTATAGTGGTTTGGCCCTGTAACAGCCTCGTGATGAAGTGGTGACCTGTCCAAACTGTGCCATGCGCTTTGATGGATGGCATCCTGGAAAAAAAACAGCAACCCCAAATAGTATAGAGTGCGAATGGATATGTGAAACCATCAAAAAATGACTAATGCCTCAATACAAGAAGGCTATAAGCCTTTGAAGAACTTCTGAATCAATCGTTGACAGAAGCGTGTTGAAGACCGTAGAAAAATCTCCAACTGTCATGCGATTTTGATTTCACGAGACGGGAAGGATGTGCGGCGAGACGATTCAACTGTCAATCAACAGATCATCAGCCCAGAACAGACCTAAAGAAATTCCGCGCTCGCAGAGCCAGAAGCTGTTCGTACCACCAGCTGCTTCTTCTCTCAGTTTGGGAATCTATCTATAGAATTCTTCCGAAAAGGAGCCCTTGGGTTGTTTGTTAAGAATGCACCCTTGAAAACATCGTGGGCTGATGCTAGTACCGATGCTACAAATGATGATTCAGCAAATCTTTCACTTCTCTTTGTTTCTTTAGTTGATATGTCATGATTTAGTTTTCGTTCAAATAACTGCCTGAAAATTCGATTTGGTTCCATATTGTGCGCTCTATGATGCCATTACAAATGGAAATGTTGGAATAATACCCTGACTAAACACTGAGGTGGTTTGGATAACCCTACTCATAGCCAAGAAGTCCTGCATTTTTCTAATGCACACCCAGGTGGTGATGCTCCTAACCAAAACACTCTCAACGGTGCAGGGGTTTAAGTATCTGAGCACCTTGAGATGGAGCTAGTAGTCCGTGGGAAGGAAGCACAACAATTTGACAGGCGCAGACAAATGTGTTGTGCAAAAAAAAATTCTTGCTCTAATATTAGGCAGTTAGCTACTGGACATTTGCAAGTCTATTGGTTCATATAATTCTTATTGCCAGTTGGCCAATTGCTATGGGCAAGCTGAATATCAGAAAAATATAGATTTTGGACGATGTATCCTTGCACGTTATATTATAGAACATGTGAAACCTCACCCAGTAAAACACTGCCGATCCCTCCATTGTGTTCCCTGGCACAAAGACTCGAGACTGATGTTTGCTCTAAAGAGAAATCAGTCGGAACAGTCATCCATACTCTTAGACAACAAATTGCTTTGTCTATTCACACTTATCTGATAGGTCAGTGTTTTAATCTGCAATGTACCACAAACAAAACTGTAATTTTCTTATAACTTTCTTAATCTTTTGATTTAATTGAATTTTTTATATTGACAGGCCTTCGAAAAGAAGCTTGATTACATTTTAATAGAAGAGTTTCTATCTAAGCATGCTATTTGATGGATGCTGCAGCTGTTCACGCTGGTTTATTGTCACTGATTTTGTGGGATGCTCGAAAGACAGAAAAAAAAATCATTGTGTTGCTTGTGCTTGACACGCTGTGAAAAGTCGAAATAAGCACTCGCTTTGATGCCGGACTAACGTGTTTACGGGATAATCTCTTCACACGGGAAATCAAGTATTGAGTGCATGAGCTACAATGTGCTGACAGCAAAACGATGATTCTTGGAGAGCCATAATACTGAATATATCGCATTTAGGGCATTCTGCGCCTCTCATCACAGGAGAGGAGCAGTTCACGCACACATGCACATCGTAAGTGGAACAGAGTTACTTTTTTTGAGGATCGCATGGGGCAGGAGGCTCAAAGCTCCTCCCTGAGAGTTTGTGAAAACATTCCAGTAAAGTGAGAGTGTTCAGAGAACTGGAAACCTTCAGAGCGGCCTCTCACTTTCTCTGAGCTCTCACCTTTTTCCGTTCGTCGTGGATGACCTCCTGTTCAAGTGTTTAGATACCGCACTACAGTTCTACGGTGAAACGTACACAGACGTAAACCTGTAGAATCCTTTAAAATCTGGTCACACGAAGAAACTCTGCCTTCTGATTGACCGGCTCACAATGAAGCCGGTGTTCATCCTTCTTGTTTCCACTGCCTGGACTTTAATTGGAGCCCAGTATTACTACCAGGGTCTGATGGATTATCTGGAGAACAGATTGCTGGCCATTGAGGTAAGAAAGCCCCCCGTTAAACGACTTGTGATTTATTGCTTTCTATTAGTGGTGGTGCAGATTTCTGTGTTCTAATTAAAAATTGGAGGCATCAGCTGATCACTTTCTTTCCCTCTTTCATTTGAATTCAATGTCTTAACTAATGCAAAACAATTAATGCAATCTCTTCCAGGCTCATCAACTTCACAGGGGCCTCGGGGGGGGGGAATATTGTATGAACTGATGCACGCAGAGCTCTCCCTCTTAATCCACAAGCAGCTTCTGTCCAGTAAAATTACTTTATCTTCAGTGTTTCACACAATGACACATTATTAATGAGTATTATCTCAACCTCTGTTGGTTTTGCATCAAACATCCCAGACGTTGTTCTATGAATGTCGTTTTTTGCCAAGGTTGAACGAAAATGTATCCGCAACAAAGATTAATTACAACTGCTGAGATTTCACTTTTGTTATAAACTTCTGTTTTTTATAATGAACTATTCTTGTCGGGACAGAAAGACAGGATTGTGTAAAAGTTTTTTTCAGGGTGCAGTGAGTGTTAAATGGAAAACTATAGTTAGTGACAAACATAATCAACTCTTGTTTTCTCTGCGACAACAAGTGAGTAGTAGGTAATGTTGCAGAAAAGTAAATAGCTTGAGAAATACTTGCTGACAGAGCAATTTGTTTAAATACCTATGTTCTCCTTAACATGGCTCCTATGAAGCACATAGTATAATGACTGTTTCTTGTCATTTATCAGTGTACATTTTACTTGGAGCTCAATACATTCAGGCAAACAAGGAGACTAGATTATGTGGATGATCTTTCAAAAAGCCGAAATCATGTTTATTGATTACCATCGGGTTTCCAGTCTTGCCACCGAGGTTTTGAAGTTTTGCTTAGTGTTCCCTGTGTGTTTTTCAGTGTTCCTTATGGCAGACACTTGCCAACATGTCACAAAATGTAAAGTACCATCACGCTATTTTTGTCCTTCTATCAACTAATGAGGTAAAAGTTCAACAGGAGCATAAGCTTTTTTGACAAAGAATCTAGAAATTTATAACTTTAACAAAGAAATTAACGTGTTAAAAACAGTAAGTAATCTGTGTACTTTGTAATGGATGCAACATCTCATGTTTTGGGTTTGCACTCAAAGTCAACTCAATTCAAAACTGATATCCTTGAAATTTCTTCTCCAATGTGCTGGCTCAACTTCTGTACTGATTTGAACCTAGGAATTTCTATGTAAGCTTAGACTAAGCTTTCATTTCCCTTCCAAAACAGGCCCACGGAAAGCAAAAAGGCAAAAAAAAACAACCTTAGGTGAGGTAGAATGTAGCAAACACACCGGTTTTCAGAGCTTATTCTGAACAAGCCGTCTGCCAATCTCCCGGGGTTTTTCACCACGCTGAGAAACACAGTCTTGTTCTGAAAAAGTGACAAGGGTTTGACTGATTGAAGCGGTGACACATTCATCTCTGAGATTTTCTGTTGCAAACAGGATTGAGAGTCAGTGAGGCTGAGGTGGCCTCAAGGTTCTTTGAGGTGAATGCTAAAGTTGCTATGCTAGCACGCCAAACGTTGAATGCTAACATCAAGCTGTGGTTCTGCTATATGCATTCTGGTGGTTTCGAGATAAAGTTGCATAAAATGTGAAATACTTTCTGATACTCCATATGAAAAATAATGTTGACTTAGTATATGTTTAGGTTATGGATTATAGTTGTCATGGCCTAAAAAGTAATGGGCCTTATGTTGCTTCCTGGGTTGTGCAGTGTTTTTTGTTGAGGCTGAAATCGTAGCATTTATAATTTTGGAAACCATACATGTATGGACATGAACTCTGAATACAGTGAGACAAAAAATATTACTAAAATCCATAGAAAAACCATGACTGTCAGTAGTTCTAATAAATTTTCCATAGTGTGACAAAATCCCATCCATTCATTTTCTATACTTCCCAACAGGGTGACAGGAATGACAAAAGCTAGCTAAGCAATTGATTACTTTGATTAAATATTCATTTTTAACAGAGATACACAGACTGTAAATGATATATTAGTTTCATTGTCTGATCTTGATGCTACCAAACCTATGGTACACCAAATAACTTAGACACCTTAGATACTTGGAAAAAAACACTTATTTAATTATTTCATTCTTAATTATTAGAATTATTTGAAACAGCGTCTGTGGGTCCATTTGGTCATTTCCAATTCTGTATCATTTTGCTACTAGAATTCTTATGGGTTAAGACAATATACTCTCCTTTACCTCAGAGATATTGCAACCAAAGTCCATCATCATTGAGTGTCATGAGTGATGGCCTTCTCTGACCATGTAGCCTCTGTTGCCACTATGTTTTATTCAACACAAGATCAGGCCAGTCCATGAACCTCCAGTCACCGGGCTCCTGGAACAGTTCCTGGTCTTTAGTCACCCTGACTGCTCCAGATCCCTCCTGACGGGCGTCCTGGCTTGTGTGATTAAACGGTTGGAGATGGTCCAGCATGCAACTTCCTATCTCGCTTAAAGGGCACATGTTTCCCATCTGTTTATCGGCTACGCTGACTACCTGTATCTGCTTGAGTCGAATATCAGTGTCATGGCTGATGACCGTGTAAACCAGGAACGAAACCCAAAATACTGATACTGATAATGATACTACAGAAGCTAAATGAAAACAGTTTATTAAGTTTAAGGATTGTGGGATAGTCCACAGTGGTCTAGGTCCAGACGAGAAACACTAGGAGAGATGAGAAGCTGAATGGAAGGTTAAGAGGTGTATTCAGTATGTCAGGATATAAATATCTTAGCTTACAGGATATCCAGTATGGTGTCCGGGTGGGAGAGGCAGTCGGGGACTGGCGGGGCTCGGGAAAGCAGTAGGCAGCAGATGGCTTGGCAGCACAGGTACAAGGCAACATTTTCCACTGTGTGTCAGTACTGCCTTGGTAACCAAGCATGAAGAAACAGGATCCCAAAATCTGGAGAACAAGGAAAAAGGTTAATAGAGTAACTTCTGCAAAAGTACCCCCACAGGAATCGTTGTCTTTATCCCTAAGGTAGTGTAACAATCTGGAAGAGACAGTTCGTTTTGAGGCCAGTTCATATCGAAGGCAGTTGGATCACAGCTTGTCTGCAGAAGTAACACAGACTCCACCCTGGACTTCCTCGAAACCTGCTCACCCCCGCCTGGGTATCAGAATAGAAAAAAAACACAGTATGCAACACAACCATCCAAATAAGCTGTCACCCCTCTCTTAAAGAATATCTTAAATTTTTTTCCAAAGTACCTTTTCACATAACAATTTAACCACAATGTTTGTCTTTGACTTCCTGCTGCATTTCATGATCCACAGAGGATTTTTATTTTCCCTCCCCAGAGAGCGCTTACTTTTTAATTGTTTATTGTAAGTTGTTCTCTACAACTGTATTAAATTGTTAATTCTCTTGTATCTTTGTATGTTGCTATGGGTAGAATTAAACCTGACTGACATTTTTTTTTAAGACAGTTCAAAACTTTTCGTTAAATTAACTGTAATCTGTCATCCTGTGAGGGTTTTCTCATAAATCCCCTCACAAACTTGAGCAATGGTAATAGCTATTGTCTACAATAGATAGTGTTTTGTGTCCTACAAAAAAGAAAACTCCTCTCTGAGTACGTTTAACACTTGTTGCTCTTTGCACTGCTCGTAGGACCGCATGCAGTTGTGGCACGAACAGTTCCATCAGCACCACACAGAGATGCTGGATTTCAAAAAGCTGACCACCGAGGCCATAAACGGATTAAGAAATGAGCACAGCATGATATCCAAAGACCTGGACGGGGCCTCGGTTCGAGTGGACCGGGTGGAACGAGAGATGGACTATGTGGAGACACACACTGCCCCCCGGGCCTGTGTGAACAGGGTGGACAAGGTAGTGGAGCAGGAGGCCTGGGGACTGATGGAGAGAGAGGAAGAAGAAGAAGAGGACAACTGGGAGGAGCTACACTCCAGAGTCTCTGGTGAGCTCACACACACACACACAAAAATAAAGATATTTCCACTTTTTGTTTGATTTGTGAAATGTATAGTCTGTGTTACACATTTTATACATCCCAGCAGGCCATTTAGCACTCATTCACATTATTGCTGTCTTGAAAAAGCCATGCCAGTGGAAGATGGAAAACTGCCCCAGTACTGTTACAAGTCATTTGGCAAAGCACTGTGACTCCGTGTGCAGTCATGTTTTCCAGCCGACATGTGGCTCGGCGCAACAGATTTATTCCTGTACAGCAACTCCCCTGTTTGCCATTATAATCCTCATACCGCCACTGAGCCGTGCACTCAGGTAACGCACTCTCAACTCAAAGCCTAGTCAAATCACGATGTCGAATGTGGCGAGATTAGATTTTAGCTCATTATATAACCGCAGATTTCTCGGCATGTGGTACATTAAGCAAACACAGATCCATAAATTTAGACTTCTACTTTTGCAAAGGCTGATGATGGATAAATTACTGTGGCGCCACTTACTCCTCACACAAAGCAAATAACGAAATATTGATTAAAAAAAAATAATTTAGACTGACTTAATGAGATAATCGAAAATAAGAACGGAAAAAAATTGTACTGTATTATTATAACCCTTGTGCTCAGAATCAAGATGCTAGCTCTGCACATCAGGTTTGGTTAAAAAATGAAGTCAGAGATAGTAAAATACTATGAGAGCCTTCTCTGTTACTTGTGAGAGAACAATATGTGGCTCTGGAGGGACAGGAAGCTGGCCCGAGGTCAGCAGCATTACTTTCCATGCTCGTGTTCGCAGGCATGAGCTCTGCACATAGTGATCTATTGTGACTGACTGTGAAGCGAACCAGAACAAACTTTACTTCATAGCAGAGAGCCGACTCACATCTGCGAGCCTAATGCTAATTCACTCCTGCACAGATCGGGGTGAGAGTGAGAGGGAGAACCTCTTGTTTTTCTAATCCAGTGACTCAGAGGTGTTAGGCTCAGGGGTGTTAGTCTCTTTCACAGACTGCTTCTTTAGGCTGTCTCATTACGAGTTTCTCTCCAATTTACCAAGAGATAAGAGATTCCTGACTCTGATTTTGCCTTAATTTGGACATAGATCTGCTGTGACTTCAAACCTCTTGATGTTTTTAAAATTCTGACTACTATCATTGGTATAACACTTTTCTAAAAACATATTTAAATGGAAACTCAATTCCAAATTTAGTTATGCTGTGCAATACATCTTGTTTTCGATTGGGGGTTGTAAAATGTTGAACTGAAAAGATATGGGCTATCTTTTTAATAGGATTTTATTTATTTCTGTGTACAGTATGCTAAGGGATTTGGGAAAATCTTTTGGTGTAATCAAAGCTGTCGCCCCCTTACATTCCATAATCCTGTTAAATGCTGCCGGGGAAATAAAAGTTGGGTTCCCTCCTTCATGGAATAACTGTGAGACGACACTGTTTGGAGGACAAAAAAAAACAACTAATCTCCCTTTTTCTGTTTTTCTTGTCTCTGGCTTTAGACTGTGCGGAGATCATATCTGGCATCAGATCAGTGAAGATCTTGAAGAGAGTGGGCAGCTCCAAAGGCATGTGGACCAGAGATCCGCGGTCGTCCAAGGTTTACGTCTTTAACGGCACGTCGGGAGACAGTTTTTACCAGTTCAGCTCTGTACGTGACTTTTCCCGCTCTGTGGGAGTTTTAGACAGCAGGAACATTGAGCTTCCCTTTGAATGGAATGGTCTCGGAAGCGCTGTGTACAACGGCTATCTGTACTACATCAAGAAGGGGGCCGATACAGACGTGCAAGTGGTCAAATACGATCTGCTGTCGGGCTCGGTGACAGAAACGGCCATGTTCCCCGTGGAGAACTACGCGAGTCTTTACGGTCTCAATCCGGAAACCGTCGCCGACCTCGCGGCGGACGACGAGGGTCTGTGGCTCCTCTACACCCCCAGCGACAGCGAACCCAACATCAGCCTGGCCAAGATGGACGCCGCCACGCTGGACATAGAACAGATCTGGGACACCCGGTGCCCGCGGGAGAATGCAGAGGCGGCCTTCGTCATCTGCGGCACCCTTTACGTGGTGTACAACACCCGCCTGGCCAGCCGCTCCCGCATCCAGTGCGTGTTCGACGTGAACGACGCGGTGCTCGGCGAGGAGGCGCCTTTGCTGTACTTCCCCCGGAGGTACGGCGCCCACGCCAGTCTGAAGTACAACCCTGAGGAGAGACAGCTTTACGGCTGGGACGATGGCTACCAAATCATTTACAGGCTGACCATGAAGAGGAAACTCTTGGTCTGACAGCAAAGAGGGACTGAATATGAATATGTCACCCCCATTCCCCCTGGTTTTTCCTTAAAAAAAATGGTAAATAACGTAAATGTCAATAAATCAAATAAAAACACAAAAATTAAACAATTTTCAAATCAATACTTGATATATTTAACATATAAGAACCACAAAAATAAAAAAAAATCCATAGCGATGATACTGTGAGTGTAGCATGACCCTAAAAAAGAGACCTTAAACTGTTATCAAAAAGAGGGAGCATTAGGTTAATTGAGTTAATAGAAGTGGGACCTTTCTCTGTATCTGCCTTTAGATAAATACGGTTGTGCATTGCCCACTTAGATAAAAATGTGCTCAACTTTAATATGGATGGACAAGCTGAACAGTTTCCTCAAACAGCTCACTAATTTTTTAAGGAAGAAGTCAAGGCTGTTAAATAAGATGTAAAATGTTCCCTGACAACCCTCATTAAGTTGACTTTCTCACATATGGTGCATGGAAAGATCGCTTATATTACATATATTTTCAAATAAACTGTATTGAAAATTGAGAATAACAGTTTTCCAAATGAGTTTAATCGCGTTAGCACAACTGATATGCTGTATGCTTGTCCTCTTTTGGTAATTTGGTCCATTCATTCAGACAGGAGAACGTTCCCCTGGCTTTTTCTGTCATTAAGTGGTGTGCTTGACACAAACCTGCTGCGCAGAGAGAGCTTGTTTTGCTTATGTCTTTAATCAAAGAAAAGAAAATCATCTCACAAAACACAACACGCTCCTTGGGAGAAAAAAAAAAAACAAGCAATTTTTCCAGTGAAGAAATTCAGACTTATACAAAACAAAAGAGTAAGAATGCAGGAAAGGGGAAATACTGTTTTCTATTTTGGTTTACTTTATTACACTAGATCACTCAGATTAATCTTTTTGATAGTGATATAGAACGTAAAAGTAGAATAGACTCCTGTGTCAACCAGCATTTTCTTAAACATTTCTATTATTACAAATACAAAATTCTTAATAGAAAATTGAAAATTCAATGCTATCATAACAGCTGGAGGGAATACAAGATCAGATCGAGAAACATTACAACATTAGGCAAAGCTAGAAGATCTTGCAATAGTCCATAAAATGAGGCAATTGACCTAACGGGTTTCATATATTTTGAAAACACACCACATTTGTCAGAGAAATATGAACATCGCAAAGTACAAGTTCATAAAGATGTAACAGAAACTACGGTATAACGCAATCACTTGATTCAAATGATATACTTGAATGAGAATGTAGAACCTAATAATGCTATTAGTCTAGGGAGGACCTTCACCACTGAAACGACTGCCTGGGAACTGGAGCAAGTTTCAGACTGGGAGTTAACGCTAAAAATAGATCACGTCAGGCACAAACGATAATGTATTCAATGCACTGACTCAGTTCAGTTACAAGTGCTAACTAGAGAAATGCTACTGTTCTGTTTATGCCCGTTTACCCATCAAATCGTCCTGGTTGCTTGTTTCACTTCCTTATACAGATCCCAAAACAGCCAGCTTGTTGTAAACCTATGCACCTATGAAGGAAATGGCTAAAACAGATCTTTGTCTGCTGAATCCATCTGTGCCTAGACGTCTGACCCGAGCTTTTCATAGACCGTAGCCTAAGATCGAATTGATCAGTACAAGCTCTGCCATATAAAACCAGTGAGTGTTTTTCTCCTTGTCTTGGATAAATGAATCTGTAGCCCTCTTAACTGTGTTCTAAATACATTAGTTGTATCTGCTTTTGCCAATTGGATGAAAGCAAAGATACTGCAACCCGAGGTCGTCCCTATGAAATTATGACGGTGTTTCGAGCTGCTGTTTTTGAAACGTTTCGGTTTCTTATTTACAAAAAACTAGAATGAGTACACAACAATGAGGTACAAAACCACACATTAGCATTATAATATGCAACATTTTTAAGCATTTAGGCAAAAAAAGGAGAAAACATGTAATTTCAATATACATTTCCTAATATTTTTTTACTCTGTAAAAACTTTGATGTTAGCTTGCTAAGTCTCTACTCAGGTATGAAGGGTTAGCATGAATTGAAAAAATATATTGTTAACATAAATGTAATCAAAAAGAAAATGCCAAAAAATGCCTTATGAGAGCAATTAAATTTTGGTCAAACGTGGTGCTTTTCCTCACTAATCACTTTTACAAAAATCACATCTGATAACAATGTGTTATGTCAAATAATTTAATGTTTTGTGGCACTAATGCAAGTATGTTTGCTCTTGTCGCTTTCTTCCCTGTGTGTCAATCTCAGTCCCTGGAATGTGTCTTTTACAAGCTACTGCACTGCTATTTTTAACCTGAACAATGATCAAATCCATTACAGTACAGCAACACAGCCCTTTCTGGTGCTCTGTGCATATTTTAGTTGACCAAATTGTATCTGACTTGGCAGGAACAACTAAAAGAACCACATTTTAAATACAAACAATCATTTTCTTTCATCTATCACATCAACTAACTTAAAAAAGTTATCATATTTTGGAGATCAAACATGTGAACATAAATTTCTTACACATTGTCTCGATACTATACACGGAGATAACCGTAGATTTAGTAAGAGAATACATCAAAGTTGCATTTTTAAGACGAGATATTAACTTTTTCCATTTAGGTTTTTCATTTTGATGACAACTAAGACTTAATAAATCCCAAATAGATATATGTGGAGAAATGTAATTTTGTTGATTTTTTTCTTCACATTTTCTTTATAGTTTCAGTTTAGAAAAAAACACAAATACAGTAACCAGCTGATGCCTGTACATAAAGCTATTCACATCGAACAAAATCATTAACATGAACACAAAACAAGAGACAAAAGGTGCCTTTTGGAGTGTATTTTGGAAGCAAAACGAACATTTTGTGAGTTTTCTCATGGAAGAAAGGTGTAATTGCTCAAAAGTGAATACCAAACAGAGAGAGAGGTAAAGGTGTGTAAATTGTGCTCCCAGTTTACAGACATATTTATGGCTCCCTGCACAAAATTTTCATTTTTTCAGACTTGTTCCTTAAAATCTTTTCTTTTGAGTTGGTTTTCAGTTTGAAGTACAAGCCAGTTGTGCCATGGTATCTTAAATCCACTCAAGTATTTACAAAACCCACTTGCTTTGAATCAGTCATATCATTTATCTATTTTACAAAGACGCATCAAAGCTACACATTTAGGTTTTACTGGGACTCATCCTGTCAGGCCTTAGACAATTCTTCTGAAATTGAATAAAATCCCATCTACACGTCACAATCAGTTTACATCCAATAGTTTGAATAATGAAAGATAAATCCATATTATTTGAGATTAAAGCAGAACTTTTTAATTAAATATGAGAGAGCCATAAAGTTTGACACTGTTTGTAAAGACGTGTTGAATTCCCTGCACTTATCTTCAGCTCTCCTCTGTAAAAACTTCCGTTGCTCGCGGGGAATAAGGTCAAAGGACTTTTCCGACGAAGCGTCTCTGCATTTCAAAGCTGAATCTCTAGTTCTGCCACGGATTCCTTGAGGACTTCACAGTTTACCTTAGCCTTGGACAAGTCAACAGTCTCTCCGTACTGGACTGACTGGACAAGTAAGCCAGCCTCGAGCAATCATAACAGTGAAATTGACAACCCCAAAAAGACTGTGCTTCACACAACTGACTTACAACCATCCTAGGCCCGTTCTTAGGAGTGCTCTGGGACTAGCCTTGAGGAAGGTGGGGACGGGAATAGGGAGAGACGGTGGGGTTGTGTTTCTCCTCGATCAGACAGACAGGAAGTGGATCAACAAGAGGGAGAGAACCCCCCCTGTGGGCTGCCGGGTCACAGGTGGCTCTGCTCAGGGACTAGCGGGGGGCCTGGGCGAGGGGCAGGAACCTTGGCTGTCAAAGCTGGCCGTTCTCGCCTTCCACTGCAGGACACACAAACACAAAGCAGTGATTCATCCAGCATATGCTGCTCCGGTCATTTCCACTGCAGGGGAAAAGTGGGACTAAAGGAAGCTCCAGGAAGAGATTGAATGCTTTACAACAACAACGGTTAAATAATTCTACAAAATACCATCCTGGAATCTCCACAGCCAAGGATAAAAGCTTCTTAGCTTTTATCAATGATTGCAGTTTCAGTAAGTCAGAGGTTTGGACACAGATTTCCTTTCAAAATGAATGGGTACAGTGATGTAAATGGATGTAAGTTTTACATTTTAACTGATAAATTTGGTGTTATTTGGCTAATTTGAAATAAAAATGTAAACTCCAATCACCCAAAAAGTTTTATGCATTGTAAAATATTCATAAAAACTGAATAGAATTTCTTAAAAATAGACCTTAAAAAATTCACGACAGAACACAGAAAATGCAAATATTTAAAGTTTTGATTTGACACTTTAATAATTCACACAGAAATGTGCAAATCTTTCTTTTTTTGGTAGCAAAACATGTAAAACAAGTTGAGTTGGAGGCAACAAATGACTAGAAAAGCAAATGATGCAACAAAAACGGTATTAAAAAGAGATGGGATATTAATGGGTCGTACAAGTTCTCACACACTCTCCAGCAGCTTATGTTGTTTTTTAAAAAGACATTTCTAGCTCGGTCTAAGCTAGTTTAGAGGATGAAGAAAAGTGTGATTGACACTGGGGAATTTAAATTGAAATTAGGGAAATCTCAGATGCCTCGTCCTTTAGAAAAGGGCGGAGGGACAATTCCGTCATTATTCTTTTTTAACATTTAATTTAAACTCAGATGGTATGGAATGGCATTACTTCCTCTCCTAAAAGTCTTCCATCTGATCTCCCCAGGTATATGTCACCTGTTTTTGAATGAAAAGGGGATGTTGCACCATAGTAACCATAGTTCTGACTCAACCTTTTAGATAGTTGCTGTCATCAAATTGAAGATAACTGGATAACTTTTCACGAAATTGGAAATGATGATATTTGAAAATCCTTGCAGTATGTTTTTATTCACATTTTGCATTCTAATTAAATATATTTTGCAAAGGAGTTTTAACAGAAGGTTAGATAACACATAGCAATGGGCATGCTAGTTAGCTCTAATGTCTGCTTATATGGTTAGACATATTTCTGGGTTACTCATTTCATCTACACTATTCAGAATATTTTTCTGGATATGAATATTACTTTTGTTTCATTAGGTTCCACGGTCATCACTGTTAATAGAGTGTGATTGATCTCACAACTGAAAATATGAAAGGACATTTTACCTCTTTGAGTCTGGTTTCACATGGCCACAATGCTACAATGCCTGCAGAATTGTTATTGACAATTGGCTTTAGAGTATCATTATTTTACAAGTTGACATATATAACAATTCCAAACTTTATTCTCCTTTTCTCTATTCTACAATAACGCTCATTATTCCATTTGATGAATCTGCTTGTTCACATTTCCTGGAATGAGCTCACATAATTGCGTAACAGCAAAGTTTGGCTAGTTGGTTCAAAAAGGGTTCCCACCTGTTGTATAGGTTTGGATTAAACAAAAAGTCATTCAGTCCCAAACTTACTTCTTTCTCAGATTTCTTGGACTCCACCAGAGGATGCCAGTGTGCAATAGGCTTCCGCGGATAAGCCAGCATTTCATTCCAGTGGTCTCTGCCAAGTCCTTCAGCATGGCATCCAACTCTCATCACACCGATGATCTCATTGTGACCCACCCTGTGGAAAAAGACACATAATGCCCATAATACATTTGATTGAACTTGACTCAACATCCATTACACTCTGGTTTTTTTTATTTTACATGGAGCATTTTGTAATCAGGGGACACACTGAATGAAGATGTCCAGCAAATCAATGCGGTGGGATCTGAACCTCACTGGAACTGACTCCCATCGCTTAAGCTTCAAAGTTTGGATCTCTGCTCGGTTAACTAGAGGCGAAATATATATGAAAGCAGACTTTTCATCACAAAATCCCTAGATTTATAGTATAGCCCGATTAAACACTTGCATTATACCTAGCTGCAGAGGAAATACAAGGTTGGCCTTGTAATTCTGTAGACATCCACTCCTTTTACACCACAAAGTTTAAAAGAGTACAGAGTCCGACCTTTAGCACACTCTGTCAGCTGTCTACACTGGAACCACTTTTTCATTTTCTTTTTTTTCTTTTTTAGATCCACACACTGTCAAGACAAAGCACTTTTATATGATTCTTTTCGAAGAAGAACCTCATAGGTATACAGATTTTAATCATATTCTCCAAAATATTGAAGGTTTTATTAACCAAATTAAATTCCATTTAGTGACAACTGACTTTTTTTTACCATGTATTGCCAGTATAATTCTAATGGACCACCTTTAGCTTCCCAAACAGCTTGAATCTAACATTGGCACCCAGTTCATTTGTCTGTAATCAGTGGATGTTCCACTGCGTGGGAAAGAAACTAGGAAATTAAATGAACAGTTGAGACATGAATTTCCAGACCTAAGTTAATTGTACTTTGCAAATGAAGAGTAATGTGACATTGAATTTATTCTAGAAAGCTTTACTAATTGGTTAGTTGTAAGTAAACTGTTTTCTTTATCAAAGTGACAGGAACTTTTGCCACTGGAGTGGCTAAAGTTTTCTTTTTTAATTGATAAACATACAGTGCTTAACAAATGTATCAGACAACCTGTTAGAAAAACAAGGAAATATATATTGTTTTAGAATACTTTCAATAACCTGTTTAAAACTAAAATGCTATTTATTCATGTTTATCTACTAAATGAGAAACTAAAACAACCAAATGATCAGAAACATCATTTTTGCACAGCCTCCTTTGGTCTTCATAACACCTTTGACTCTTAATCTGGGTGTCTGTAATCTACTTTTGGAAGGTTTCTCCTGTTTTGGATGAAACTCTTAATCTACGAATGTATGAAATCACACATGGAACATACTTGACAAAGTCAGAACACTTTATAATATTGAACCTTGAAGAATATCATCATGACTGTTAAACACTGTCCAGAGCCCTTTAGCCATTTCATATGTTCTATAATGCAAAATCAATAACTTAAAATAGATTATCAAGACTCTGTTGAATAAAGGATATTCACAGTTTCTCATTAAGGAATTTTGAAATGCACATACAGCTGTTACACTGATAATAATAATATATTCCCCATTCAATACTTACAAGTCATAGTCCATGACAGAGATGTGCAGGCTGACATGATCCATACTGTCTGGAGGGATGTCAAAGATAATGGCCTCATTGTAGGTGGGATTCAAAGTGTTCTTTTTGATGCTTGTCTTCTTCTTTTTCAAGCGTCTCCCGTCGCAAATGAGCGATACCTTCACGTAAGGATCTAATTGCAAATAGAGGATTGGAATAACAAGGATGTAAACAATTGAATATTGATATTAAATTAACATATAATGTCTGGAGACCAATATTAATAACATTTGGAAACTGTCAGAGCAGCAATGGCGGCATTATTTAGAAAATAAGTTTCAGCATTTGCCCCTCTGCAAAGAAAATGACATCACTTTCCTGTTTTATCACCTCTTTGGTGTGTGTCTCAGCCTAACAGGAAAGCAACCCTGGAGGACCCGGCATCAGTAGCATATATAAAAGTGACTCACTTCCTTTCGAAACAATAAAGATGAGAAGCGAAAGATAGTGGCGAAGCCGCCTGACTGAAAAAGCTTTCTGAATGCTGACTTCAATCTTCATCAGACGAATCGACTTCCATGATCCATTATGTCGAACTTTGGTCGGATGTAAGCTGCTCTAAATTTATGAAACAGCCTAATACGCTTGAAGGGACGTTTAATAGTTCTGGGTTTACCACACACGGACTAAATTGTTGAGAAGCAAAAGCCCTGAAAGGGAAAACCGTGTGTCAAGAGAATTTGAAGTCATTAAACGTAGGAGGAACAATGTCCTATTCATTCTGTTTTCATCTGGATTTTGGCTTTCAATGTACAATAACTGTCACGTTTCACAAGTGATATCCCAACTGTAGAGAAAGGCTTAATAGAAAAACGGAATGGCAGTCTATTAAAACGACAGGCTGCCCGCAAGTGTTTGCTGATACAGTTCTTTTTTTATAATGCAAGCACGGGGTCTTAATAACTATGGAAGTAAACAGAATTCTGCCTGGTTAATTTCATCATTAAAAAGGATAAGTATAAGAGTAAAAGTGCGTTTGCAAAGAACCATTTTACTCACTGTAGCTTGAAATGAGCCAGAGAATCAAAGCACAACACACCTGAGTATCCGGTGATGTCCATGGCCTTGAGATTCCTGCACTTGATGACAGTGAGTGTGAGTCTGCCTGCGGTGGGCAAGTAGCACATCGAGAACATGATCTCCCCGAGGTCGACGCTTTCCTGTGGAAACACACGCACAATAAAAAGAAGATGCTTTTTTTATCCGAAGAAATCTGCATTTTTGAACTACCCAGAGTTGACACAAAGATCTGGTTGGATGGAATTTTACTGAATAATCAGCATGATGAATTCAACTCAATAAATTTGTTGTTGTTATCATCATGATTGGTTATGAACTGGTTTTCAGTATTAGAACCTTCATACAACTAGTTTCTCAAACTTAATCTTTAGTTAAAGCTTTTTTTCTGTGATTATTTACCTTTTCTTGTGTCCTTTCGAATAAATTGGATCATCGTGCTGAGTACTGAAAGTACTTAATCAATACTTACCAATGATTCTTGTCTTACTTATCCCTATAATGCCAAATGTATCATATTTGATAAATACGGTTTCTGAAGTCTTTTGGATCTGAGACTTTTTGCATCAATGGTAAAAGCTTTGCTCAAACCCCTGTTGGACACATTCAGATATACCTGACAACAGCGAATAGAAGACTGCACGAAAATATATTTTTGACTTAATGCACGCTAATTTGATCAAAATGATTTCTGTTTTTTTTCTTCATCTGTTGTTGAGGGGCCAAAGAAAGACTTCAGACTAAAAAAAATCCAATATTCTTCCTTTTTTTCTTGGATCGGGCTTTAAAGGGTTAAAACAGTCATGGACAATTAGAATCATTAACATTATTAATATGTTGAAAAAAGATAGACTCTTGACCCAATTCATCCACTGACTCAGGGCGTTTGGACACAGTCCGTTTCAGGGTGAGGCTTGATGGGCCTTTTGTTGAGGACTGTTGTCATGTTTGGAAACACTTAAGTGGAATGAGGGGATTGATTTACCACCGTTATACCTCTCAAGGTGTGGGAATAGACGAAGCTTGACTGGAGCGTGTGTGGGTGTGCACACACTGCTCTGGCCTTATTAACACCTCTGTTGTGTTGTGGATTCCGTGTCGCCGGATTGGTATGTGTGAGCGCATAATCGTGGTTTCGTTTGATTTTTTTGGGGTAGTTAATCACCAAAAGGGGAACAGGAGTGGGTTTCTTTTAATTAAACAACACTATTGTAGGAAAAGGGATATTAAAAGAAAAAAGGTTCAGATTGACAGTGGATAACCGAACAGTTTCCTTTTATATCCATTATGTTGTCTGTCTGGAAAAAATAGTTTTTGAAATGTAAATTATGATAAGCTTCGAGTAATTTCCGTAATTTCTTTGCGGTTTTGTGTTTTTCACTGCTTGGTGGGCAAATCTAAAAAACCCAGTCTCCAGATGGTTTTCAACAATCAGAAGAAATAAAAAAAAAACACAATGGAACCATAAAAAGATTCTTCTAAAAAAAAAAATTTCTCAATGTCCTTTTCTTAAAATCATGCTCCAAGCAAAACCTGCTTACAGAGTCAAATGTTATCTTGCACATTTTTTTTTACAGACAGTCCTCCTGGATGAGTCCCCATTGAGCTAATAGTCTCAGGTGGAATGTGTTTCTTGTTATCTGTCCCATAAGAGCTGTTAGCCCCATCAACAGTATTAAGGTTTTAGAGAGTCTTAATCACTCTTACTGAGCTTGCTGAAACTTCCGTGGTTTGCAAATTCTAACCTGTGTGTCTAATTCCTGCAGTCTTAATGTCACCCATACGGCCTAGGATTTCTCTGCTGTTGAAGTGTGGGATTTAGTTTGAAGGGTGTGAAGGTTCAGAGACAATGTTAGAGTGAAAATGTCAGGTTTTGTAAAAGTATTCAGCAACACTTTGCGCACAAACATGTGCTCGATGCACGTCTATAGCAACATCGGGTAGCACAGATTCCCCTCTGTGTGGAGAAACACACTGAATTGGAGAGGTTTGTTTAAAAAAAAATGGATGGACAATGGAAAAAAGAAGTATAGCATTGATTCAGTGACCAGAAATGTCAATGAAACTGGGTGACCTCACAATGACCAGTGAAATAGCCACAGGAGGAAAAAATGCAGCGAAGGTCCAAAAGATCGAGGAGGCAATCAACAGAAGTAGAGGGTGGAGCGTTTACTGACATATGTGCACCCTGAGACAGTTTTAATTACGTTTTTTGTCTCTTGAAATAATGAATAAATAAGAAATCCTTTGGTCCTATGGTTCGTAAAATGAAGTAGAATGCTGTGCATTATGACAGAAAAGCTTATGTTTGGTCTAATCTGCTCAAACAACATTATTCCTATTCAAAATTGGAATAATTTTAGAAAAAGGATGAATTCTTCAAGAGGTTTTGTCCAGGTGAGCTTTCTATACAAGCAGTTCTTCCGTCTTTTTTCCTTGTAATTCACTGACTAGGGCCTGCAGAATGAAAAGTTTGAAAAATATAACTTATGCCCCAGTGTTAGGAGTAGTTACTGGCACAAAACAAACACTCCTAGAAGAGTATAGAAAAGAATAACTTAGAAAAAGTATAACTTTCAATCCCATTTTACACAAGTTAGAAATGTACTTGGTAGTTCCGGTGGGCTTTATTTCATTAATACGTTTTACAGAATAACGTTGCTATTAATTGCATTTTCAGTTACCTCCAGTTTACAATAATATCCCTTAATCCTTCTAATGATTAACACATAAAAACCTCCAAGAATACTTAGTGTGATTGAACACACAACAAATAGTGGGAAATCAATAAATGTGCACTGTCCTCCAAAGCCTGGAGGATAATGTTATTGACGAAGATTACACATAGATTTAGGAACTGAGGAGAGCTAGTTGCTTTTTCTTCGGCATGCATTAAGATGCACATTGTCTTCCTAAGAACCCGGCTTAATGTTTGTTTTTGTTTCAGATAGAGGCCCAACCTCCGTGCACTCTCTTTGTTGCCCGTCTTGGATTTAATGTGAGCGAGGGATTGTGTCATAAAATCATTGGGCGGTTCAATCGAGCTGGCGTGCCAAGGCGAAGGCTGCGTGTCATTCTGCCCACACAGCAATAATGTTGAGATTATTGAACAACCCTTGAAGAAGTTCAAGAAGTGGAGTCGAGGACTGGAGGGGGGCAGCGATCGGGGCGGCGGGGAACTGTCTGATGGAGGTCCTGTGTGAAGGTGATGAGCGCCGGGGGGTGCCAAAAGTGGAACCAGTGACAAGAAAAAGCTTATTCGAGAAAATGATGCCTGGAAGGATCAAATGTAACACAGAGTTTCTTGCATGACCACGTTGTAAGTCTTTTTTTCAGATTTACAGGTTAACGTTCCTAAATTTGATCCAGATGAGGAAACTGCATTAATGTTTTGTTAAATAAAACTGAAATGATATCTTTTACATTTTATTACATTTTGTAGCACTAGGTTATGCATAATGTCAGAGAGACGCATAATAAAGTGATGATGTTTGATTATTTCACTCTGAAGACCAAGAGTCTTTCTCTTATGCAATTTAAAAGGACGTTTCACTTTGTTATATTGCACCAGGCTATTTGTGAAGTATCAGGTTATTGAGTTTGTGGATTACTCTGACAACAATTCTCTCTACATGGTACAGTCTTTCAAGAAATCCATCATAAATATTTTATCATGATTTGATCATAAATATCCTTCTGATGGTAAAAATAAACAGAAATGTGGGGTATTTCTTAGTTATTGAGTGGGAATGATTGGATTTCTACTCGACTTGTATATTAACTCATAGGTATGTAGCATATGAGAGTTCAATTAATTCAATTTAATGTCATGGCAAGAAGAACTAAAATAAGAACAAAAAAATGCACAAAGCTCCTGGTGATCAGGAATGCAAAGGTAGAGGGATAGGTTTTTTTGTAGGCTTTTGGTAAGGCAGAGAGAATGGCGTCGGCAAAGCAATAGCTTAAGTGTTTTTTGTTAAAATAAAAGGAATTTCAGCTCCTGTCTAAAAATAATAAGCCAAGGCCAAAGTGCCAGAAAGCCAGCTGTATCCCTCTCACACCCTGGATATTCCCGGCAATGTTCTCTGCCTTCCGGGTGAGGGTATGTGACAAGAAAAATAAATTGATATAAAAAAAGTAGCTGTCAAATGTCACGTGTGTCAGTTTATTATATATTTATATTCTGTGGTATGTGATTGGAACCTTTGCCCCATTTACACATCTTTTTCATTTGATTCTTTATTATGTGTGTGAATGTGTGATGCTGTTGAGTCATTAACAATTACAATTAATTTCTATGGTTTTCTAGAAAAATTTGTAGTTAATGAAATGCTTAGAGTAAGAATACGAAAGATGATAAAAATCCAAGAATTCATTCACACAAAGTGTCAAGTCTGATTTTCAACAGTATTTCCCGATGTCAAGAGTAAATAAACATGTGCTTGACATTGTATATTATATAATATATATTCTGACAGCACTTTGTTTGTTACTTCAGACAAGTTGGAGTAGCACAGAGCTTTAGGTGACATGAGTCACAGAAACACTGTGATCACGACATAAATGTAAGAAAAACTGTTTTTTACATGTTTCTGTGGTCGTACTGTCAAACAACACTCAGCCTCAGCCCTACAAGGGATGCTGACAGAAAAGCCACATCTGTTTGTCTAATTTTCCTGCTGAGAACGTCAAGCCGAAAGCTACAAGTTTGTTTTCTTTTTCTTTGACTGACTAACTTGTACTTACGTTAGCTGCTAAAGCTGACGTGATAAATGCAAAGCGACATCTCAGCAAGGCTTTCAGCTTGTCATTTTGAAAGCCTCCTGCAGGCATCACCTATAATAAACCTTGAGTGCAGTGCAGTTAAACTTATTTTAAGTTGTCCTATGTAATTGCTACAGTTGACATGCTCGGACATTGCATTCTATTGTAGACGCCTGAACACGATATTGGTGTTTCCAATATGTGAGATTATGTAGTTTTTCACAGGTTTCTTTGCTTAAATTAATTGGTTTGATTTCAATATGCCTTCATTTAGTATTTTTTTATAGACAGAATGCTATAAACTGATCCTGATAAGCTATACTTACCTATAAAATCAGGTGAAATCAATCAGGTGCTTAAATTAAAAGCATTTAACAGAAGAAATCCTATCCCTTTGACTCACATACAAAACAGGTTTCTAGTATTGCCTTCTTTTTGTTTTGTAAAATGACTAAAATCAATAGAGACATCCAACTAAGACTATTATTGCATGCAGTTATTACATCCAGACAGTATATTTCTTTATTATTGGCTATCCCAAAAATTTGCTAAACGCTTCCAGCTGATCCAAAATGCTGCAGCCAAAGTTCTGATGAAAACCAGCAGGAGGGATCCAATTTCTTCAAATTAAACTTCCCTACAGTGGCCCTCCCTTCTAATTTCAGAATATAATTTGAAATAATCTTTATCACATTAAGAAGTCTTGTCCAAGCTCCATCATAAGAGAGGCAATTTCTCTCGGGGAGCAGGTCTATTTGAAGATCTTAAGATTGTAAAAGTAGGAAGAGTGGACTTTGGGACGTTGGAGAGCATTAAAAAAGTAGCTCACTCACACCAACTTAAAAAAAGATAAACTCAGCCTAATACTCAATACTCAGATCATTGGAACATGAATGGGGGTACTCTGACTTCCCTACCTTTAAGATCAGACTTAAAACATCTGTATTTGAAAAGCTTAATGTCAGATATCAATTAGGTGAAACTGACAAAATGGAACTGAATCGAATTGCAATTAACTCATTTTCTATTATAACTTATTTTTTCCAGCACAAAATTATCAGGAAAAGAGCTTTTAATGAGCATTATTGCCATTAGTACTCAAACTTGACATTTCAATCTGATAATTACTCAGCTATACAAGTTTAGTTTTTTTAAACATACCTTGGAATATTTGCTCAAAAAACACAAAATCCCTTTTAAACTGTCCCTTATTAAAGTAAAAAATGAAAAACGAAAAATCATAAACAGAAAGGAAAATTTTTTTAATTTTTTTTTTAAAGAATGTGATCCTCAATCTACAGGAGAAAATGGAAAAATTGTCACGAAGGTGCCCTGGTGGAGGGGTTTTTGTATCGTCTTTTCTAGTCTCGTCATTTCCTGTTTTATTTTGAAGAATAACCCTCATCTCGTTTCAGGTCACTTGCACTTCCTGTTGTGTCACCAGTCTGAGCGTCTCCCTGATTACCTATTGTCTGCACCTGGGCATCCCTTCCCTCTCGTGTTCAAATAGTCCTCGTCCCCCCTTGTCCCGTGCCAGTGTGTTTCGTTCCCAGCCACAGAGCCAGTCCTGTCCTTGTCCTCGTCACAGTCATAGCCCTTGTTCCTTGCCTTCTGAGCCCTAGCCCTTGTTCCTTGCCTTCTGAGCCCCGTAGTTTGCCTCTGCCACGAGCGCGTTTATTTTCCTCCTAGAAGTAACATTCCTAGTGAGTATTTCTGTTGCTACTTTTGTTCCTGTCCTGCCTCCCTAGTGAGAGATTTACTTTGTTACTTTTCCGCTTTGCTTTGTAACTTTTTCCAGCCTCGGTTCGAGTGCCTTTTCTGTTAATACTTTGTCCTCCGTTTCTGGAGCGCTTTATGTTTGTTTTTTGCCCTCTCATTTTGAGAGCGTCCTTTGTTAATAAATTTTGTATTTTTGAAAACCACTCTGCGCCTGAGTCCTCCTGCGTCCACGGTCGTGACAAAAATAAAAGTTAAATATCCTTACAGTGGTTGCGTACTGGATTTCCCTCCAGATGTTTGTCTCCCGGGACAGATCTGACGTCTCAAAAAGATTCTCCAGCATCACCTCCCCGATCATGTCGTGCCGGGAAAATCTGTCAAAGTCAAAGACGGTCATGTGGAGCTTTCTGGTGGCCAGCTCGTCATAAGGCACGGGGAACTGGAAGCTCTCGTTGAACGTGGGGTTGAGCATCTTCCGGTGGACGCGGGTCTGGAACTTCTTGCGGTCGGGCAGCAGGTAGATCTTCACGTACGGGTCGGACGTGCCGCATAAGTCCTTGGCGGGCAGGTCTTCCGCTTTGAGGATGTTGACGATGAGCGCTTCGTTTTCATAGTCATACTTGAGAGAGAAATTAATCCGGCCGCAATTTTTGCTGCTGGCCTTTTTGGACGACTCCTCCGATTCCAAGGCATTTTCTTGGTATAGCTCAGGTTGGATGCGACCGATGCTAGTGGGCTTTTCCTCCTTCTCCACCATATAGTCATTTCCAAGGTCCAGACTGCCCACCTGCATCTGCCTGGGAAGATGTCTTTTGAAAGAGTTGTGCCTACAAAGAGAATACATGGAAAGAAATTTAGACAGAGTGGATTTTAATGTAGACTTTGTGTATAAGAGCCATTGTGAGGATGGGAATGATAACTGGGATGTTCAATTTAAGATCTCAGACAAAGGTGTCGAATAGGAGCTAATTTATTATAATCTTTTGTTCAAACAGCAGGAGATATTTCTAAAAATATATTTCTCGCCATAGGATGATGTAAATGTATGCAAATATAAACAAGAAACCAAACTAGTGTCCTGGTAAAATGGGAAAAAAAGACTAGTGTTGCTGGAAAGAAGCAGAGCAAAGTCATTTAGATTTCTGTAAAGTTGTTGCATTGTATAGTTCTCCATGTGTAAATGCTGAGATTATTTTTGCATTTAACAACAGAAATGATTTAACTTTATCTAAACACCTAAGGAAAATACAATTTCAGGTTATTTTTCAAAGAAACCCCACATACACATACTGTATATTTATGTATCCTCTTCTCCAGATCACATATGACAATAGGCCGTATTTCCATTGGCTGATTTACATAATTAATCACTTGTTTTAAGTATTTCAGCCCATAGAATAGCATCTTACATTAAAATACTGCATAAAATCTCGCACTAAGATGTAAAATGCAAGACTCCTAAGGCTTAAAACATAAACTCTAATGAGGTTGACATAATGATAACAATTCAAACCGTTCCAACTCACGAGTCTGGCTGAAATAGTTTGTGGGTGGCTAGATGGAGAGCTGAGCCCCCCTGCGAAAACGTTAATGGTTCTGCAACAGTTTACGTGGGGGGCACTGCATCGTAGCAAATCAGGTAAAGTTTATCCCTAAATCCCTTTTGTTGAATTATAGAGTATTGCAGAATGGTGTAGTTGAAATATAACAATAAAGGTTTTGGTAAATCTGTTGTAGAATTATGAAATGTCAATAAAAGGAAGTGTTAAGGAACATAAAGGTTTAACTGGTAGAATACAAAACTTATGCTCTGCTTTTTTTAACTTGGTTGGGAATGCTAAGTGTAAATGGCAAAAGCTTCAACAGATTTTTTTGCCCTCTGTCAAATGAGTTCTCGTGGAAAAAAAAACATGTAATTAGCCTTACAAAAATGACTTGCAGAAAGAGGCCTTTGAGCTATACAGTTCAACAGTCAGGACATTCATTAAAATTAACTTTGCAGACTGCAAATTGCTTTGAAAATTGTATTTTCCTCATATGAGACATTTTATGGATGTTTTGGTGTCTGCTCTGGGAAACCGTGTATTTGGGATTTACACATTTTATATCACGGTGGATTAAAGGGATCATCTGCAGCGCACGTGAAGAATCCTGTATTTTCGCTGCCGTGCGACCCCCCTCGAACCCCTTCGGCCGGTGCGTTTGTGGGACTGACCGCGTGGAGGACGCCGGCTCGGTGGTCTGCCTCTGCATGCGCTGCGTGCGGCGCAGGAAGTGCTCCCTCATGGAGAGCTGCACCTCGGCGGGGATGTCGGGGGAAGTGTGGCTTATCTTCACCGCCGCCTCCAGGAAGCCCATGGAGCCCATGGGGTCTTTCACCTTCTCCGTCGCCATGGCGACCGGCGGCTGCTGCTGGGGACCGGGAGAGGACAGGGGCGACTGCGGCGGGCTGAGCTGAGCGCCGAGGGAGGAAACGGGGAAGTGGGCCTTCGTCCGCCAAGGAACCCAGCACAGCTTCCAAGAGACGAGCGTGACGAGGCCCAGCAGAGCCAGGCCGCACAGCAGAAACACGCCCAGCAGCAGGCCAAAAGTAGCGTCTGGTGGAGAAAACAGGGGGATCGCACAATATGGACAAACAGATGGTGATTTCAAAGGGAGGGGAGGGAGAGAGGACACAGAGAGAGAGTCTATTAGGATATAATTTTACAGGATTTCCGATACAGTCTGCCGCTGTGTCAAGTTTGGGCGGTGTAATGCTAAAAACAGTGGGCAACTACGCTGGGAATGGCGCCTCATAAATATTAAAGTAAATACCATTAGTCAGTTCCGCCAGGGCATAAAGTAAAGCAGAGTAAAAGTAAACACTTTTCAGGGTATGGCACATGCTCATGCATGCATATAAGGGTAGTTTTCTACCACTTGCTGTGGAGTTAACAATAATTAGGGTGACGAATGATTAGAATTCACAAATAAACCAATTATCAAATAGATATAAGGGGAAAGGACCACAGAGTCGCAATCCACCCTTGGAGACTTTTAGCATTAGGCAGATAAAAGGAGCCTTGCACAGTCAAACTAATTTATTTTCTGGTGTATGAAAATGCTTCCTGGGAGCAAGAAGCAAACAAAGAGCTGGGGATGCACCAAGAATGCTGACAAGGGCTCTGCAAGGATTCACAGGGAACAAGGGAAAAAACAGAGGAAACGCACAATATCTAAGAGTTTTGCCCCTAAAAGTAATTACTTTGTACCACCTGATGCTTCGTAAGTATTCAAGGCTCTGCATCTGAGACTGAAATCTGTTTGCAATTATTTGCTGCAGGGTTCATTTTCACGTACTGCGATTGTAAAGATTTATCTCCACGGTTGCATACTGAGGAGCGTTTTGTGGTTTCCCAGAGGATCCACGGACTCCACCGTAAACACGCCACGGATAGCAAGAGATTGCACAGAGAGATAGAGGATTTGCTCGACCTTTTCTTTTCAAAACTAAAATATGGCCACTGACAAGAGCAGAAGTCTGCAGGAGAGACAGTGTGTGTGTGTGTGTGTGTGTGTGTGTGTGTGTGTGTGTGTGTGTGTGTGTGTGTGTGTGTGTGTGTGTGTGTTTTTATGTCATGTTTGGGAAAGTATATCTAATTTATTAGTTTGGGGAAATCAGCTCCAGTTTCAATGGTGGATAGTTTCGAAGTAGGTTTCTTTCCCTTTTGTAAATATTTTAGCCTGCAGCCTCTCACAAAAAAGTTCTCAGTGCTCTAAAACTATCTATAAACATACATGTATGTCTAGATGGATCCTTCTAGCCACGGATGGATGGATAGGTTTGTGCCAAAGCTGTCCTAATTTACCAGCACTGATAGTAACCAACAATATTCTTTTTTCTGTTGTGGTTAATAAACTGATAAGAACAAGCCTTTTAGCCCAAATTATATTTATAACTTTAGTTAGTCAGAGAATAGACTTTGGATAAACTCTGAGAGCCCATTGCAATTTAAAGAGACAGGATAAAAACAATTCATGATACTACATTGTCTCTAAGACAAAGGGAAAGACATAAAGTGATGTCTGTGTGGTCATTATGCTTCGGAGTCTTTTGCAGGAAACTGAACTTAACTAAAGCAGAAGGCATACACCTGAATTTTTTAAGTACCAGAGAGAGAAAGAGGTCCCCTGCTGATCTTTACACAGAGATGGATGCTTTTAGATCAGAGTTTCCGAAAGTCTCCAGAGTGACAGATAACTGGAAAAATACTTAAAGGGAAGAATAGTTGCTAAGAAGCCATAACTGAGGCATGCAAACATCCAGAAACACCTGAACTGAATCGGACGGAGAAGCCAAGGCAAAGTCCTTTTGGGATTTAGGAAATTCAAATACGGATCACACAAACGTTTTATCCAAAGGAAGTCTGTTGGAAGAGCTATTTGCAACTTAAAAACAAGAGAAACTGTGAGAAAGTTGATGAAAACAGGCAGAGTAAGAATGGCAGTTGTTCTCAAAACCACATGAGGCCGTACAGAATTAAAAGTTTTTAGGTTATTATGTGTGACAAAGAACTATTATTATCATTTTTATAGTTTTAGTTGAAAAAAATATACGTTTAGTTTAGTTTAAACATGTTTTTTCTAATGAGTGGTCTAATAAACATGGTAATGTTTATGTTGTCACATAAATAAATTGTTTAGCAGTTAAACCTAATTCCAAGTTGTGCCATCTAGAAGAGAAGTTGAAGAAGAGTAAAACCTGATTTTATTTGGTTATATGCTTAACAATAGACACTGGACAACAGCCCAAGAGAAAAACAAGATAAAATATTTTTTAAAAAAAACAGAAAGGAGGCTCCTACAGTGGTTCTGAGAGAGCCTGGGCTGGCCAGTGACTAACACCATGCCCACCTGGAATCTCTGGGGCTGCTCTGCAGTGTTGCACTAAACATGTTGAGGTTTTGTGTGTTCTGGTTGGTGATTTAAGTTCCCAGAGTGGTTTCCTCGCATCCCATGAACGCTCATTTTTAAGTGCCAGATATGTTGCTTAAACTGTACTGAGTACTTTTGCCGTGTGGCATCTCCATCATTGCTTGACCCCAAGATTTTCCCAGCTGGGAAAACATGATCAGTGTTATTCATTAGTAGTTTTAATCTTGAATCTGATTGGTGAACGCTTTAATTCATCATTGGAGAAACCGTTGCTATAATATCCACCCAACGATGTGTAGCCAGGCTTTGAAATTACAATCGTTATTAGAACTTTTCCTTAAAAATCTTTTTCTAAAAAGTAAAATGTTGGAGTGATGTCATTCAGTAATTCATGTGTGTTTAAAATTGTGAGGAAAAAAACTGCGAGGAACTGTAGACATTCGTAAATTGCTGTATTTTCCGTGCAGGGCTCATTATGACAGGGTCCCCAAATAACAAACCAGTGAACCACAACTGTCCAGGTGATCGATTTTTAGTTCTGCTTCCTGCCATTATCTCCTGATTGGGCGCCACATGTTGGGTGCCACGGACACGTAGCATCTCTTGTCAACAGCTAGCGTTGTCAAAATGGTGTGAGAGGTCGAACGATTTTGAGAGATTCTGTTAAGATTGTGCTTACGAAAAGTAATCTGTGAGTTAAGGAAAAAAAACTAAAACCTGTTAAGATCATTTTAAGGCAGCTGATGTTGATGGTAATTGGTGTTAATACTACGCTGTCTGAAACTTTTGGGATGTTAATGGTGTTAGTTGGGTCTAGCAAAGCAGTCAGGACTGCTAGCGTGATTATTTAGTGATGATTTTGAGTTTAAGCTTATGTTTATGGTAATTAAAGAGGGTAATTTTTAGTGCATTCTCCAGATGTTACCGGTGCAAGGGGAGATAATTAAGCACGTTGAGCATACCTCTTCTAGTTCCTCTAGATGTCTACGACATTTAATGCAATTTTGACCAAATTAAAGGAATACATTGTATTATTCTATTTCATTTTATGAGATAAAAATATAATTTCAGTCCTTGCAAATGGTTATTAATGTGAATTTTGTACTTGAACATGATTATATGAAGCGCTTTGGAAGTAATTACAATTACACAACTGTAATTGAATATTTGAACTTAATATATATTCATGGTGCACAACTAAATCTTTTGAGACCATGATTTGTACTAATTAATGAATATTATTGTTTGATTGGTGATTCATGGAGGATTAGAGTGTGAACATGATTTCTGCAGACAGTATGAATGTAATGAGGTGTTGGAACTGCATCTGGCCTGTCTTTAGGTCGGGTTTTTTGCTTTGCGGTACCAATAAGACAGTGCTTCCAGGATCCAGAGATTCCCAGGGTGAACTGGGTGCCGAGCCAGACTACACATAGTAAACCTGAATGTGTGCAGAATCTTTCAGCTCCTACTTTCCCACTGATCGTTTGGTAGGACTGGTATAAAGGGTTACAGATGCTTTCCCTATTTACGCTTTGGTGGTATTGTATTCTGAATTAAGAGATCTCGCACTATTACAGGATTAGCACGATCTATCTTGTAAAAGCAAAATTCAACTTTAAAAATATTTTCCATGAGCAAACCTCTTTTGCCTTGTAACAGCTTAGAGTGAAACTCCACATCCTTTGATTAATTGAGTGAACAGGGTTAATTTGACTTGTTACTGCCTGTTACAGAATCCAATGAGGACTGTCTCCATTTCACTCTGTGTAACAGTTCTCTTATTGGGATATTCGCTCTCTACGACATTGGGTTGCAAACCAGCTCTCAGCTTTCCAGTATTGTAAAGCTTTTCATATCCAGTGAGCTCGGCTCGTCCGCTGGTTTGCCAGAGTTTCTCATCGCCCGCAGCACATGAGACACCACTGACTGGCACCTCTTATGGCGTGAAGTCTTACATAAGGGCAGTTTGACTCAAAGCATCACTTGCCTCTCACAGCTTTGTTGTTTGATTTAGGTTATGAGGTTATTATATATATCGTATAACTTGTTTTTGTCGAGCCATGTTTAAGTTAAAAACATCAAATCAAGGCTGTTAGAGAAGATAAATTCATTAACCAAGAAGGTTTTCCTTGCTAAAAAGCTTACATTTAGTCAAACTAGTTTCAGTGTGTTAGTATAAGGGGCTGGCTGTGGCTGACCTGCAGTGAGCATAAGGTTTGATAAATCTACAGAATATTTTTGGTTCTGATAGTTGACTAATCTCTGTCTCTTACATATTACAATAGTGATTACGGAAGCTAGTTCCTCATCGGGCCCAGGCTTATCCTGGAAAGAGCCGCGGGTACACACAATACTGCTGCCTTGACCCGATACATATCAGTTTCATATCAGGATTCTTATTACCACAGATTTGAGGACGTCTCTACTGTAGACACTTTGTTGCTTAACTCATTCGCTGCCAAAGACGTCTATAGACGTCTTTTCAAATCCAACCGCTGACTGCCAAAGACGTCTATAGACGTCTTTTATGTTTTTCAATGCGAGTGGCTTGGGGGACGATCGGCGAAAGTTTTTCCGTAAATATTGGCTTCTAGACAGAGTATGGACTAACAAATTTACCCTCTAGGTAGCTGTGCCACTTTTGATGGGAGATTAGCATAGATTGTAAGCAAATAAAAACAAACGCAATGGTTCGCTATGAGAGAAATGGCGCCGGTGAGACGCACGTCGAAGAAGAGCGGAATAAGGTAGAAACAAAATCTTTTTTCCTGATGAAAGAAGAGAGTCTACTCTTTCTTTTGGTGTGTTCGGTGTTTACATAGTCATAGCACAAACTATTCTGTGGCTCTTGAAAAATCAGTCAAAATTCTCAAAAAACTCTGGCAGTGAGCGACTCTCTGTTCTGAAAATGGCTGGCAGTCAATGAGTTAATTAGCACACTTGCGAAGTTCCTGCTGTGTCCACTGTCCATTACAAATAGGATTGTATTTCACATCATTTTTAGCTCAAGTGCTTGGAATTGATCCTTGTCTCTGAATCGACTTTATTGGTTTGTTTCTTTGAGTCACTGTCCTTGATACTGTAGCTCCAACAGGTTGCCTCGAAGGAATTGTGCAAACATCAAAGAAGCTAACTTTGCCCAAGGGGATGAGGAATAAACAATAGAACTGTATTATCTGTGTGTTGTGGAAAATCTTCATCTATAGTGGAATTAACGATTTTATATTTCCGTCAGAGGAGCTTAAGGTGGAAGAGCAAAGTACTAGAATGGTGATACTTCAAGGAAATTTTTAGACTTAGATATATATTGGCCTTCGAGTATAACTCATTTAGATAACACGACACACTGCTGCACACTGTCCTCAGCTGCCCAAGACTCCTTAAAAAAAATTGCCGTCACATTTTGAGGAGATGAAGAGCTTTCATGGGCAAAATTCAAGCTAAATGGAGTGTACATTCAAGCGAATTTCTGGCTTAGCCAAGCAGTGGACAGGATTTCGAGTATGAGGGATTTATCCCTTAGGAGGATTTCTCAGCTGTCTACAGCCCCGGACTCTCCATGTCATCCGAAATTACACACAGCTCTCCACAAAAGCGTCTTCTGGACTGGACCATGGCTTAAAGTCGCCGTTCTCTGTCAAAGCGAATGGACGCTGACTCCTACGCCGTGCGCTCAGTTTTGATACTGTGTGCTTGTCACCAAAGACTGCACGGCATAGTGAATGTATTGATTGGTCAGGAAACTGCAAATGAAAGTTTTCTGCTAGTTCAGTTGTTTTCGAATGTGGCGAAGGTCTTCAAATGGAGACATCAACTGAAGTGCCAAAGGTTTTCTGAGTTTAACATCTCTCCCCAGACATAAGTGTGATAAGTCACGTACATTTTGTATTATGTTTACATACTGTAACAAATGCTAACATCTCTTCTTTAAGTTAGTTTAGTTGCCGTGTAATGATGCTCAGGAATAGTTCCTATTTGAATTTAGATTTGTTACTGGTTGATCATGTGTGTCAGATGTGATATTATATTATAAAATCTGAGGCGTACGAAATGTAAACACCTAATGTGTTTGCTTAGATTTATTTCTGAGTCTAAGCACTCTGACGCTGCAGCCTCAACAGCTAAGAGCTGATAACAGGGTTTTCACATGTCTCCTTCACCTCACAACATATCTTGAGGTGAACCTCACAGTTTGAAAATGTCAGAACTCAAGTGGCAAGAAAAAATGGCTGTTGTGAGATCAGGTTGGCAGACACGAGATCTCTCGCACTTTCATCTTCAAAAACCTTTCACTCTTGAGTACTTTCTTTAAGTATTTTCTTCTTGTGCTTGTTTGTGTATGGTTTTATAGACATCTCAACCTTTTTTTTAATGTACAGTATGTGAGCAAATACTCAAATGTTTGTAAAGTGCTGTGATTTTAGGATCTTAGAGTCCCTGAAACCCCAGAAGCACAATGCATTTAGTCACACCTGCAAAGAAATAGTTCCAGAGCGCACCCTTAGGCTGTATGAAATATTCCAAACTGACAGAGCATCCAGTGGAGGTATGCCAACAAGCCTGATCCCATGTGCACTTTATACTCTGCCCAAAGGATTTGCTGCCAGACACCCCAGGCCATCTTATTTAAATTCGAAGGACATCAAAGCTAATGTTAAATTGAGAATAAGGATTGTAGAGATAAGAATAATGAAACTGGCTAGTTTCTTGCTTCAAAGAATATGAAAAATAACCTATTAACCGCAAGTCTACATTTTTCAAATAAGCATTAAAACCTTGAAGGTATATTGAGTTTATTAAAGAGTTTATTTAAGGTGTGCATTAATATAACAGTAGTATTTTTTCTCCCTGTCATGTCGGTATTGTGAAAATATTTATAATATAAATAGATTTAAAATGATTTTTGAGTTTCATTAAATTGACACCTATCAGGACCATGAAGAACATTAACCTGAAACCTGAATGGAAACAAACTGGCCCTCCCTGAACTTTGCTGGAGACAAAATGTGATGAATGTATAAGCAACAACCAAGGCAGCCTGCTGCTTTTGAGTCAGAGAACTTAAAAGTAATATCTTTTGTTCACGACAGCTTTATTCTCACCTCTTGAATATGTGACGGATTCCACAGCTTTCACACAAATAGAAAAAGGAGAGATACCCATGGATATATTATCTTGTCCTCATCTCTAACGTGTGATGCAATGAGCAGCTGCTGGATCTGAAACATCCACTTATCACCAGGGGTGTACTAAGGTTAATGAGAGAACTCAGATTTGCGGTACATAGATCGCAGTAAGTCATCTCTGCCGTAATGAAAGCAAAAATAGAAGCGTCGGGGCTGAAACGGCGCTAATTTCTCAGCTCTTCTTATACCTCTCACTGTAGAGAAGATTAACTGTTTGCAGAAAGCTAATGAAGCAGCGAAAGTGAGTCAGAGACAGAGCCCATGTGGGGGTTAGAAATAGAGTGACGGAAAAGCCATTGTTCCTCCTCTCCAGACAGATGGGTAATGGAGCGGAGCTGTGTGAACTTATTACTACCTCTGGACACAATCTCTAATGACAGCATGAGACTTGACTGACTCCAGGGTTTAACACACCATTAATGATCACACCCATGCCACGGTGGAGTGGGTTATCCATATCATGTAGTCAATCACAAGGGTCCCTTCATGTTAAAATAAGAAAAACTTTTAACTTCTGCACCACAGAGGACGAATCAGCGTCACTGTAAACCTTCCCAGCTGGATTTTACAACAGGTGATAAGGACAAGGAAGTGTGGCATGAAAGACGGGCGAACAGTTTGGACAAAAAGATCTAACGTGGACGGACCTCTGAGCTCATGCTGGCTTTGCGTGAATACTGGGAAAACGTGCCGTGGCGTGCGTACCCTTTCCCCAAAGCCAGAGCCCACCGCTGCTCTGTGGCATGCAACCAATGCGGGGATTCTCTCCACTGTCACTTTTGAGCGTCCGTTCACAGAGATGTGTTTTAGGCTCAAACGGAACATCGCGTGGTCACTTTCTGTCCGGTGTCTCAAAAGCATGTGCTAACTCTCATTAGAATCTCTTTTGACTTCACAGACCAAATTGAAGAAAAAAAAAAGGCTTTTATCTTTTTGATCTAGTTCATTCAAATCCCACCTGGTTTCCATAGTAACCCGGTCATTACAAGGGAGTGTGCAGCCTCTCTGTCTGTTGTGATGAATTGATTTATGTTAGGCAGGGATATTCCACCCCGCTGTAGATAACAAATTGAGATCATGGAGGCGCACAAAGAGGCTTCCAAAGAATCAGCTATGCATGCAATTAGATTTGAGACAAATTAGACATAAGCCCACAGTAAACAACGATCTGTTGTTGTATATTCTTTGTAAACTTGAGTAAAAATGTTTAAAAGACGGTCATATAAGTAGAAACTAAATCATTAATAGCATCCATAAAGGTGCCATAGATCTTTGGACATATGTTTTGACTGACATATTTACTGTACGTAGAGTTAATTGACCAATCATGGTCACATTCACCTATTCAAACTTCACACTTCTTATTCTACACGTTTCAGAGAATACACAGTGCTTTTTCTCTGTCACACTGTCCTTCAAGTTAGGGCTCAGCGTCTCACCCAAAGAAGCTTAAACATGTGGTTTTTGGAAAACCAGACGTTCGGAATTACAGATGATTGACCGTCCTCCTGACCAGCAGCCAGCCCTAACAATCGTCCGTGCAATCAGCTGTCAGTGTCTGCTGTTCATTTAGTAGCTTTTGGTGGTGTGTGAGGTACATATGAGGAGGGGATTGGACTCCTGGATTAAGGAGGAGCAGCTGACATAGCTGCAACCTGTAAGGAGTAGCCTTTTCCATCTTTGTGTGCATAATGGTGCTGAAGTCCTGTGCAAACATTCTTCTTGGAAAGGTGGGGTTAGAGCCACCTAGCGGATTTGGGGTTTCCCATTTAAGGTGGGACTATGTAACAGTAGCAGTGTAGTCATCTGCTTGATGAGAAAGTATTCACAAAGAAAAGAACGACACTTTCCAGGAGTAAACATGGTCACATAAAGTTATAGCTTTTTTGGTGGTTAATATAGACATGACATTTTAATTATCAATAGATAGACTGTCACATATTTTCACAAGTATAGTGCAATACAAATTTTCTACAACAAATCTGATGTCTAGGAATACTACTTGTTAGCATTGCAGGTACACCTGCAGACAGCATTAAAGTGTTACTTCTACATCATGTTCACATTTCTCCCTCTTTAATAAAGTAAAGCTGCTCCCATTGATAGTTTTCCCTCTCTTGTCAAGCAGTAATTTTAAAAATAAGACTGAATAGCACCTCAGAAGGACTACATGTAAATAAATTGTGTGACTTTTGCTCTAAATGATAAAAAAAATGTTTAAGCACGCTAGAAAAAACACCATTCACTTGAGTAAAAAGTTTTTGTTTTTTTCCTGAGATGCAATAACTAGCACCAGCACGATATATACCTTTTGCCATATTTACATTTGCTGTGTGCAAATGTTAAAGAAGTAGAATGTCAGCACCGTTTCTTTTTCTAAAATTGTCTCAGTAGCATTGCAGCTGTTGAGCGACAACCAAAGGACCACACCGGTGGAAAGAAGCTTTAAGTCTATTAAAGACTGATTTCTTTTGACAGAATAACACCTCCTTAATTTGATAGATAGCCATAACAACATGTTGACATCCTCCCTTGGCCCTGAACAAGAACAAACACAACCTCACATCAATTCTGAGATCCGCTATTTTTGGGATGTGACAAGAGGCACATTAAGTGTTGCAATTGCCATCGTTCCTGCAGAGCTGTGAGCATGGCAGCTTGTCAATAGCGAGCACTGGAATGGTCCGTACTGACAGGAGAGCCGCTGGCTGCAGCTCTTAGTCTGCCATTTGCAACAGAGTGGTTAGTTTAAGTTGCTAGTTCTGGCTTGGTCGGCACAACTACTACAGATTCCACAGTGACATGTTGAGCTCCATTGACTTCTGCATTCCCAATGGTTGAAGGATGAGGGGGAAAAAGACAACTCTGTACTGTTAAGACAACGATATGGCTGACAATGCTGAAATGCATATGCTGCCGTCTACAGCACTAGCATAGCTTATCATGCTAATGGAGGAACCATCCCAATGGTTATAATCGGGTAACTCATGAACTATTTCACTGGATGGTAATAGTTCTGATGGATTCTGATTACGACCTGATGACAGTCACAATGCAAGATCTATCCTGAGAATGTTCTGCAGATACTGTTTTCTCCAAATATGGAAATCAGGGAGGGTTTCTAACAATCATGTATCAGTTTACTATAGATGTAATCAACTAGGTGGTATGAGGGTGTCGTACTTGCCTCACAGTAAGAATGGCTCGTGGTTTGAGTCCACGGGGGTCCAGAACCTTGCTGTGTGGAGTTTGCATGTTCTCCCTGTGTCTGCGTGGGTTCTCCATCCAAAAACCTGCATGTTAGGTCAATTGGACACTCCAAATTTCCCCTAAGAGTGATTGTGCCTGCGTGTGGTTGTTTGCATCTGTGTGTAACCCGCCTCTTGCCAGCTGGGATTCTGTCCAGCTCCCTCAATACCCTGTTGGGAATTGGCAGTATAGAACATTGAAGGATGCAATTCACTTGGAAAACTTAGTTAATTTTCATCTTAGTTACAATACTAATAAGAAGTAGCACCAGCAAGCATTTCAAAACAATCTACTTTCTCTATGTTTTCACAAGCTATCAGATTTGTGAAAAGATATCACCAGAAGTGTTCTCAGTTGAATCTGGATTGCATGGGAAGAATTAATGCTTTGCACAAGACGCTTCTGTAAAAAATGACATTGATCTCTCAGTGTAGGCAAAAAAAACCTCACTCCAAGATTAGAGGATGGCCTCATTATAGCTAGAGGCTCATAGTGAAGCACAAAATTAGGCTTGCAAATGCTGAAAACCAATACAAAGGCCCCAAGATGTATAAAAGTGTGTACCCACAGTGAGTCCTAAACTTTAGTTGTTTAAATCTCACCATGATAAAATGATAAACATTTATGTAGTTTGATTTGTGTGTCATTTCACACAATAAGTAAAGCATGTTTATGCCACAATTGTAAATTACAATTATATAGCTGTACTAATCGTACTAAAGACTAAAAAACTCCCCAATTCTTTTAAAGCTTTCTCATATTGGCAACTTTAAAAAATATATCATCTAACATTTTTGCATGGAAATCATGATTCAGAAAACATATGAATGTAAGTGTTCCAAGGCTTATGACTATGTCAAACATTCTGTTTTTATTTGAAACTATCTACAAATTAACATGCGGGGAGCGGCTTCCCAGTATCCCTTTCCACAGGGGCAGTTTGGCTGTACACACAGAATGCTTTGCTGGTTCTAAACAACCTGCAGCATTTTTGGGGATTTTGCGTTGTGGATTTGTTATTTATAGCTGCAATTTCTACAGAAAATTAAACGAGTTCAAGAAACGTACACATATTTCCTGGAAATAGAATGCACAGACTCAGACATGATTTCATCACTAAATAAATTATATAATGGCACTTGTTATAAGACTGCCAATTGTGTATTTTCTGTCTTTTCTTGATGTGGATACCTCCACTATTTGCGGATTTCTGCACCCATGGTTTCTTTTTCAGAGCAATCAGATAATCCCATAATCTCTTAGAGCCTCAAATCCCAAAAGCTCCACAACCACATGCCAAGTGGAGAATAGACTCCAGTTCACCAGGAGTTGTGACAAGCAATCTAAAATTGTGGAAAAAATAAAACTGACATGTCTTACCAAGGTTGTAAAATAAGTAGTCTCTGTAACAGAAACATTTAAATAATTTGTTAGAAAAGGCATATCGTGATCAGTATCTACAATCCTGTCTGGTATCTGAGAATGGAAGGGATGGAAAATACATGATGATAAAGAGAGCACAACTCATTAAGTAGGTGGAAATTAAAACAGAAATCCATCTAGTTCATCCAGTTTGTTTGCTAGAAAAAATAAAACAATGTGGAGGAATAATAGATGTACGCAGTCCTGAGGTTTTTGTTCGAATCTAATTGCTTTTTCACAGAAATCTGCTTGATGTGAGCAGCAGGTGAGGCAGCAAAACTATTCAGCATGTTGCTCAGAACATGAAGAAAGACTGAGACATCGGCTTCAGTGGTTACACAGCCACAAAGTAGTAGATGTCTTGTTGCGTCCTCTCTTTGATCCACGTTTTTATGTGTCCACTTGTATGGGCCACACCAGAGTTTGGAGGAGCTTTTACATCCGCCCAAACTAACTGGACTAACCGTGGAAACTCTGGTATATTCAAAGTGGAACAAGCAGTGCTGGTGTGACAGTGTCCTTTTTACCTATCAGCTTAAGTTACTGAAATTAGCTTGCTTCAGTTTAGGTCATTTTCTATTTCTATTGCTGTTATAGCAAGATGGTCCACTAGTCCCATAACGCCATTTGTGTGCAATCGCAGAAACCTGCTGAACCTCATCATCAGTCCACTGTTTTGGTTTGAATGTGCTGTCATTTACACCATTAACAACCCCAGAAATAAAAGCAGAAACGGCATAGTCGATTCTTCCATGATTTTTTAAGCTTTGGGAGTTCTTATGAAGGAATTAGATCCTGCCAGCCAACTGGCAAGAAGTGTATTTTCATTATTTCAGAAAAGAATGTAAAATAAACTAATTTTCTCTGTATTCAAACATTTACACTGGTATTTCAACTCAATCACTGTGTCTTGTTGACAATTCCTGCCTGAAATAACAAGATATACAGTTCAAATGTCTTAGAGCTGTCTATATGAGCAGTTGATTTTTTTTCTGTTTAAGTTTTACCAACACATGGCACAGAGAAAATTCAGAGACGTAATGTTTTTTTCCAGCTACCATTAGATAGCCTCCCGTTTGTGTGAGCATTCTTGCTTTAGATAAGCAAACCTTGACGGGTTCACTGTGCTTGTGGTCCCTCTGCCCCACTATACAAAGATCAAGGTTTGCTGATGGACTTGATGGGGTTCATAAACTGTGCCAGAGCTCACACTCAATAATCCATCAGTAGAGACTCGGAGAGAGCAGTTATCTCCTTCATGAGTGTGAAATTAATCAAAGTGCAGTCTCCAGTCTCCTCAACCTCTATTAAGTCTCCCTGTGGTGCAAAAACCACCGCGATGGTAAACCAAAGCAATTTAGACTTTTAAATACATTGCAAAGGTCCATGCACTTTTGCAAGAGCAAACCTTTATTGTGGCAAATGTTATTTGATTGTTGAATTTTGGGTCCAAACAGAAACCACCTAAAAACGATTGCACCTTTTCTATTTCATAGGATGAAAAGGGAAACAGGAAACCTATTTAAATAGACTTTCTGCTGAAAAATATTAAAACTTTATTTTACCTTGATCATTTCCAAAGTGTACCAAAACATGCCAGTTTATTTTGTTTAGATTGAATTAAACATAATGACCTTTTTGGTTTGTTCCATTTTCCCACACAGAATCTGTGTTTTCTTAAACTGAGCAGACAGGGGATTTTCCATGATCACATTTGTGATATCATATTAGCACCATTTCTACACTGGGTGTCTGCTGAATGAACAGTTTTGCCAACCCACAGCTGGACGATCTGCACATTTTTTTACTCACTCCTCACTGGGAAATATGCTAAACCAAGAAAAGCCAAGACCAGGGGAAAAAGATAAACACAACCTACATTAAATATATTCATCCATTTGCCGTGCCACTTATTTCCAACTACTCACACACACACACACACTCAGAGTCATTCCCAACGAATGAACTTGCATGTTTCTGAGGGAACAGAGGAAACAAGTGGACCTGGTGAATATGTGTGCACAAAATGATGAGAATTCCACACTTAAAGGTAACTGTCTTGCTGTGAGGCAATGGTGCAAACCACCACATCAATGTACTGACAATGAAATCTAATCATTGGAAATCATTTGAAACTTTTTTGGATAGCAAAACAGGTGACTATGCTCACCTGGATGGAGCATCTTGGTGAAATTGTGGATGCTAAAACATCTTGAAAATCAACTACAACAATATACAAGCTAAATTCCTCTGACTTCAACTTAACTACAAAAAACAATGTCTCCAATTAGAGACAGCAAAAGTAACATCAAATATATAGATTGGACATTGTTAACATATGTTTCATGACACTGCTCCTGAGTTCTCAGCATCTCCATAACATTGTTTGCCATGCAAGATACAAATTCTGCAAGTCTCCCAATCAGCCTTCTGCAAAAGTCCTTTTGCATGCAGGAAACATGCTATAAGGACACAAGTGTGCCGTAAACGGCCCCTCTCATTCATTACGCCGGGAGCAACAGTTGTTTAATGAGTGGAGACATTTTCCTCGGGAAATGAGCTCCCTCTTTTTATGGTAGCAGCATGGTGGCAATGAAGCAACATTACCGTGAAAATAGAGTCTAATAAATTATGTGGTTGTATAAACAAATATTATTGCCACCACCTCACGAGAGAAAAATAATAATAATAGTAATTTCTGGTGTAACACAAAAGACCAACGTTTTAGATTTTTTTTTTTTTTTCTCACGGGGCGTAACATTTATTTAGGATGTGAGTTAGAAAGATGGGCCCTCATCATGCACATGAGCACCTGACCTTCAGTTGTCTCATCATCGCGTGCGTTGTCAGTTAGATGCATGCCTCATTCCCTCGTCACCTGACCTGTGACACATCTGCTTCTTGCCTTATAGATCATCCTACCCAGCCTTGTCTCGGGGGCCAAACCTGCCACTCTGTAAGTAATGAATTTTTACCACGCCGTATTGGATCAAATATGATGTATTATAGTTTGTTTAGTGCGAGATGCAGAGGAGATGAATGTCTGAAACCAGCTGGAGTTGAAAAAATAATAAGAAACCCGCTGGAGCAAGTGGAATGCACGATGCTATCAAATAATGAAGACTTGCAATTGATGGCATTACATGGGGTATCGATTTGACGATTTTGCTCAGGCTTTCTGTTTGCTTCTGCATGGATGTTTTAATTTCCAGAGGTGGGGCAATAAAAACTGAGGGGCTGCAATCTGGCTCTGTAAAAACAACTTAAGCTCATTTTCAGTCTCAGTAATTTTCATCAGCGGGGAATTGAAATGGATGTGCTACATCCATTACAGGCAGAAGTTATATGTGCCCGCTATTGCCTGGTGAAAGCTTTTTTTTGCTCCTCTCGGAATGCTCCGGCGCTCTGAAATATTGCAGCGTTAATCATGATGAATAAATATGACCGGCAGATACCCTGTCATGTGTGCAGAGAGAGGGTGTGAGTGATGTGAGAGCTGGAGATAGAAAGTTACAGCTTCTTAGAGCATGAGACGCATTGGCAAGGAAAAACAATTTAACTGTTTATGATTCTGCCGTGTTCTTAAGAGCCAATAAAAATGTTTCATTATTTATTGGGGCTGTTAGGGCCAAAAGACACTTGGTGGTTTGTTTAAAAGCCTGTTATGTTTTTATTAAGTAATAATATTTTGTTGTTGGGTACAGCAATTTAGGGCGATAAAAGCAATCTGTAGAAAATGGTTTTGCATCACTGACAGGAAAGGGAACAAGATTGTCTGTTTAATATCAGAAGTCTCCATTTTAAACCCTGGATGAGCCCTTTTTGTGTTGTTGTCGGTCTTTCGGGGCAAAAAAGAAGTAATCTAAACCAATTCCCTTTTAACTAGTTTGTGTTTTTAATTATAAGACATGGAAGCCAACTCTGAGCTTTAGTGGTTACAAGACTAATTCAAAATGAGTGCCAAAGAACCAAATACTTTTGTCCTTTTAGTTTAAGTCAGTGTTTAAACATCACAACTATGTGGTTAAGATTAGGGAACACAGCCACAAGGTCAGCTTCAGGCAATTACTATACTTACTTTGGGTTAGAATTGATTAAGGCTTTGAAAAGACAGCAGTTTGAGCAAAATCACCTGGAAGCAACCTGGAAATTTCAAAGGTGTTTTGCTCTAATTTCATATGCACCTGTATGACCGATAGAGACTGCATATGTATAGCGAGCTTAGAACATAAAGTGAAGACTGACAATGATATTAAAACCCATCTTATCTGAAAAAAGTAAACAAGTTCAAAGCCAGTTTAAAAAAAAAAGAGAAAAAACAGCCAGTGAGCTGAGCAAACGAGTGTTGGAAATGCTCAGTAAGCCCCACCAGGCACGGCTTTTAATGACAGTCAACCAATTAAAGACAATGTAGCCCATACATCACCCAAAGCCTCTCCCATCACCACTGAGTGTCCGGTGGGCATCCGGAGAGATGTAGCACAAGCTTTTTTCTAACACTAACAAGCTGCTGCCTTATTATTCATCAGAGGGATATCAATGTACTTACCCATTTTGTTTTTTGATTGAAGATGTATGTGGTCTATCATTTGGCTTTCATAGGAGGAGTCATAAAATCAATGTTACCTAGTTGCAAAGTTAAAAAGATTTGATAAAAAATTAAACTACCAAGTTTTTCTTTACTCATTTGTTTAAAATGATTCGTTAAACAGTATTTATCAAAACTCTAAAAAGTAGCCCAGTGATGACACAATACTATGAAAAATGCAATATCATTTCATGGCCAAAATCAAACGAACAGTGAAATAGTCTCTCTTTTTAAGATCAATTAACAGAAAGTTAATGTGAGGTCTAAGATGGCATTGAATGTTGTAAACACGGATGAGAAGACTTCAAGGCATGAGCGTTTTTTTTTTTGTCATTTGTGGTAAGTCATTGAAGTAACAACCATATTACAGATGTATTTAGGGAATCGAAAATTAAATGTCCCTCCACACAGAATAACTGATCCGAACGAGCTGCCTCTTTAAAAGAGAATTAAAAAAAGCCAACTGAATCTATCTTTGGAAATTCAACCAATTCAGTAATGAGTTCAGAGGAAGGACTGCTCTATTTACGGGAGCTAACAAGAGAAAAAACCAAGTGCACATCTCATAAAATATGCAGAATTCAGATCTGGATCAATATCAGAAGTTCAACACTTCTTATTTAGGCCAGGAAAAAAATAGGAGGAAAACATGTACTTAAAAAGCATACATTTTGTCAACCAAATTTTGAGACATTTTCAGTCACGCTTCTACTTTGGGCTGATTCCAACGTCAATTCCAATGCTGCTGTAACCCTGTGGTACTTTGATCAAAGTATGTCACAGACATATTACAAGGATTCTCACTGGAGAAGATGTGTTTTTATTGAACTAAAAAGTTTCAAGTGGTCACATGAAAATGGGGGTGTCCAACTTCGGTCCGCTGTCCTGTAGGTTTTAGAAGTTTCCCTGTTTCAACACTGATTAAATGGATCTTTTCACAAGTCCTGCAGAAGCCTACCAAAGAGATATTGAGGTGTTAAAGCTGGGAAAAAAAGTTCAAAGGGAAAAAAAGTCTAAAACCTGCAGGACAGCGGCCCCAGAGGACCAACTTTGGACACCCTTTTATGAAAACGATACATAATTTATCATTATCATTAATTTATCCACCATTAAAACTATAAAAGGATATTTCTACACATTTGTCTCTTACCATGTAGAAATGTAAAAAAGCGTTTTAAAAGCAGCTTGCAACACCATGTGACGTACAAAATAATCCGGTACATCACCCAGTTCCCGTTTCAGTGTTTCTCACGTTGCAAGATATTTATCTTTCCCTATTATTCACCAGTCTGAAACCATGCCCTACCTGAAGAGACTCTGACACATGTACTTTAATTACAAATACATTCGACTCCCTTCCTCAACTCGGCATTGCATGTTGTATAATGCAATTCAATTTATTTCTTTAGAGAGAATATACATCAAATTTCATTGTAGCTGGCTGGACTTGACATGACCTTTGCCCTTAGGGGCCTGAATGATTGCAACACCGAGAAGTCAATAAGGGGACATGATGCATTCATCACTCTGAAACTGCCAAATCAACTGTGACCTGACATTTGGACCCCGCTTGCTCAGAACCAAGTAGCCTCAAGATGCATTATAGGTCAACTGTTAACAAGAAAAATGTCAACCACAAAGGGTTTAATCATGACAAAAGTGTTATCAGACTAATAGCAGATCCAGCACTGCTCAGAAAAGACGCTGAATCCGCACATTATCCACTCTCTGTACTATGGAAAGGTGATTAATGAGCCCTTTGGGCTCAGGTTACAAAGCTGACCAACCCTCCTGGTATTTATTCTTGAATTGTTCCTTAATACTCAATTTTTCTCCTTTGATCGCCTGTCAGCTGACCCTGTCAAAGCGAACAAATGCCTCTGTGGTTTGGATTGCTTGATAAAAAGCAACTTTCTCAACTTTGCTTCCCCAATGTTTGATAAAAAAGTACTTGTTTCTTTAATAACATTTCAAAGCTTTATTTCAGATGCAGGTTTTGCTCTTCTGCTTTGATTTGTTCATACAAACAGATGTAAGTGAAGCACTGATTTTGTGTAAAAATACACATATTATCATTTAGATTGTTTGGATATTTTTTTAATATTTAAGCCTCACCACAAAACTCCTAAAGAACAAAAGGCTTTTGTGCACACATCCACACACTGCTGCCTAGACAATAATTAGATTTATGTCAGATTAATGTATATTGTTTTCTTTTTATGTTTAGATAGTGGGTCAGTTTAGTATTTTAGACACTAATTGACATAAATATAAAGAGATCGATATCAACATCTGTCAAGTAAATGAAGAATGAAAAATCATAGAAACAACCCATGGAAACCCATAGAAACAACTGTGAAAACTAACAAGAATAAGACCAAGTGATCTGCTATTTCGCAACTAAAATGTTGTACCTACTTACACAGAGGGATGCCCCACTGGTTTTGGTTCTGGTTAACCTGGTTTAAAGTTGAACTGCAAAAAACATGGTTCTTAAACTCCATAAGACAGTGAGAACCAGGGCCAGAACCACTTCTGTCTGAATAAACATGGTCATGACCATGTTTTTGAGCCACAAAAACACAACTTCACAGGGTGTGAGATAACTGGACATGACATGAGGGCAGAAGAACAAGTCGGAGCCCTTCATTCTGCAACTCACAAACAACTTCCACCTTGGCAAACAGATGGGGACTCATGCTCCACCCCTACTGATCACCTGATCCTTCAGGATGAGTACCTGATGGCCTTGTCTAGTCTTTTGTAGACCCAGGACACCACTTCCCCCTGTGCGTAATGCTGAGGTTTCGTACATTGTGAGTGATCTAGAAGGTTAAGGGGCCTTGGACATACTGAATTTTGCTACATGAAGTCCCAAAAGTGCTGGAGTAAGGCAGTTGCAGAGGTTGGATGGTGTGATAACATGGATTACCTCCAAGTTTTTTCTGTATTTGCCAATAAAATTGTTAAATACTAATTAGAAATCAAAGCTTTTTTTTTATAATGTTGCCGTGGTGTATAATCGACATCGCAATAGTCAGTCCCAGCCTTCAGGGGGAAGGCATAAGTATTTAATTTGTTTATCAATGAAAAAGATAATAGTAACAACAAATAAAAAGAAAAAAGTGAAATAATTGGTTTAATAAATATATGTAGATCTGCTCAGGATGTGAGGTGTTAAAGTGTGCCAGGTTTTCTCTGCTCTGGGGGTCTTATTTATTAACTTTGTACTGATTTTATTTGTTTTTGCTGCAGTGTGTTTCTGGCTGCTCTGCTGTACAGCATCTGCAGACATAAAAAACCATCAAATTGTAAATCAGAGTCAGTTTAACGCATTACATGCTGCAGCCACACACCGAGGGAGCAAAATTGGTCATTGCTGTTTGGTTAAATCAAATATTGTTTGTTCACTGAATGAGATGTGTGACTGACAGCAGTGAAGGATGAAAAAGGCTTATGTTAAGACAGCAGACTCTCCAAATCATACTTAAAATATGTACTTGGCCAAGTTTTCAAGATCTCTCAGCAAAAATGACTTAATCCGTGTAACCCTTCTGTTATCATGTCCATGTCATATTGATAAAAATTACATTTTCACCTATGACTTACAGTGCTGCATTAATGATTCATTTCTAATAATAATAATAATATTAATAATAACACTAATAATAATAATAATAATTTTATCATTAATTTGATGCTATTGATACATTGTTCACACCTAAAAGAACCAACCTCAATTTAGCTATTCTAATTTATTTATTTTTACCAGCACAATGGTGTACAAACCCAGCTGTGCTAAACTATGAACAAAAATGAAAAACTGTGGAACTGTGGAATTTTTTTTTCCCATAAAGTCACATTTGAGTCATGATACAAATATGTCAAGCCCCATCTTTGCTTTATTGACTAAAGATCTCTGGTAGATTGATCAAGATGTTGCAGACAATTTTTCTAAATTTGTATATAAGAGATAACTCTGAGTAACAGATATGTTCTTGATAACTAAAGTAATGGTTAAAAAAGCCAAAAGCAGCATATTAGTGCTATTTCTCTTTTTGTAATCTAGTAGATTCTATTTTTACATAGACAAATATATAAAAGGATATGTGTTTATATGAATATTACATTTAAATCTTAGCTGAACTGCAAAACCTAGAGTAGAAAGAGCTACGTGTAGTAGATCAGTTGATTAGAAAAAAAGTATTATTGTAAGCAACGTCTCACCAAGAATAATCTGGGTTTGTGAAAATAAAAGTTTCCTCGCAGAACGACAGCGAACCTACATGATAACCAACAAAACTGCATAAAAAAGGTCAAAGGAAAGCAGATAATGCTTGAGAAAAACACTACATGTTATGATTTAGGATTATTTGATATGCATAAAAAATCAAATGGAACACAATGCAGAAGAATGGCAAAGACTAGGTATTTATACCTGTACGGAGAACATGTTAGCCAGGGACAAAGTGTCACAGTTCTTATGAAGACGAATAGGCAAAATAAAAAAGCCCCCCAAAACACAATTCCCATATGACAGTAAAGGCATAAAATATGTTTCTTTGTTTTTATAGTGCATCACACACTCTTACTGAATAGTTGTCAGCCAACATAATAAGGGCTCATTGAATCAAATCAAAGTTTACAGGGTGTATCAATTGGTAACCATTTCAGAAACTTCCTTCTAATACTGTCATAACCTTTTAACAAATGAAAAAAAAATACAATTGCAAAGTGTGACATCTAATTTACGTGTTGATCTCAAAAAAACATTTAAATAGAATTTTCTTTTCTAATATAAATCACCACTGCATTTGATGCTTGTGCTATGCACTTTCAGTCATCCTAGGAAACAAACTGTTTTGTCAGCATGTCTTCGCTTGTCTGTGCGATATGGGTGCACTGAACGGGCATCGCTCCGGATTGACAACTGTGTAGAGCAGACAGGAGGCAGGACATGAAGTATGCTGTGGAAATAACTTTCTACAGTTTCCAGCATGTCCAGAAAAGGCGGACGACGCTACAGATTTGTCCGTAATAATGACCATTTTAGCACCGACTTTAAGTCTATATGCACTTGGACACATCCCCAATATCAATAAAAAGAAGGAGTGGAGTGTAGAAGTCTACTCTTTTAAAAAACACATTCTCTCCAATCAACGTCAAGAGATATTCAGCTGCAGTGTGTATGACCGAACAGGGCTTAACAAATCCATGTAATGTACCACAAGGCGTTCAGCGATGAGAACCCACCCCCACTTGCCAAACATTGTTTTTTATTCTTGTAGCACATCTTTTCTGATGTGCAACACTGAACCAGCTAAAAAACGTTGGATTGCTGCTGTTCTCCCTGGTGCTTGATCTAACATTACCTTCCCTACTTCCAATAAACAAACAAAATCATTATCATCATAGCACCTACTCCTGTGTGCAGGAGGGATATTTTTTTCCTCTCATTTACGAGCAGAGTATTGATCGAGGCTTGCAGAACTGTCAAAATTGAGCCCTTCTATTCTATGTTGTATTGAAACAAATTGTACCAGGAAGAGGGCCCCCCTCGAGAGATTAGGATTATCTCACCCTCTCTGTAGCCTTGTACTCCCTGCTGTGTGCTGGAGAGGGTTTATCGCGCCGGTTTTCACTATCGTTCGCACAATAAGAAGCCCCCAGTGCGGGGACATTTTACAGTCCAGCCTCACTGAGTGACATTTTAACAAGAAGTCACAAACGTGTCACGGGAGAGAGGAAGGAAGACAAAATGCCAGGATTCCTGAAGCTGGCCACAAAGGAGAGCAAACGACCCCTCTGGCTATCCTGATCACACACAATCATGTCAGCGCTGCTTACAACACACACACACACACTCCCATGCATGCATGCGCTCAGTCACAAGGCGCATAGTGACTATGTATACCTGCACACCCATAAAGATACACACACAAGTGTACACACAGCCTGTAAGAGGCCAGTGGGTCCAGGCATGGCAGGAGCCAGCAGAAAGCTGATAACGTTGCCTGGATCTATTTAATTCAGCCTTCTCCCAAAGCTGCGGCTGCCACTGAAAGAGGGGAAAGAAAAAACATGAAATTGCGCCAATGGAACAGGTTAAAGGAGGCAGAGAGCTGCATAGATAAACGTAAATACCGTCTGAAACAATTTGCAGCTGTAATTTCCTTCATGATGCTTGTCAGCCTATTAAATCCTCTATGACAATATTGTAGACAGTGATCCAAATTTACTCATTTCCTTTCACTTAGGGAGACATGAGGCACCATTTCTTTTCTGTATAACCCCCCACAGCTGTGGTGCTTCATCAGTGTCATTACACAAGTTGATTAAATCCAGCAGAAGTAAGACGTGAACCAAAAAAAGTAACCGAATAATGTACAAACTGAAACAGAAAGACCAAAAAACACACATTCTTGTACTTTTTCCCTGACCTGACATAATGTTTTTTACGCTATGCAGCTGAGCGGGGGCTCTTCACCTTTGCTGTACAGGTGGAGCAACGGAGCTCGGTCTCGCTTCGTCAATAATTGATACAAGCTGTGGACAAGACAAGTCAATATCGCAATAATTTAAGGGCTGGTTCAGCCGGCAATATCACTGACAGGAGGTGTGTAAGACAGAGACCGAAAGAGCTGCTGCAGACTCTAATCAAATATTAACATGCTGCTTCATAAATGATGGAGAAGAGGAGCGAGAAAAGTGGTAAGGTGTCCAAAAAAAGAAGTTCTTTGTAAGCTTGTGGTGTTCAAAAGTAAATATAGACAGTGAGAAAACAGACAACACAAGAGATTACAACAGGAACAGATTGATGAATTAAAACCCGTTGCTTTCTGCTCTGCATCAGAGCGCAGAGCACCACAACTCTCACTTTCACATCCATCCCTAAAAATGACAGCACACAACCTGTTTCACAGCGCATCGGCACCACGAACCCGTAGAAAATCAATCGTCAAGAGCCATCAGAGAAGAGAAAAGAGGCGCTCATTGCATCAGATTTGAACCTCTGATCCAATCTGCTTTGACAGCTTTGTACTCACCAGTGACAGTGTCTCTCACTTTTTTCCCTCTGTTGGTCCTTCACTCTCACTTCTCACTCCCTGTTTCTCTCTGCCTCTCCCTTTTTTTCACCCCCCCTCCTCACTCACTCTCTCCTCCTCGATCCTCTCCCTCGCTCGCTCCTGAGCAGAATGAGCCTCCACTGCACTCAGGAACCCTGTTTCTATGGCAGTGTGGAGCAAGCAAAGCGAGTCAGCAGGATGCTGGAGTGCAAATGTCTAGGGGCAGATCCTTCACTCAGCTTAGAGAACAGTCAAACGCGCTAAAAAGCCTCTCAATTCAATATCTCAAATGCCCGGGAGCCGCTTCAACTTCTGTTATGGAAACATGGCCGAAAAATAGTAAAGACACAGTTAGGGGAAGAGGCAATGCAGCAAATAAAAGTCAACATGCACAAGTTAAAGTGGGTGAATATTAATGCAGGGATCCTCATTAATATCAAAGCCTCTCCTTGAATAGAGGTCCAAATAACAAATTCAGATTTTTTTTTTTTTTTAGGATTTGTTTAGAATGAAATTAGGCAAATGCGTCAAGACGGATCAAAAGGGAGTCTTTTTTTTGATGAGTAACACATGTGAGGCAACGCTTTGTTCTGTGTCGAGAGAGCCTGCAGTGAGCCGCTATGATGAACACATGTACGTCCACACACACACACACACACCGCTTCAAGAGTCACACACCATTGATTTAATAAGCATGGGAGACACAGCTCCCCGGTCTGCAGTCCTGGCTGTGGTCATGTGACATATTGCAGCACAATCAGTACGATCTCCACCAAAGGGTGAGAAGGAGAAAATAAAAGATGGGGGTGGGTCATATTGCCCCTCATTCTACCCTTTATTATGATAAGCATCACTTTCTCAACAGCCTGTGTCCTATAGGGGATGAATCTCCAACTGTAGCGACGGCTAAAAATCAATTTGCAGCGCTACACCAAGAAAATAAATTGAAATTAGTAGCATTTGATTCTTTGCACGCTTACATGTTGATAGCATTTATAATGCTGATCCCAGACTATCCGTTTTGGGTAGAATGAATTCAACACAGTAAGACCTACTGCTTGCTGTTACAGTAACTTACAAATTAAACATTAGTCACAAAGACTGTGGACTGTTTGAGAACTAAAGCCTGGTTGCTCAATATGTTGGCTTGGCCATGATTCATATCTCAACTGGTGGATTTGTACATGTGATAAATAAAGAAAGAAGAACTACAGGCATTAAAGAGCAGCCTCTCTGTATCCACAGTCCAAAATAAATGAACAAATCCCTCTAGTGGTCATAATTATCATGAACAAATGAGAAGCCAAAAGAGGGAAAAGAAACAATGATGCAGAGTGGTCTGGAGTAATAGGAACATTTCCCTACGTTTTTATGCATACAAACCTTCTCACAAATTGTGTTCTGTTTGTCCAGATCAGAGTGTGTTAGATCAAACCAGCGCATCCTCATCCCAAACCCAAGATGAATAGCATGCTAAGATCAGAAGGCTATTAGGATTCTTAAAGCGAGCCAAGGGCAGTCTCTACAAGACTTTCATAATTTAGGATTTTAAGTCGAGGATGAGATGGATGGCTCGCAAAGCACTGAATCTTTCATCCGACTCAGACTAAGGTTAAGGAGGTGCTGTGGAGTTCCACCTAAGTGTGGATTCAGCAAAATAGAGAGAAACATTCAGATAGGGGCACAGGAAATGCGTTCATCCCATTGGCACCATAACGCGCGAGGCCTTTTTCATCTCTGACTCCGCTTCTTTCACTTTATTGTGCAAGAATTTTCTGTTTGGCTTTTTTCCGTAGACCACCTTCCTCTCATCTTTTTTCCAGTTCTTTTTCAATATCCCTTTTTTTTTTAGTTCACTGGAAACATATAGGCTTTGCTATCCGTGAAGCACCTCAATGTCCTTGTCAGGATAATCCTCATTCAAATGCTAAAGTAGTCTGTTGAAGGAGTGTCTTCAGCTTCCTGAAACCACTTCTTGCGTGATCATAGGGTGTCGCTAAACAATGGATGTACAATTGCAGTTGAGAATACTGTAGCCTGATTTTCCACGGGCAGAGGAGGTGTATGCAATTCATACATTTTCATAGACTCTCTGGTGGAGTAGCTATCAAACTATTCAAGAGATGGAAGTGTAACACAAGTAAATGTTATTAAACTTCCCAGAAATGGCAATGAATGCCTATGGATGTGGCTTTTGTAAACTCGAAACAACTAAACTGATGATGGGCACGGTGAGCAAAGGTGTCAGTTAAGCTATGCATCACTAAATGAATGAGACAAAGGGAACTCTGTTCGTATGTACAATGTGGACACAGACCTACTGTTAATAGTTCAAAGTCATAGAACGAAACCTTCTACTGTCCTGCTTTTTCCTAAATGCTCCATTGCTAACAAGATAACATTCTTAAATTCCTCATGAGGGTAGAAGCATAACTTGATTTTAACTGACCATCTATTCCTCAGTCCCACAAGATATACACATCTACTCATTGGCTATTAAGGGTATTATTCACATTTTCTAAGCTCAATTTGCTTCCACTGAGGGAAACAACGTTTTACAATGGCATAATAAGGTATCACGACAAATTCCTAACCAGGACAGAAGACGATGTGAAAAAAATATTTCTAAAGTCAACATTATGCAGAAACACAGAGGTAATATTTTGCAGTGAGAAATTTTAACTGAATAATCCACATCAGACACAAAGTAAATGTAATGTAACTTCCTGCCACTATGATGAATTGCACTCTAAAATAAAGAATAATGATGGGACTCATACCCTTAAGAAATCTTGCCTGACGTTCTCAAGAATATCAACTTGTCACAAAATTAAAGCTGCCCAGTAGAGAAGTGGACGCCCCTGACCGGCTGCAGAGACTGAGGGACACCGACACTAAGACAATATGGCAGCCCGGACTGGCTTAAATAACCCACATTTTCAGTGATAGATTTGTAATGCAGACTCTGATTTTAGTGAGCAAAAGCCTCTTTGGTTATTGCGTCTTTTTAGTGAAGAAACAAGCTGTAAAAATAAAGTGGAGCAAAAGCCAGACAAATGCTTCTGGTTTAAAATCCCTATCAATTTCTATTAAAAAATTGTCTGTGTGACTAAACTTCCAATTTAGCTGTCAATTTTCCGTCGTCAGTCTTCCTGTACTTCACAATGATTCACAATCTATTTCCAAACACAATTAACACCCCCGTAACCCTGAGACATGAACGAGAATTTCTTAAGCGTGACATACTCTTATTTAAAAACAGCTTGATTTAATTTTCTAAGGTCTTCTTGAGAGGAATAGTTTTTGTGTGTTGCTGCAGAATGGTATAATGGTTAGCACCAATCGGCCAACCCAGCTCAAATCGTATCTGGGCCTTCTTTTTTGAAGAGTGTGCATGTTTTCCCTGTGTACACATGGATTCTTTCCAGATAATCCAAAAAAAGGGGGAATCTTGTGTTAAATGGGGAGAAAAAGATAAAATGGTATATTTAAAACTGCACAAATGTCACTACAGGCACACAGATCTCATTCTGCTTGTTATTAGTTAAAATAATTGTACATTTAACTGTTCATACCCCTGTAATATCACTCTCAGAAAAGAAAGCAAATCATTGTAGCTATGGTTTTCCAAAGACTGGGGTGGTACCCTCAAAGTTCCTGCTTTTCCACCTTTATAGTTTATCCTTTAACTACTTTGGAACATAGGTGTACCTGTAAGAGTCTCAATATGTGTTTTGGGGTCCATAGTTTTAGTCGAAAAAGTACATCAGGATACATTAATATACGCTTATCATGCCCCTATTTTTTACACCGTATATCAGTGTCAACCATATTGATACTCCTTGGTTTCATACTATGAGTACATTATCACATTTTGTTCATTTAGAAACATTCATGTGAACTAATACAAAACAATTTATGCATCTGAGGAATATTTTCATTAAAACCAGTTTATCTACTTGAGGTCTTGGGAATTTTATCTATTGCATGACAAATATTTACTAACTCCATTTGGTACTTTGCATATGTCCTTTATCTCTGCTTTTCCCTCCACTTCATCCCGAGTGGGATGAAACATGCTCTGTTCCTGGTAGGTTAATGTCTCCACATCACTGACAGGGTAAAAGGGTCTCTAGTGGACAACTAAAAGTGTTGACATAGTACCTCATGTTTCCAATGTACAATCCTCCATAGATTTAGAGATTCAGAATTTTAAACTGTGCTTTCTCTCTAGACTTGAGCCCACAGACATCATCTATTATTTTTAAATATAATTTCCGACTTAATTTAATTTCTGACTAACTTTAAGGTCTAAGGTCTTTAAGGTATATACAAATTCAGAAATATTTGTCTTTCCTCTTACCAAAGCACCTTTGCTGTTTTAAATTCAAGATAAGTCTGTGTTTCAAATTGCATAATCCAAAAAGTTATAACATTTTAAATGTTTTCTACTGGCATACTGTGAGATTTGGTTGAGTCTGTTTTGTTCACGTTTAACTTATTTTTCCAACTTTTCCTGGATCTGGTATGGCAGGCTAAAGGGACTTTGCATTGATAACGCAGAGGGGAAAAAAAAGCAATTGTTGAAGTCATTTTTTAAAGAATTGCAAGATTTGCACTGCAGATTTACATGGTTGTATGTTCTATGATGAGATGGGGTTCTTATTTTTCCAGCCAGTGTGAGTACTGGGAATTGCTCCCATTCTGGGGCCGATTCATGTAATTTATTCTGGATGATTTGATGCATTTTCACACAACTCTCCAGGTGATCTGGAATCAGACCGTGAGAAGTGTAAAAACATACAACACGAGAGTGCAATTTTGACAAAGTACAAAATGAAAGTACAATGAAAAGAAATGAAGCAAGTCAGTTGGATAATCGGAGAAACCGCTTAATATCAAAGATGCTCTGATCCATAATCTTTGTTGTCTCATCAAATCTCATCATTCAGATTCTTGTGACCCAGCTGCTGCAAACAACTGACACAAAAACATCCTTCAAACGTTAATAATGCATGACAGATTGGGTTATAAGTAGAACACAGCATGACAATCAGATGACAGCAGCTGTAACTTTGACACGACATCTCGGGCATAAGTCGGCCCTTTTTGATTAAATTTAGAGAAACATTTTAATGATGTGAACAAAAAACAAATTACAGGCTTGGTTGGTGATAAGTAAAGTATTTAAGATGATAATTTTGAGTTACATGAAGAGATGCAGTCAGTACACGGAAAATTTGTCACTCTTATGACATCACTTAACTTATTTGATCTCACCCAATACAGTGTAACAAGTTAATGGGGGGAAAAATACTAGTTGTATAAGTAACTGACTAAAAAACTGACTAAAAACTAGTAACTGTTTTGACCTACATACGTAAACATACGGGGAAAAAAATCTAATATTGATTTGCAAAATACAATATAGTACGATATTCAAAAAAGAAAAAAATAGAGGAAAGTTACTAGTTTTAAAGTTTCAGTGTGTAGGATTTAGGCAGGCTGTACAATACAATTCGTTTTTGTTTCATAGAATGCTTAGGGCTGAATTGAAATCTATATTTGGTTGAGGCTAAGTAGTAAACTTAAGAGATGTTGTAAAAATAATGTTTCTTTGTTTTAGGCCTTTTAACATCTGCAAAACCAACCCAAAAGGATGTGCCTCTCATAATTGCTTAAGACAACCTCTTCCTGTAAGATTAAGTTGGATTTTGAATTGATTTAACTGTTATTGTATCACAATTCATTTGATTATGATTAGCTTGAACTGGAAGTTATGTTTGAAGATGACATTTGTTGTGATTTAAAAATAAAAATAAAACAGAATTAAATTGAATCAAAGTGTCTCTGGGTGGATGGAAAATACACTTTGTGTATGTGCCGCTGCTGAAAGCTGACGTCATATCACAAAGCCTCCCTTGAGAAACTGCAGAGGAAAGCCCCCAGCTGGGATTCGTACCATGAACCCTATTGCTGTGAGGCAACAGGGCTGACCATCATACCACCTTCCTGCACTTTCTTATTTCCTTCCTTTCATAATCAGTTACAGTAACAAGCAAAAGGTATTCAATAACCGTTTTGGTCGAGGTTAAGATGCTAAAAATAGCTGCAAAAGTAATTTCTGCAGGAGCAAAAGGACCCCCATGGTTGCAGAAAATTGTATTCATTGTTTTGATTAGTTTACAAAGTTTCACAAGAGACTGCCCAGTGCGACAAACAACAGGAGATCAAAAAATGATAACACAAAAAAGAACACCAGGCAAATAAACACAAAAAGCACATATGTTTTAAATTCTGTCACTCCATGTTGCATATGGTACTGTGGATGTAGACCAGAGGTCAGGTCAAACTGAGGGGAAAGTAAGATTTACTGTAGGACAATAAAAAGGAATCGCCTTTTCATTGAAAGATAAAAATATCCGAGCACCGCCCATAACCTCAGCTTGTGCTGTAAGTAGATCAGTGTTGATAAGGGGGCGTTGAATGTCCTGCCCATGAGAGATATAGAGAATCACACGAGATAGAATGTACACAATTGTAACATTTTGATATGTGCCATAATCAAAGTAGAAAACATTTTGCTTGGATTTGCCTCAAATGGCATTTTTCTGAAAGCAGTTAAGTCCAAAGGGTATCGGGCAGTTTTTATTGAGAAGTTGCCTTCAATGGTATTATAATCAACATAACCTGATCAGCCATAGAAAAAGTTCACCATCCTGATACCAACCTAAACACCAATCAACCCCCCACAGCCACAGAGTATAGCAACAACACTCCTCTGATAGGATAGTACCGATCCTACTAATCAAATAGCCCAAAGCTGCTCCCCTGACCTCTAAACTGTCCAGATACCAATCTGATGGGATCTGATGGCATCTGTGAAAAGCAAGTCCAATACACTAAGACCCTTCCTTGGGCCCACAAGGCCCAAAAGATCTCAGGTCTAGGGTCCTGTAACAAATCTCTCCAGGATACCTTCAGGTGTTCTCTGACAATGCCTGGACTGGTCAGACCTCCTTAATCAGGGGAAGGGTACACTATATATCGAGCAGAAGGTCTTAACGTTAAGCTGATCGATGGCTTTCTATGGGAACCGCCTGAGTCACTGACTGCTGAGTGCTGTCAAGCTTGCAGTTCGCCTATACCCGGACTTGAATCCAAACTATTTGGAAGTGTAATGCTTTAATTACTCTGTACACTGTGTGGAAACTTAGCAATATAAGCATGATATTGGGCAACATTTTTTTTTTTTGCAACACCCAAGTCGTAATCAGTTTAGGCATTTTAAAAATCTGTGTTTTTTAAAAGACTTACCTCATAGATCTATATTAAAATAATAAAATATATACATCTATTATGTATATATATATATAATTAAAATAATTAAAATTAAGATATGAATTAATACAATTATATAAAACCATGAGATCCTATATCTTGTGGCAGAACATTGAGCAACAACATGAACATAACGATGACATTTGTATGCTTCCATGTGCACACAAATTAAACTAGCTTTCTGAGAACTTTTTTTTTTAAACAAATGCAACTATAACAATGTGTGCAAATTCTTCCTTTTCCATACAGATTACTTATCTAAATTTCACTAATCATTTTTAATTTATGTGCATATGAATCATGTAACAGCACCAGATCAGGTTCATTTTTCCATGAATTTATTATCAGATTTGTAAGAATTTGTAAATGTAGTGTGTTTAAGATGTGGCAGAAATCAGGAACATGACGGTTTTCTAAATGACTATTGTAACCTTAAATTGAAAATAGCAACTTTAACTTTAAAGTTAGCAGAATTTACTGAAATCACTGTGGGTTTTTATTTTGTTTTGAAATTTAAAACATTGTCAAGATTGTCCTGTTTGTTTGCTGGCAAGCAATGCAAACCTCTGTATTATTTTTTAGAATCAAGTTTATGAAGCTTTTAACAAAAATAAAAATATATAAGATGTAAAAAGACTAACCAAGTTAAAGTTTGTTGTGTGAATCATTTGGAACATAACAGTGAGAGATGTGATAAAGTCAGTTTTGGAGCAGCATGGAAAAATATAAGAGGATTTTATTGCTGCAAATCACAGCAGTCTGTGATTGTGAGTGGCAATTTTGTCCACTTTTATCGCAGCATTTGAAATAAGAGGCTTCTCTTACTTCAGTCTTGTTGCTCTAATTACTGATGAGGACATCATTTTAGAATCAGCCCGCTGACCTCAACTTTGATTACCACTCCACATTCCAACACATTTCTCAAGATGTTTTAAGAATTTCCCTCGAGTCACTTTCTGGGTCAGACCTGCTTGTTCTGAACTGCATCCATGTCAGTTTTATATAAGCTCCCCTTTAATCTTTTTAATGTACATGAAATCATTTAACAACCACGAAAACAGAAAAAGTGCATCTAAAGGCGATGAGTGCAATAAATGGGTAATTATTTAGTACTAAAAGGCATTTTCTTATTTTTTTCTTCTTTATTGTGTCGGTATTTTTCACCTACACCTCTGAATATTTCCACTTAACGTTATATATTAGCCATTTCCCACTTGTGAGAGACCTGCATGGTTAAAAATTTAACTGAAATCAAACTTGACATTGACTTGTGATCAAAGATTTAAGATAAGTGTAAAAAATGTGATCAGTGAGTGGACTGAAAGGGTTAATATTTCTGCTTTCACAGACAATAGATAGACTAATGCATGAAATTCAGTGAAGCTAGTGAAGCTATTGAATTAACAATTCCACAACTGATTTGTTAGCTAAGTGCGTTGAAAACGTACGCTTAACAATTGCCCCACCGAGCAGTCTCAAGTCCTGTTTAATTCTGTTTTTAAGAATCGCTGGGTATCTCATGCAATCCATGAGTGGGCGGGAAACGGAAAGCCCAGATATTCTCCAGAGGAGATATTCTCGTGGCTCATGTCCCTGCTCATTGCTCTCCTAATACTGAAAGAGGGCCAGTGTGCAATGTGCTCTGACTTTTAAATAGAACAAAAAAGGGATCATGTAGGAGCAAATCTTCAAGCACTCGAAATTGCATTGATGCTGAGTTTTAGCTTTTCATCACATCTCTCAGCATTTTGTGACGCATAAAATGTTGACAAGATCTACCCATCCATTATTCATCCATTCATTGTCTATACCATTTATTCCTTGAAGGGCCATCCATTATCTATACTGCTTATGCCTTGTAGGCTTGCGGGGGGGGGGGGCTGGAGCCTAACCTAGTTGACAATGGGTTGGGGTAAATCTTGGACAGGTCAACAGTATTTCTTAAATATATAGCTCAAAATACAAAATATAAATCTGACATTGATGCTGTTCTCTGATATGTTCTTTTAAAAAACACATTTGAAATGGCATTACGATCTGAGATGTTGTTTTCTTCAATCTGGATGGTATATTTGATTTCTGAATTTGTGAGTTTTATGGACATGGCAAAATGGTGGAGGAAGCTGACACGAAACCGTTGTTGCAAATGAATTCGAAGAGAAAGCAATAATCTTAAAACATAAATTACCTCCAACAAGCTCTCCTATACGTGGGTTCAGAGGTCAACCAGGATGCACTCTGCACAGTTCATCTTCCTAATGAACCATAAATCGGGACCCTTCTTTCCTCTAAGGCCCTGGCAGTCTATTGGATTTGCTTAAGGCCGGTGGCTCAGCAGGAAAATCTAAGATGAGTTCAAAGGGAAAGGGGCTCAGGCTGAAGGACTGTGATTGCCTGGAACAGAAGCCTGAGAATGAAATGAAACCGTAGATCCCCTCCTGGATTCACCTGAGGAGATTTAATGCAGCCTTCCTGAAATCCTTCCAAACATCAGTGACGCCAACCTGGAACTGTGCTTTTAACTCGGGAAAAAATGCGGAAAAGGTTAAAGGAGAGATTTATTCAAGATATACAGGCCGGAATCCAAAAAAGACAAGAAAGTGTCTTCATGAATGGATATCAACTGCTGCTCGCAGCACAGAAATATAATCCGCTTGCATTATTTAAAATTCAAATTGCCCAAAGAATTAAACAAACAATGAGAGCTTCAAATGAGATTCATTCAATTATTTAATTGGTCCGGAATATTACGTTTTTTTCCCCCCAAAAAAAAAAAAAATCAGGACTTTCAGAGTAGTCTTTTGGATTCATTACTAGTACTAACAATGTTGACACAGAGATGTATTGAAACAGTTTACTATCCATAAATCATGAGTTTACTCCTGGTATCAGGATGTGGATGAGCAACTCTACTCCAACCAACCCTTTCAGCTCTTCAGGGTGTCTTTGTGTGTTCTTGTGTTCTGTCCTAGTCGTACAGCTGCAAGCTACTATGAAAATGTTAATCTTGACATTAACTAACCCTGGAAGAACATGTTTCCAAATGAGAGTACAAACAAACTGCCGGCTGTTGGCCCACATTTCAAACCAAGGTCAGACCACGTATACCACACTTCACTATGTTCCTACTGAATGTACATTTCCCCCTTCTGAAATACACACAATTTGTATCAGTCTGTCTTTAAATGGCAGTTTTTTTTGGTCAATTAATGTTTTTTGTAAAACACCACAACAAGATATAAAAATACTAAAATAAACTGGCAGGGAATCAAATTAACACACCAGTCAACAATTCTGTGAGAATGTTCATCTTATGTTTAGTAATCTAAACAAAGTTTTCCATACATGGACTCCATCTGTTCGTAAAGGGTTGAAAAAATGCATTCATTGAAGAATTGGTCATTATATTTTACACCTTGAACCTACAAAAAATAGTTAAATTCCTATCCTGAAGTCGGGATTTCTGCATCACTTGTCAAAAATTTTGGTCAAACAGTACTGGCTCTTTTCATTTTGATTGCTGATACAGTCAATTTGTTAATTATGTGAGTATGTATGAGCAAATTAAATAATTAGGATTTGATATGACCTTGAAGTTGGGCAAAAAACAAAGTGAAGTGGCTGGAAATAACAGAGTGTGTGGGAAAAAAACACTGGGTTTTTAACTGGTTGTCAATTTTTTCATAATTTATCCCCTTTTGTTGATTTGTTGTTTGAGCCAAGTTTATCAAGAATTGAACTCCTGTTTGGTTCGCTCTGGTTTCCTCCCAACACCCAAAAACATGCATGTTCGGTTAATTGAAAACACCAAATTGCTCCTGCGAGTGAATGTGAGTGTGTTGGTTGGTTGTATCTGTGTACTGCCCCGCCTCTTGCCTGCTATCTGCTGGGATAGACTCCAGGCTGGAGCCTTATTGCAAACAGTGGTCATTGCAAACCACTGTTTGGAATAAGTGGTATAGAAATTGGATGGATGGATGGATGGATGGATGGATGGATGGATGGATGGATGGATGGATGGATGGATGGATGGATGGATGGATGGATGGATGACCTCTTGTTTGAGAATATCCCCATCTGCAGACTACTGACCTCATCCAAACAACCTCATTAAGGATATAAATGAGGTGTTTAGTTTATTGTTTTGAAAAAAAATCACACAGGACAATTACAGACAGGATCCCAGGGGGACTTCTCCTCTTTACAGAAGGCGGTTAACAATATTTTAAATGGCTAAAATGGAATGCTAAATATATCTAATCCATTAGAAGTCCATTCGCCTGGTCATGGTAGATTGTAATATTTGGAAAGTGTAGCTGTTAATTCAGTGCAGTACACTCCAACTAACTGAGCTGTATGAAGATTAGAATGTCTTGAGGCAATGTATATTTTGGAATTAAGTTTTGTCTTTTCCACAAGTAATTTAGGTTTTGGTGTCTGCTTTTGTCAAAGGATTGTTCTAGGAGCTGTTATGTTATCCAATAGAGTATGTCATCCTTTTTTTTTAGGACCGTATAAAGGAATCTGTCATGGCTATTCTGGTCAGGGGGGTAGCAGACATAAAACTGAATTGAAAGATGAAACTCCCATTACTCATAACCACCTTCAGAGTGTATGAAATGGGCAATGTATTGTCACATGAACCTCCCATGCATAGTCACTATTATTTCTACTACAATACAACTGTTTTTAAAACTGAAACTGCTGGTAATGTAGTATTTCCTTGTTATTAGTTTGTTTTCTGTGCCTTGTTTCTAGTTTCAGTTTTCCTCAGTTCTTCTCTGTGTTCCGTTTCATGTTTTGTTGTTTGTTTCTCTGTTTCCCGTCTCCTTTCATTTCTCTGCCATCTTCATTGTTGTTCATTTTTCTTTTGTCTAAGTGACTTTCCGTTCCAGTCATCACCTCTATTCCTCTCAGCTGAACCATGTTCTCAGCTGGTCTACATTCATTAATCACCCTCCTTAGTATCTAAGCTTCAGGTTTTTCCTCAGTCCTTTTCAGAACCTTGCTATCGCCTCATAGTAAGTTACATTGTCACTGTTCTGCTGCCTAATGTCTTCAAAATGGTCTTCTCCCTGGAGTGTCCTAGTCCTCTTCATCCTTTTCATCAGCTGGTCAGTTTATGGTGTGTTTAAGCTTTCTGTTATTCTTTTTTGTTTAAAGCTTAGTCATTGTCAAGTTTCCATTCACCACCAGTTCTCTTGCCTGTGCCTGGATGTTTGCCTGATCTCCCCTTTCTCACTTCAAAACTGTAACACAAATGTTATATCAATGTAACAGTGTTAGGGTTTAACTTTATCAGCCATGTCGTCCTTACAATGCATGTGCAAAAAATAACAGAACAAAGTCAATTCTGGCTGGACTGATTTGGATCATCTCTTTATTCAGCCACTTTATTCTGATTGAACTACAAAATGCTTAATTCCATCCCATGATAACATGTGACACAGTTGAGGCACCACACTGTATACCTGAGTTTTGTCTGTAGCTATCTTTGACCACTTAGTGACCATGCCCTGCTGCAGCTGTTAATTGGAATTAACAGAGTTATGAATAACCTGTGTGAAGAACCAAGTTTTTAAAACGAAAACTATCTTTAATTGGGAGGCTTTTCCTTTTTCAGGTCAAACCGTTTGGGCCTTAGTAACCTCCTTGAATTTTGTTTAAACAGTATAATTATCTGTACGAGCTTTCAGGTGGTCCAAACAGAAAAAAAAACACTTGGCCTCAAATTTCATCCATCTTAAAGACCATGAAGCATGTTTTTATCATAACTGTTTACTAGCTTAGATTGTACTATGCTGCTGACATTACTCATTTTGTCTTATCCTGCCACCATCGAGATGAAAAATTCTCTATTGCAATCTTTATCTCATCCTCACCATCTCTGCCATATGCCTGCTCTTATTTCTCTCAGGCAAAGCAATCCAGTGACTCACAGAACTGCTGCTTGTATCTCACTGTTCTGCAGCAACAACTTACATTCTGCTGTACACATTGCAGGGTTCTGCACAGGCCCGGTTAGCCTAATTACGTAGTTTTTTTTCTGATTTGGACAGAGAAAAACTTGGAGCACATAACTTAACTAATGATTCTTTGAATCGTTTGATGTCTGTAATTTTCCTGGTCAGTCTGGCGGTCAGTACTAGGATACATTTGGACATGAATTACTTTAAAGGTGATGGGACACAATTTACAGTTTTATGCAGAAAACCTGACTTTTGACTGTTTAAACATATACATTCTGAGATTGAGTCATGCAAAATAATCCAAATACAGCTGTAGACTAAATGGCTTGGGTAAACTTTGTTCACTGTCTCTGAGGAGGATCTTGACTGGACTTCAGGAATGGTCAGGAGTTCTTGGTGGGTGGAGAGCATTTGCAGTTGATACTTTTCCAACTTTTTGCAACCACTTCTGATTGTTCTTTTACTTTTTATTCTACTTTTTAAGGACATCTGTGCTGGAACACTCTGAAGATTTGATTTATTCAAGAGAAAATTACTTTAAATTACTATGAAATTATGCAAGCATAGATACAGATGACTACACCTAAAACGATGAGGGTTTTATCCAAACAGTACCAAATATTCATAGAGTCAGTCAAAGTCTTCTCTACAAAGAATGGCTGAAACAAATCAAATTGGCAAGCCATTTTAATTTGAATAGAAAAGCTTTCTTACGTCTGCCTTTCTGTGGGAAGTAAGCATAGTTGACAAATGATTTAGAATGTGAAGACATTTATCACTGTAAACAGCCCAATGTGACAACAAATAACACAGTAACTAAAGTTTGTGGGGCTTAGCAAATAGTTAATTACCTCAAGAGGATAATTAGTGTTTTCTGAAGTACTGATACTGCAGCTCTCTGCAGAGCCACACAGGGACTTATAAGTAACTGATCAACTTTAACATAGGCGACATATTATGTGTTTCTGACACCTTTTTAACAAACCCGCTCTAAATGCAGGTCAGTTTCCTTGTACTAACACAGTCTGTCCTCTTGCTGGCCGACTGTCACACAGGTCCAAAGGCTTTGACAAGAGAAACATCCTCTTATAGAATATATTATCTTTACACTGTATAGGATGTCAAAAGTAGGCTGCATTAGCATGTAGGACATGTTAATATGCAGAGCCCACTCTCTGCGATGGGTATTTTTCGAGTGCGGCAGACCTTGAAAGGGAAAATTCAGTCATCGCAGCTGCATAAAAATGCAAGTCGAACCACATAAAGAAAAAAAAAACAGCTGGTAGTTTATGATGGATGGAATGTAATGGTAACTTCAGAACAGAGGGTATGGTTTGTATGCGTGAGATGTTTTGCAGTCCTGTTTTGAATCGTTTGACGCCGCAGGGAAAATACATTTAAAAAATGTCTAACTGAGGCATTAGTACCTAATGAGTAGACAGTAGTCACCCTGACCTCAGTTTGACAGTGGGGCAGATTCAAGACTGTCAATATTTGGAATATCATTTCAAGTCTTACAGCATTAAGTGTTTTTTTGTATGTGTGAAAAATGACATCTTACAATTGTAAAGTAAGTAAAATTGTAACCATTAAGTTAGTATTATATGTTGTAACCTCTAATCATGTTATGTTGGTCTTCAATAAATGTCTTGAAAGCATGAATGATTGAAAGTGCAGTTCACACATACCATCCAATCTACAAAAATAACTTGAGAGTTCCATGTGCTGAATAAAAGAAAATGGAATATAAATCACGTTTTTCTATGTGTGGTCCCGTGATGGACTGGAAACCTGCCTGGGGTGTGCCCTGCCTTTTGCCTTAGGTCAGCTAAGATAGGCTCCAGCCAAGAACCATACTGAGAATAAACAATATGGATAATGGATAGATGGATGTTACTGTCCTCTGATGATTAGATCATGTCTGTGTTTGTTACAGTTGGATCTCAGCACCACATTGATAGAGTTGCACAACTCTCTGTTACGTTTATTTAAACATATTTGAAATTGAAAGCAAGATTTAGTCGTGTCAGTCTAATACCACATTCATCTTGTAGTTTTTAAGTTTGTTCATGTAGATAAAAACAATTCCTAACAGACCAGAGATAAAAATCAAATTTCACAGGGTTCTACCATTAAAGATGCTGTGTAAATTGTTCATGTTGATAGTGGCTATCATTATTAGACTGAATGGCATGAATTTCTGTTGCAGCACAGATTATACTATTCTTATTAATTGAGCCAGGTAAAACAGTTGTTAAATAGTCAGTTGTTCATATCATAGATATGATTTTTAGACATGAATGTCAAGGAGACCCTTAATGTTTTACTTACTTACTAAATCAAGGCCTTTGGAGTGCATTAAGAAGCAACTGTTTTTGATACTGTGTTGCTAAAGATGCCATGACTTCAACACTGCAGCACTGCAGTAAAAAAAAAAAATCTGAAAAGTTTCACATTTTAAAATGCTGCAGCAACACTTCTTATGAAGTTTAAGGGAGAAATTCTTCAAGTGTGGCCTCCAATTATAGGGTACCTTTGAATATTCCAAATAAAAACAATGTTGCTTTATCTTTTTCAAAGCTTTATTTGTTAGAAAATGTCACAGGCTCAAGAAAAGATTGTGGGCAATCTTTGCTAAAACTGCAATAAGAAGATGACCATTCTAAACATTAAGGTGTATTGTGGGTCTGCAGGACTGAAACTACAAACTTTTAATGATTATTCTACAAAAAAGTCAGCCTCTCCCAACACTTTCTTATATTGTTGTACAGAAGCAGTTGTTCACTTGCTGCATTTCAATAATTAATCATGTTAAAATCACTTTATTATTGAAAGTGTTTTAGAAACTAGCAAAAAAGCCCAGAAGTGATTAAAAGGTTGCAAATGTGGAAAGTTATTTTCTCATTTTTCATCCTATGTTTTTTGGGTTTTTTTGCTAAAGGAGATTAGAAGGCAGCATCAGATCTTTTATTAGTATACTTTGAGGTAATTTTTTCTCTAAGGTAACTTCTAAAGTGTCAAATATTATTCCATAGGACCCAGCAGTATTTTCCCAGAAGAGTGCTTCTGCAGACTGGGAGGCAGAACCAGTGCAGTATTTCATTTAACAAGCTGTTAGTACAGGTTTAGGATGCAGACACGCTTTATATTTATAAGATTAGGCTACGAACTTTGCCTTATAGTCCTGTATGGCTTCATTGACCACAAACATTCCGTAGTAATGCTGCTATAAGTCTGTGCTGCAGAGAAACAACCCATGATTCCCTGAACACTTTCCTCACTCTGTTTACTTTACTTCCCATGCATATATTATCTTATTTTTTTCCTTAACTCACTATACCATTTGTCCCTGCACAGTAAGCATGTCTTGCCTAGAGTTGTCGTGCTTGATGATCCATCCTGCTGTCGTCTCCACCCTCAATCAGTCAAAGCAAATGACGGCTCCTCTGAAGTCTGGTTCTGCTGATTCTAATCCCTTGACGAGAGTTTTCTTTTCCCAACACTGATTCATATAAGCTAAGAGTTATGAATTCAGTTGAGGATGCTATGCTGCAATCTGTGTGCTCCCTCAACTAGGCAAAAAGTAGACTCATTTGGATTTTTATTAATTTGATTTAATTACAAATAATGAAAAATATTTGTGTTGAAGGGAAATGTATCTTTAAAGTTCCGCAGGATAAAATATAAATGGAAACTGCCCCTTGAGGGGAATTAATTTTACAGGAACCTGTAATGAGCCATTTTAAAGATAATGAGGAGACCTTCGTGGATGTTTTAAATGGTCATGGGCAATTCATGTTATTTGAGGTAAGATGCTGCTCAGACCAGTCACAAATGAGTCTTTAACATAGAAACCCTAAAATATATAATAGCAGTTAATGACATTGTTTGTTTTGTAGTATTTTCCCGTTAAGATCGTCAATGACCCCTCCTTGGGCTGCCACCTCATCATGGTGGAGGGGTCCGAGTGTCCCAGTGATCCTAGGAGCTTTGTTGTCCGGGGCTTTAAGTTCCTGGTAGGGTCCCCCAAGTTAAACAGGTCCAAGACGATAAGACGAAGATGAAGACAAAGACCCCATGTGACGAATTCCGAATTCCGTGAAGGACCAAGTGTACCCTCACCCGGACATGGGTCACCAGGACCCCACTCTTGAGCCAGGCCTGGAGTTGGGGCACGATGACGAGCACCTTTTGGAATGACTTTTACCCATGGAGCCCAGCCAGGCCCAGCCCAAAGAGGCCACATGGGTCCCCCCTCTAATTGCCTCACCACCCATAGGAGGGGCCAAAAGGTTGGGTACAACCTGCGGAAGCTGACTCTTGGGAAGTGGAATGTCACCTCTCTGATGAGGCTGGGTAGGCCCAAACGTATTGCGAGTTTCAGCTGGGAGCGCCTGGTGGAGTCTCCCACCACCAGGGACCGTAGAGTGTGTTCCAACTACAAGGGTATCACACTCTTAGGTCTCCCTGGGAAGGTCTATTAGGCGGTTCTGGAGAGGAGGGTCCATAAGATAGTCAAACCTCGGATTCAGGAGGAGTAGTGTGGTTTCCGTCCTGGGCGTGGAATGCTAGACCAGCTCTATACCCTCAGCGGGGTCCTGGAGGGTGCATGGGAGTTTGCCCAACCAGTCCACATGTGTTTTGTGGACTTGAAGAAGGCGTTCGACCCCTGGGGGATGCTGGGAAATGTGCTCCGGGAGTATGGGGTACCGGGCCCTTTGTTATGGGCTTTTAGGTCCCTGGACGACCGGTGTCAGAGCTTGGTTCGCATCGCTGGTAGTAAGTCAGACTCGTTTCCAGTGACAGTTGGACTCCATCAAGGCTGCCCTTTGTCTCCAATTCTGTTCATAACTTTTGTGGACAGAATTTATAGACACAGCCAAGATGACCATGGTCTCTCACCTCCTCTGGGTCGGGGGGGATGTCCTTCCCTAAGTGGAGGAGTTCAAGTACCTTAGGGTCTTGGGGGCAGGGAGCGGGAGATCGACAGGTGGATTAGTGCGACGTCGGCAGTAATGCGGGCGCTGTACCGGTGTGTCGGGATGCTAAATTTCTTTTTCAAAGTCAACGTAAGCAGTGACTGTTTAGTGACTGTTTAGCTCTATACTTTTGAGAATGTTTGGTAGGGCTGGAATCTAAAGTGTACTGTCATATTTCAGCTCCCCAGAATTACAATAGTCCAGATCCTGGAATGTGAATTGAAAAAGTAATGTAATTTGAAAATTAGGCTTTCCAGTTTCTCTTTGAGATGGTAACACTAAAGCAACAATGAAATAACTGTTAAGTTAGCCAACAAGCATTTTCTATCATTAGAAATCATTAGAGACCATGGACCCCATCTCTCTAGTTTGATAAAGTTATATTAGCTTCTGAGGGGCTTTGTTGGCAGTTGTATTTAAAGATTTAATTTCGAGAATAATCTGAAAATGAAGCTGCAATGATGATTCGATAGTTGTAGGGTGTTTTATTTGATTTGGCCTCACAGCACGAAAATAATATGTTGTGTTTTCATCTGTAAAAACAACAGCTGCATAGTACATGGAAGGCAAGGGAAGTCAATGTGATATGTGGTAAGTAAGAAAACTGCTGACTGGGTTCTCAGTAACAAAGCCTCAGGTATATGTGCCATCTCTGCCGTTGTTAAGCGATTTTGGTACGTGATGATCCAGCAAGATAAAAGCTTTTCACTGGAGGCTGCAAGCATTAACAATCCTCCCTCTGGTGTTTTAATAGAATCTTTAAACAAATATCCGTGGTTGGTGTAGTTACGTGCAGATGATATATCCTGCTAACATTACACATTATTTCTGTAAGGAGTCAAATTTGATGATGAAACTATTTATCATTTTGATTATGCTCACTTCTCTGTCCTAATCCTGGCTCACGGAAGGTATCGTTGTTTGCCTTTGGTCAGTAACACCAAGTGGCAGGTGATTAGGTGCCACGCTAACCGAACAGACTGCTGCTCCGCCGGTATCTAACACAGATGCAACGCATTCTCAGCATACCCAACTCTGTTCCTAATTACACGCTTGGCCGGGGATTAGCTTGTCAAAACAAGAGGTATGATCTCGCAGGAGACAAATTACCATCTGGAGAACTCAAACAGAGAAATTTCCATAAATGACCTCCAGGTCATCACTTATAACGTGTAAATCGGGCTGTCTCATTTCTGTAATACCCAAACATATTTCACCTGTATTACTAATGCAGCGCTGTTAACATTCCGGTGCGGACATTGCTGAACTGATGGGCCAATTCAAGTGAAAATGGAAACCAATATGATTTTAAAGAACCTGACGATTAGAAATAACAAAATGAAAAATACAACTGAAGTAGTAACACAAGTAAATATGATATCTTAATTTATTAGGACACAAGTTGTGACATGAAACAAACTTTCTCTCAGATTTGAGTTCAATGTGTTTTTAGGATTCTATATTTTTAAATAAAAACTCTATTCACTACTTAGTCACCAGTCTATTACAAAACTTTATTATTTTCATGATGAACTGAACAATGATCTGAAGATAGAGGGGTCTCCTCAACAGGAAAAAGAAAGAAACATTGATTTAAGATGAACTAAAATGCCGCTTACACCCATGACCCACACACTCATTGGGCAAAAGAGGAACATTGTTTGTAGAAGTGACCATTAAGAGCACAAATGTTGTATTTGTTATTTTTTAAGCTGACCTAAGTTATTTAGTCATTTTAATATTTTCTTATCTGCATTAATTTAAAGATGATTTCACTTATAATTGTGTTTTGTGTTTACCATATTTCTATTATGTTCCTCCCTCGTGTGGGAAGTTTAGGTCAGTCCAGCCCTATTTAAGCAGCCTTGGTTATTTATCTGGATGTCATTTTTGCTTGTGTTTTCTTTCTGTTCAGTTGACCTCAGTTGAGTTACTTATTATTTGAGTTATATTGTATTGACGTTTGACCTTTTGTTCACCATAATATTAAATTTAAGTTTTTCTCAATTTTGGAACACCTTTTGTCCTTGTGTAGGTCTGGTCAGAAAAAGAATAGTGCCTGTCTAAGGACACATTGTAAATTATTGATTCATTCATTTTCTACAGTCGCTTCAAGACTCAGCGGATGAGGATGAGGTCACCAGTCGAGCACAGAAGAGACATTTTCCTAAGTTCACAACGGAGAAAAAATGAATGCATTAACTTTAAGATCTTCCACGCAAATTTCCACAACCAACTCAACTGGAAATGGATGAGCCAAAAAGCCAACAGAGTCCTTGTTTTTGGCATTTGCGCTAAGTGAACCATTCTAAAACAGAGCACCATTCAAACAACTGAAACTATCTTTGAAAAGTCATTAAAAACAAGTGTCATCTTTATTTTACACAGAGTTGATGTTCTTTTCTTCTTATGTCTCCTCAGTGAGGCACCAAAGACATGGTTTATGTGCTTCACGGTCTTTTGCTCTTTTCTGCTTTTGCTTTACTGGATGCATCAATCTTCCAAACATTTTGAAAATACATTCTGATTGTTTTGTTCTTTATTTTAATGTAAAATCAATCAAACCAAAATACAAAACAGCCTAACTTGGAAGTTGACTAATGTAATTTGGCATAATGTAATCAATCTATTTAATGTATTTTGTTATATATATTTATTTTATTATTATTATATATTATATATTTGATCTGATTTGATTTATTCTTATTATTTATTATTATTTGGATATTTATCACAAAAAAAGATGTGCTTTCATAAAAGTTCCTCTTGCACAAACTCCTTACCCTCATATGTGTTTTTTAGTTGTTCCAAAAATTAGAATTCTGTCACAGAATTGATGGATTATAAGTGTCATAAAATGCATTGTTTACTTGTTTTTTTGTTTCCGCATTGTAGAGATAAATGAAATATGTTAATTCTATGGATGCATTATTGGAACATAGCCTACAGTGTGCCGCAGAATTTCCTATTGGTAACACTGCTCATAAAAGGTCTCTTTGAAGTCTAAAAGTCCTTTAGCATAAAAGCTATTCTCAAATCTCCTTTGTTTCATGTGGAACCACAGGGCTCTTTTTCAAGAGTGGCCAATCTATAAGGTCATCCTATCAATTCTTGTCAACTTAGGTAACATCATTTCCGATTAGGCAGTCAGCGCTTTGGAGAGGGCGCTAATACTATCACGGGATGAAATGTCACAGCAAATCTCACGTTGCTCCGCTTTTACCCTGATCTATGTAAAGAAGGCAGGCGAACAGCATGACCCCACTTACTGATGAAATCCCGTGCATTCACAGAGACATATCAATTGCTTACGACTCTCAAAAAAGTACTCAAATGTAGACCAACGTTTCTATTTGTCGCAGTCGTTTTGTTGCGGTACTGTTATTCAATTTGTCGCTTCCCTATCTCCGTGATTGTACTTTTGCGTGAGTCATGTTCCCTCGGGGGATTGTTAATGGCTGTACAGATGACAACAAAAAAAATGTAGGAAGCGGCAGAGATTCCAGGAAATGGGAAAGATACTGTCTGAACCAAAGGAGAGCCTAAGGCACCGTATGTTCTAGGTGCACCGTGACTAACAAAGGGAGCTCACAAACAGCGTTTATCTGCGGAGAAAAAAGGATCCGCAACGTCTGAAAGATCTTCCACACATTGTGTAGTAGACCAAGACATTGTTTAATATAAAAATAGGTGCCCGTCCCTTTTAGCCTAACCTTAAATAAATTAAGAAAAACATCTTCAATCACTGTCAGAATGCATGACAGGAGAATTCATCAAAACGCTGGCATCATCAAATAACATGTGCTGCTGCATGTTTAGGATATCTTTGGTTTGTCCATTAAGCATTAGTATCTTCCACTTAATTTAGCTCTCCAAGCATGCAAAGTAGTTTTAATTAGTGGGTCAATTTTTAGAGTAGCACCACCCTGCCTCATTTACTGTTGATAAGCTTTTCATGGTAATTCATTTGGTAGAAAAAGAACATCTCACATTCACTTAAATGCAAAAGGTGAGACGGGTCATTCACTGCTATGCACTTGGCCTCCTCTGTTCAAAATAGAAATTCTTAATGCAGGTTTATGGAGAACAGTCGAATCAAAAGCTGGTCCCATTCAACATGATTAACAACAAGATTTACCATAAAAAACAGATAAGAATCCAAATGTCCATGAATAACCCGTCCATCCATTATTGTTACCGCTTATTCCCTAATGGGGTCACGGGGGATTGGAGCCTATCCAAGTCGTCAATGGGTGAGAGGGTACACCCTGGACGGTCAGTCAGTACATGACACAGAGACACACAAGTACAAACAACCAAACACACTCACACTCACTCCTAAGGGCAATTTGGAATGGTCCAATCAACCTAACATGCAGGTTTTGGGACGGTTGGAGGAAGCTAGAGAACCCGGAGAGAACCCACACGGACACAGGGAGAACATGCAAACTCCACACAGAAAGGTCCCGGTTAATTCCGGGACTCGAACCCAGAACCTTCTTGCTTTGAGGTGATTAGCCTTCCATGATTAACCTTCAAACAAAACTGACAGTAAAGTATGTAGAAGAATGAGGTTAATTTATACAATTGTGTTCTTTGTAGCTATTTTACTCTTCTGTTTGTTTTTTTTATCTTGCCCATCATTCTCATAAACCTAGTATCTTTTTAATGCCACTAGGGAAATTTCTCTATTCAAGATCACGGTTAAGGAAAGTTTGAAAAACACGTTTTTTTCACACCTCAAAGGGATTCATAAAATAAATAAAAGATCAAATGATTAAAGATTGACATCGTATAGCTTATAAGTCTGCCTCATAATATTCTGCACTAAACGTTAAAGCTAGGAAGTGAACTATGGTCACATAGTATACTTTTGGTGCTTACATGGAAACAGATGGGCCTGAATGGGTTGTTACTGTTTCTCTGGTTTCCTCTAAAGGTCCAAAAACATGTCTCTAAGGGTAATTAGTCATTTTAACTCTGCCACTGATATGAGTGTGCATGGCTATCTACTTGTTTGTGGGCTCTGTCATGCACTCTGAAAAAATATTCAGCCCTTAGATTTCATAGAGAATATGATGAGTTATACTATATAATAAAGTTGTGATGTAAAGTGAAAATGTAAATACAATACTTTACAAAAGGACAGGAATATTTCACCTTATTTGAAGGCTGGAAAATAACAGGGTTCTGTGTTTTTAATCCTCCAGGTTAAACATGCAGTTGTATTGTAATATACAACTATAATGATATAATAAACTTTAATAATAATTTAATTTGGAAAAATGTTCTTAAGTGGAATGCTCATTTATATTTGAATAAAAACAAAACACCTCCCCTAAGTTTTTGAATAGGTTACAGCTCTCATCTGTGAGGTTTCTTGAATTCTAAAATGATTGGGGGTTAGTGTGAACTTAAAAATAGTTTCAGGGCTGACGTTTGCCTCTGAAATCACTTGTGCATTGTTAAAGATATTCTGAGCCGTGAGATGTTTATCTGCCTGAATAAGCATTTTTTGATCCAACACACAAAACTTTGTGGAGAGAATACTAATGGTTGCATTGTAGGTGCCTAGAAGTTGAAATCTGATACAGCACCGTATATATCCAGTTTGAAATAGTCTAGATTTCTTTCTCTCTTTGACCACCGGGTGCACACCTTTTCCGGGAGATGTGGGTGAAATGCTCTGAGGGAAGTGATCTCACTCAGAATGCAAACTACCAACTTTCGGTTGTTTGAAGTACCCGAACTTTGCTGTGCTGTTGTGTATTGATTCTATATGCCGGGTTTTGGTCAATTCCTACCTCCCCCAGCTCTGTATTTTTAGATTCCCTTTTTTTGGGCTCCTTGTCACTGCAGCACTGGTTTAGTTAGATAAAAGTTAGATGTTTCTCATCCGTCTGCCTCCTGCCTGTAGACGTGTGTTTGGATCGTCTTTTTGCACACACTGGAACAGCTTCAAGCAAATAATAAATATCATCAAACCAAACAGTTTTAATGATTAAATCATAAATCGGAAAACTCCAAACGGATGAGCACTCATGCGTAAACTTGCAATCTGGTGTACGTCTTTCTTTAGAAGAAAAAATAAACAGCACTGACAGTCAGTTGGAGTTCAGAAGGAGTTCAGTTGAGGATTTTTTTTCTTTTTCTTTCTTTCAGAATGTTCTAGTAAAATTTCCTTTTATTAGTTTAAGTTGACCACTGGGATAGGCTCCAGTTCCCCCCGCGACCCCAACAGGGAATAAGCGGTATTGATAATGGATGGATGGATTAGTTTAAGTTTATATCGGTTGCTTGTATTCTGCGCCTAAACCCTGTAAAAAAATTAGTTAAAAAATGTTTTGTATTAGGTTTTTTGTTGAGAAATTATTCAATTTGTTCACTTGTTGGTGTAATTACTGGTTTAATGTATTTATTTGATCTTGTTAATGGTCATTGTAGCCCCTAATTAGCATTTTTTTTCCCATTTAGCGTACAGTGTATACTTACTGTAACTATAACGTATATCAGCCAATGTGCAGTCAATAGGTTAGAGGTTAGAAGAACTCAATGTTGAGCGTCTGGTTTTGCTTTTAAGGTATTTTTGTGTTGTCATTTTTAGAGTTGGTCTGCTCTGGAACAATACAGGACTCTTGCCACTCATCAGTGTAGTGATAACACCCTGTTAGACTGCTCATTAATTTGTGTGATGAAGTGTGCGGGCCCCACGTCTGATTCCAAACCGTCAACCCCGGGGGAGCATGACGAAGAGTGTCGGCCGCGTAGGCCCGAAGCCTTCACAGTGATGGACAGCTCAACAGCCTGTACGACAAAACGGCTACACCAAACGAACCAGCCGTGAAGCTGTGAGACAGGCGAGCTGGCTCCTCTGGAGGGAGCTGACATTAGCGGGGTGACGCTAAACGAAAAAGCCAATCCAAAATCTTTTTTCTCTCTCCGTCAGCTCCCGACATTAAAACATAATCACATTAGTTTGTTAAGTGTGCGACAGCTTGTTGTAAAAGCGACAAGCCAAATCAAACGGTAACTGTTTTCAAGATTACAAAGGAGTTACGTTTCTCTCAATGTCTAGATAGACACTGGCTACTAGGGTTGTCAAAAGTATCCATACGTTGTTTATGGTCATTAACAAGACGTTAGCCTTGAACTGCTAGCTTCGGCTAATGGTTAATAATAACGTGCTACCATTAATCAAGTACATGTCTAACTCCGCCCACAACCGAGTCGGCCATTTTGATTACGTCACCAATAGGAAGATCCCAGGCAAGAAAATGGAAATTGCTTCATGGCAACATAGACATTAATTTAAAAATAGTGAAATTAATCTTTCGAACACTGAATTAAGCTCTATCCATAATATTATGTTAAAATAGTGGATGTTAAATAGGTTTGTACAATAAGTCCAAACAAGTTTAACCAAAAAATATTTATTTCTCACAATTATGAAGGCTGGAGGGTTAGGGTCAAAATTCAGTTAAATTTTGGGTTCTTTGTTTTTATCCTTGTATCGAAAATGGTATCGAGTATCGAGTATTTTCCTGAGTATTGGTATCGAGTTGAAAATTTTAGTATCGTGACAACCCTACTGGCTACAGCAGCTAAAAGCTTAAGAAAGGGTGTTGTGTGTCTGTGCCCCATTGTTGGAGAGTGCTGTGCTCTAGTAGGTCAAACAAGAGAAGGAAAAGATTTTTCTCATGCTCCGTTGTGGCTGTTCTTGTCCTCTTTGGCTCTCACTGCTGTGCTCGCTTGAGGCCTGATTCTTTAATCGATAAACCAATGTTACTGCTCAATAGCTCAGCAGAAGTCTTGCCCTGTGTTGTTGTTAGTATCACAGCAGGTTTCTCCTTAAGTTTGATGCTTTAAAGGCAAGCTTCAAGCTTTCTTCGTTTGTTGCACAAAATGAATATGGAATGGAATTTGCCGTTCGGCATTCTTAACGCAAATAAACTCCGTACACGTCTGCTGCAACCAGACATTTCAAACCAGGACGAAAATTGTAAGAAAAGCTCTGCAGGTTTTTGGTTGCAACAGTTCAAGAAGAACAATTTAGACATTAAATCAACACAGATAACAGTGTTTACTCAAGAACAGACCAGGATAGGTCGATCATCAGGAGCACAGGGAGGTTTCCTAATGGTAACAGGAAACTGGACTGATTTATTAGTATTCAAGTGAAAGAAATATTATAGTCTATAGCCATTTTGTTTTTTACCTTAATTGAATGTCCCATAGTGTGTGTTATTGGCAAAGATAAGGGCGGTAATGGAAAAGTGTTTCAGTACGATTAGTTGTGGATTTTAGTGTGCTGTTTTTCTCTTATCTTAGACCTGATTAACTTTGGTTCTTGTGCATGTATGCTTGCTTTTTGCTAAAGCAAGTTTTCTTTCAAATTCCAGAACTTTCTTGAGATTGAAGGAATAATGGAGGCTTTAACAATAGCTGCTGAGAAAGCTGAGACACACAGCCCAAAGGCACTATCAAACTATATCATGCAGAGCCCCAAAAGAGCAGTGACCATCAATCAACACCACCACTTTTTGTTTTTTTGGTTTTATGTTCATTTAGAGAATTAGACAAATGTTTCTTTCCTTTTTTTTTTTTTTAAACATTCACAACCAGAAATACTTCCTCTGCTCCAAAGTCAATATAACTATTTCAAATTGACATGTAACCTGTTTACATACTGAAGGCTTGTTTGCATACTGAAGGCTTCTAACGTTGAAGACCTGACAAATTCATCAATAATATGTTTTTGTACGTGAATGAAAACCCAAATATCTTACATTTGGTTATGTGTTGAATCATTTGCATCAACGTTGTGGGATAGGGTTAGGGTAATATATTCTCTGTCAACATTCAGATCAGATACACAGTCCATACATGCATTGGATCGCAACTTCTTGTATAACTTATTTTTGTATTTTGCAATTTCAAAGGTAACATCTGATAGCGCAAAATTAAATCCAGTTAAGGATTTTTATTCAAATAAAATTACAAAAGCAGTCTAAGACTGTGCAGCAGCCCTCCTCTGAACTGTTTTCTTAATCCCACTCCCACAGGATTTGTGACCGTTACCTCCCATTCCTACAACAATACTCAGACTGTAGTCCTATATTATATTCTACCGTTTTATATTGAATGAATAGATATAAAAGAAAGAAAAAAGTCCAGATTAAAAACGAAAAATAGGTTTAGAAATATTCTACCCCTGAAAAATATTTGATACAATTCCTCCATACTATAGTCCTATAGTATATTCTACCGTCTTATATTGAATGAATAGATATAAAAGAAAGGAAAAAGTCCAGATTAAAAACGAAAAATAGGTTAAGAAATATTCTACCCCTGAAAAATGTTTGATACAATTCCTCCATATGTTTTTGAGTGATGCTGAAAGAAAGAAGACAAGCCTATCAAATAAAACCTTATTTGGAGTCTCTGTAGATAAACAAATCAAACAAATATTCAAAAAGCAAAAAAAAAAATAAATATAATAAAAAAAACTAGTAAAAATAGTCAAATAAGATTAATCAAAGCACTAGAAATCGATCACAATAAATCAGAAAAGCCATTGATTGAAATATCTTGAGACACCATGAAAATGTGTGATGAGAGTAATTAAGAGGAACTTACTGAAACAAGTGAACTAAAGGAAGGGGGGCCGCACACCAAGCTGCAGGGTGATGTATTTTATTTACATTTTGTAATCATAAGACAAGTTTCCATAACCTAGGGTGCAACAAAAAGAAAATGGTTCTGTTCTTCCTGCGAACCCATGTAGTATTAATAACACTGAGTATTAAGAGAGTTCTGTCCTGTGACACACTGCCAAAGCAGAAGAAACTGATTGCTGTCGCGAGCACCATGGAGTCCAACAGGAAGGATTTGTATCATTTATTCATGAAGATAGATTCCCATTACGTGTACTTCCACAGATGTTGAACTAGGGAAAAGATCTCGTTCCTTAAAATTAACACCTTGAGGGATGCGTTTGAGCTTTGAAATTCAACTGCGGTGCAAGAAAACAGGAATGAACCTTTCAAAGACAAAGAAAAAGATCAAGGAGCTTCCATTTATGATGCCGTTCACAGATTTTTTTCTTCCAGAGGATGTGATTTGTATGCAAGCTGCTGTTGGACCTTTGTCTTTAGCGCATTCGCTTTAATGAAAAATGTGTTTCACATAGGCTATCATTATCTCCTCCTCCTACTGAACAGCTTCAAAGGCTTAAAGGCTATCTTTTCCCCACGTGTGTTTGATTTTGACCCCGGGTCAGTAAAAGACGTTTACAATAAATGATCACATACCTTTCGGATTTAAGACACACACAGAAGGATTTCAACAAAAATATGTCTTACTATTCTGGTGATTGGAGTAAAAATAGCAGGAGCCCTTTGAGGACTGGCGTTTGGTCTTTTCATGACAGCGGAGACAGACATTTTCCTGTGCGTTATCTCTCACGACAGGAGCGAGCCGTCTCCAGCCTGCTTTTGTGGTCCCCCCTAGCCAAATGTTGTATCAATACAATGCCGAGGCCGAAAACAGCGGGTATGAATTATTGAAAGGCACGGCGGTTGGGCTAATCTCCGCTGCGCAGTTAATTCGATGTTCTTGTCTTTTTCTTTTTTGTTTTCGGATTCAACCTGCAATGCACCATCCGTTCTTGCAAAATACCACGGACACAGCAGAGGGAACTAAACGAATGATCTGCTGATGCTAATGTCCTCTGCCAGCGCAGGGTCTCGCCTAATAAACCTGGAGATGAGACGGGCTCGCCAGAAATAACGCGATCAAAAATAAGCCCTGTCATTTCGAGCCCACACACCTGAAGCTTCGGCTGATAATGAAAGCAGAATTCGTAATGATGTGGAGTGTTTGGAGGAAGGTGGTTGAAAGGTTCATTCGGCCATTTAGGAGCTGCACAGGCTTAAGGGAAAAGGCTTTATAACCTTTATCGGGACTCTGCGGTGAATATCAATATCTGAGACGGGTGCTTGATCTGTGGGAAACCTTCACTCAGCTGGGAGTGAATTGCTGATCCGGGCTTTCATTCATCTGGCTAAAAAAAGCATCATCCGCTGCTTTTAACAGCAGGTGGGTCCAACGTTGTGACTTAATGGGAATACAGTTTGCCAGCTTTTGGATTCAACAAATTGGTCGATAAAAACGGCAGTTTATAATCTCACTGCCACATCGGGACAAGGGAATTAAAGTCCCTGGCTTTCTAATTAGTCATTCTTATTTCATCATAATCGGTTTGAAGTGAATGAGGGGTTACTCAGCCGGCAGCAGGAGGGTTTGAGGAGAAAATTCGCAATGGCTGCTGTGCACATGATGGCCGCAGATATCTAAACTCTTCTTTTTGTGGTGTGCTGCAGAGAAGAATGGAAAGAATGAGAGCAAAACATTCATGCTTTCACATTTCCCTAAAGGCAGGGCTCAAGCAGTGGGAGAAAAATGATTGATGCTGTCTGAAAGATTGACAAAATAAGAATGAGCCTTTTGGTCATTTGAGCAATTCAGTGTAGATTTACAAAAAACATTACGAAAAGGGAATTAAAGACAGAATAAGAATGGCCATGAGGAAAATCCACTTGGAAAGTTAAGAAGCCTGGCGTCTATATATATATATATATATATATATACAGATATGGCCCTGTCATGCAGCCCTGTCATCTCATTTAACCTTACCCAGTCACGGCTCTGCTCTTTGGGCACAGCTCTGGCTCCCTGATGCCTGTTGCTCTCAGCTTTGCTGTCGGTCTCGTTTCGCCCACTCATCTTGACTCATCTTCCCTGCCATCCCTGGCAGAAGCAGCAGCCTAAAGTTTGCAAATGTTGGCCACTTTTATGTACTCGCCTGAAAATAATTTCAATGAATTCCTTTTTTTTCCCTTTTTCTGCACCATCCACCTATCTGCTGTTCATTCTTTTCTGTTTTAGAGGTGATTTATCATTGTACTAATTTGTCTGGATAACTGTAGAGAGATAAAAGCTTTCCTTTCAGGTGATATTACATTTTTATACCTTCGTCAACAGCTATATTGATTATATTGCCACTCAAAGAACATTTCCTGGTAGAACAGTGACATGCGTGCAAAGACTGTATAGAAACATAAGAGAGGTGGGGCAAACCCATGTGGGTTCATTGACTTATTTTCAATAAGAAAATAGAAACTTTCCTTCTTTAAGTAGACATTAAGGGTCCCACTGCACTCACGTGATCATGATGTCATCAGTTATTGGTCATAATGTGCAGATTATACAAACAAAACATCGATACAGAATAAAATTATTTCTTTAAATGTAAAATGGACACATACTTTTTTTTCATATGACTTGACTGTACCATTATAAAACTTTGTATTTTCGCATGGACACCTCTGTTAAAAAAAAGAAAAAAGCATCTGGCTCACCATCACAGCTCACATGACCACAGCAGCTTGTATGTGTCAAAAATATTTTTTTCAACTTATAACAGACACCGTGTGTGCTTCTCTGCTCAAATCCTTGCTGCTGCAAACCCTGAGTGATATACAGTAAAATGTAAAAAACCCAGTCGGTTGCTTGCCATAAAAAGTGGGAGTTTGGTGTTTATTCATTTGGGTTCAGTTCAGGACAAGGCTCAGTGTTTTTCCTCCCCTGCCTCTGGCTATAAAGACCTCCCTGCCTCTGTGGAGCCAAAGCTTCCATCTAACACCTCTACAGTGTGATCCTGCTCCACACTCATGAATTTTAACGCAGTCTCGCCAACATCTATTCCCATATCGGGACACACCGAGCGAGCTTGCATGACACCTTAAAAAGAAACAAAGAGCAACAACAACAACAACAAAAAAAAAAGCGATACTCCGTTAGTCCAATTTAAACTGGACTTTAAAATTCAAACAGTATATTAGTCTGACTAGAATAAATAATCGTTCCAGTAGTTTCAGAAAATAAAGGCGACCGCTTGAATTAGTGACCTGATACATACAGTTTTTGAAAGTAAGGAGTTGTGTGAAAAGGAGGTCAGCACTGTTGTCATCTCCTGATACATACATGTGACTGCAGAGTTTATCAGAGATGAACAAAAAAAGCTGGAAACAGGGGACCGGTGGAGCACTGTACGATAGCAATCGCTTAATCTTTAAAGTAAACCAAAAGAAGATTATGGCAGGTTTTAGGGTAAGGAATAAGCCAGAGGCTGTCGCTATCCTGGGAGAGGAGGTGGGAAGCAGCATAGGACTAAAGATCCCTGGGTATCCTGTGAGTAGAGAAGATTCTGGCAACACAACGCTGAGCTGGTCCACATCAGAATCCACTTATTAAAGAAACTTGGGTTCCTTATTTACGACGGCCAGATCTTTCTTCCGTACGTCTGGAGGGGGAAACTGCAATCTGCTTTTCAACTGTTTGTTTGGACGGCAACATCGGAGCCAGTGACTCCGATAATTTGATCAAACCGATAAAAAGAAATGGCTGGCTGTGTGCGGGGGGATTACACCAAAGCCTCGGGAGTTAATGTGCAGAGAAGGATGCTGCACAAGTTGTAGCAGTGGAAAGCAAAATCTGCTTTGTTAGGGCAGCATCCTTACAGCCACTCGGGATATTTACGAAATACAAGGGAAAAAAATGCTTTGGGATTACATTTTTCTCATATAAATACATCAAGCCAGACTGAAATAGACACTGGTGGAAGGGAGTGTGTGTTGCTGTTTGTCTCTATGATAGACTGACAACCAGTCCATAGACTATCTCAGCTCTCGTCCAATGACAGCTGAGATAGGTTTCAGCCTTCCTTCAGCCCCGAACTGGATTAAAGTGTGTAAGAAAGTGGATTGATGGACTTCTAAGTTCTAATAAGCAATGTTCATTTAGACTAAAGCTTACCAGGATCTAGCTAAAGGCCATACTTTCCGCATTCAACACAAAATATAAAAAAAATTATGTCAGTTTCATAGCAAATGTCCATTACAGGTCCTATTCGCTCTCTGTGGGATTTCCGCATTGTTTCACAAAAAATACATGCGAGACGACGTTTTTTTCCACAACCCCCAACCTACACATCCTCAGACATTATGAGGAGCAGCTTGTCTTTAGCTTCCACGTGACAGAATGGATTTACATCAACGGCTGCGTAACACGCAATGGCATTTAGTGTCCCCACAGCTCAGTGGTGGATGCCACTGGCACTGTGATGTACGTTCGATTCCTCCGCTGAGGATGATGCGAGGCGACAGTGGATTTGGTCAGGATTGGTGTGACATGCACTCTGCGAACGGGGGAACCAACCGAGGAAAAATATTTCCTTTTTTGCGGTGCACCTGCTGACAAAACCAAAAGCTAATTTCTCTGTCATACACAGAACCTCAAATGACCACTCATGCACAAGTAGTTTGTTTGAAAAAGAAATATTGAATAAAACTACTATTTTAGGTACCTTGAATGTAACATATCTCATGGTATGAAATTGTATTTCTTGATAGGCTTACAGTAGTATTCCTAAAATAGCTGTCCATTACTTAAAAATTTCAAAAGGCTTTTGAATTTTCAGGTAAATGATCAGGTATCCTATGGAAGTGTGACCTTTTTCGCAATTATCATAAAAGATCTATGTCAAGATATTGGTATCTAAAATAATTCAACATTTTTGACACAGCCAGAGCTGCAGGAAGCCTTTTTCTACATCTCGATTTTAATAGTTCTTTATGCAGCCTTCAGCCACATCTTGGACAATTTTTTGTGCATTGTAATATCAAATTAAATTAAGTTTCCCAGACTGAAGGGGGTGGAATTCATTTAAAAGGCATGCAAAGTGCAGCAGCCGGAACTTATAGTTGAGTGGCTGCATTTAAAATGAACTTAAATAGAAGGATTATTCCTTTAGAGAGGCTGGAGCTCAAAAGTGCCGGAGCAACAGATACACACGGCTGCAACAGATGTGTAAATCAGCCCCTCATGAATATAAATGAACCCTTTTCAGGATGTTGAAACTTTGCAGAGCAAAATAAAAACAGACCGTTACTACTGGCACATGCACAAATTTGTTAAAAGAATTAAAAATAATGAGATAAGTCAAATCTTGTTTAAGTTTTATTGTGAGGGGAGCATCAGATGTCTTTTGTCCGTCCGTTGTTGATGTTAAAAAGAAAAGGTTTAAGCTCTACTTTCCGGTGCAAAGTGGGAGTCTATGGTGAATGTGTTGTCTCCACCTATATCCCCCCGTGCCCCCTGGGGTTCAGAAACTCATTAAGGGTGAATTTATGGCTTAAAGCAATCAGTCAAAGCTCTGTCCGAGCAACCATCTGTGACCAGACATGTAATGAGTAAAAGGAGAAAGAGCAACCACATGCTTAATCACCAAAATAGACCACTGTAGCTCACCCGTAACTGTCATCCGTTAAAAAAAACACAACAAATCCTTAACAATTAGCCTTCCACCAGGGAACAAAATCTCACACAGACACAATATACTGTCAAAACAGGGGTTAATGATATTACTTACCCAATTCTTTGTGGTCAGAGCCTTGGCTGGTCAACACAAAGAGGAAATCCTGACAGGTGTCCCGATCCAACAGGGTGCTGTTGTGCAGACAAAGGTCAACAATTAGGGTCACAGCTTTTTGACAGACCATGTCATACTCCTCTCCGTCAGAACTCATGCTCCCAGCTGCATCCTCGGTCGTGTGTACTCATCCAAGGGGGACCAACACACCCACACACACACATACACACACGCGCAGCAGCAGCAGCATCAGCTTAGCATGCAGAAGATAAATGCAACTTGTCTCCCTCCACGGCTGATTCTTCCCCTTCTTCCACGCTCTCTCTGCATTGTTTACACACAGATACACACAAGTCCGTGTTGCACGTGTGGGTGTTTGATGTGTGTGTGTGTGTGTGTGAGACGAGGCAGTGCCGTGTTAACGCGTGTCACTGCCATCCCATACAAATGTGTGTTTACGTACCACAGTGTTTGTAGACTTAATGAATCACTCTTGTCCCCCGGTGATATAAGTACTGAATTATTGCATCATATTTATGCTAAAAACAAAAGCAAGTGAGCCCACAACAAGGAATAAAACGGCACGGGCTATGAAATGGGGAATAATTACACTTCCACAACCGGGACCACACACTGATATGTCATCAACCTAATCAAAAAAAGGGAAAGAAACGTAACCTTTGGGCATAATGACCACCAGACTTGTTTTTCTCAGGTTGTTTGAGATGGCTGGTCCCCGGAGTTCAGAGAGTCTCCTGTGATAAATCTCCCCCGAGCTGAGCCACCTGTGACTGCCTGGTCTCCCTGCTCCCACCCACAACACTGATTGTGATCCCAGTGTTTAAGATGTGCTGATGTGTGAAGTGTTATGAAAATGACCAAAAGAAAAAATCACAAAAAGAGACTTTGGCTGCCCATTCCGTTTTCCAACGTTCACTTTGAATGGCTAATGCACCTTCAAATGCCCATTTCTCAGGATCAAATAGCTTAGAATGCAAAAGTGTTTTGACAAATTGTTCCTTTACAAGTGTGAAATAAAGTGTAAAGAGACTTAATTAGTAGTAAAATATTTGTATTTTTATTTGCAGAAATCTAAAAGCATCATTATTAGTTCTAAAATCTTATATAAAAATATAATATGTGGCAAAACAGTTCATTGATGGGCTGTATTTAAAACAGGGCAAGTATACAATTGGCTGAATTGGAGTAGTGCAAATAGCAACAATAAATCTACAGTTTGGGAAATACAAATAAAATCAATATGGCATGGCCAAACAAAGCCCAAATAAAAACTTGACAGTCCAAAAAGTCTATACAGGGAAAAAACAGTCGATCCAAATCGACTAAAAGATACAAATATTTTACATTCAGTATGACAATCATTCTATTATCAAAATTACTATCTTAACTATTTAAAAGTTACCTTTATTAACATCCAACAAAAGATCTCTCCTAGTTCTAGAGGCCAGCAGGTGATAGGACCTTTCATCAGGTCAGGTGGAACACACACTTTCCCAGGACTGATGACCGGTACTATTGCTTGGACCTAAGAGGATGCACAGCTTTTGTGACAAACACATTGTATCTATTTACCTTCTTGTCTGTGCACCAAACCCAGATTTGGCTTAACAGCTTGAGTGTAATGGCTGCCAGTTGCCCTCTGCACCGATTGTGGAGTAACTGAGTGCCTCCCTCTGACTTTTAAAAACTAAGCTCCGCCCCCCAACGTCCTACTTCCTGGTTCACCCTATCACACTTGGTTTTAATGTTAAATATCTATGGAAGCTGTGTGGATAGAGAAGATTATCTAAATGTATCTGCATTTGGGAATGTGTTAATCATATTGTTTACATGTTTTGAAGGGACCAAATGGAAAACTGCTCTCCAACTTCATTGATCTGTTTTGGAGTAAAAATGCTGGACATGCCCAAATTCAAATAAACAACTCAGTAATTCACTAACCCTTTCCCAGAGAATTAATTAAGATTAATTCATTAAAAATTATCTTGGAGTGAAGAATTTTCCCGTTTCAGTTTGGGATGTGGTAGTCTGTATTTACTGCGATGGACTGCTGGACCGTCCAGGGTGACCCCACCTCTCGCCCACTGACCACTGGGATAGGCTCCTGTCCCCCTGCGACCCCATTAGGAAACAATCAGACGATAATGGTTACGATAATGGATGGATGGACGGTCTGTATTTGCTCTGTGTGCTACAGTGAGCTCTTATGCTTGCTCTGCTTTTACATATGCAAATAATGTGCTTTCAGGACTATTATATATCATTTCTGTTTAAGTTTATGTTTTCAAGGCTTACCCTTCAAGAGGATAAACACTACAAAAAAGTGGGCGTAGAATGGAGCGGCTCACTCCAGCAGTATAAAACTGGAATGTCAAGATGGGGCTGATGAAAGAGCTATTAAACATCAACTCAGAAGCAAATACTATTTAAATCACATCCATATTTTTTTCCACAAGAAAACTTTTTTTCCATAAAAGTCTTGATAATTCAACGTGTGTTGAAAAAGAGGAAACAATACAAGTACAATAAGATCCTAAAAAGCAATGTGTGCAGACACTGCCCATCGTGCAATGTGATATCTATCCACACGTAGTTGTCATAATTACATACAAAGTAAAATGGGCAGTTTTAATACAAAACTTAAAGAGTCAATTTCAACACTGTGCCCGTGAAGTTTATTTAAAACTAACTAATTGTTAAAATACTGTATTTTTATTCTCTGAGATAAAAATTCTCACAGAGTTATTTGAATATGACACTGCTACTTTTTGAGTGTTATTCTAAATCATGTCCTACAAGCTTTTTCATAAGTGTAAAATCTATGTAACACTCGCTGTTAATTAAATTTAACTCTACATAATGTTATTTTGTGACTAATCCAGTCAGTGTCAAAAAATGTACTCAATCATATACTGTTTGATTGTAAACATATTGCTAATATATTTTACCAATATACAGCCAAAGCTGTGCAAAAATATATGTAAAAAGACAAAAAATCCCAAACATTATCTTCCTTGTCTAATCAATTTATTAAATTTCAAACAAAAATAAAATGCACTTAGGTTGCTCATCATTTTTAGCTAGATTACAAGAAAAAAAACAAGACTTTTCAAAGACATGATGAACCTACTGAAATATTTCTCTGACAATTTTCTGACATAGATACAAGATCATGAGAAGAATATTTCATAAAGAAAATAGCCTCTCTGCATCTCTCTCCGCTTAGGGTCACCGCGGGGTCAGAACCCCAGTCAGATGATCACGGTCAGCGATGATCCTCTGCACTCTGAGAAGATTTCTTCCTCTGGTGCTAAGTAGCCACTGCTACTTTCACCATCATAAATATGTTATTTTAAAAGAGGTTAAGTTGTTTTAGTATTAGAAAGACAGCGTTTGAGCCAAAAGATCAAATCATTTAAAACAACTAGTATGGTTCAAATGTGTAGAATACTCACATATCCACTTTTGGAATTTGGATTTTGCAGGTTTGGGGACATTGAAATGATACCTTGCGCGTACATCTCTCTTTCATCTCTTGCTGGTGCTGTCCTGAAAGGAGCAAAGTAAATATATTTTAACGGCTGACAACACATTACAAAATATCATTTATAAAGTAGTACAGCGCTTCAAGAAAAAACAAAAAACTTTGTGCGAAAAGTACATTTCTTTTTACAGAAATAAGTTCCCTTCTGAAGTATAGTCAGCCAAAGTCAGAAAAAGCCTCCAGCATTTCTTTTTTTAACTGCCCCAGAGCTGAAAACAGCAGGAATAATAACAGACTGACTTTAATGTCATGATACGGTCAGATTTCAGTAAATCAGCAATGAACAAATGTATGATATGAGTGACTAAGAATTTTGCAACTGTGAAAATCCTATTGTGCATCTTTTGGGAGGTAAGGTAAATTCCACTCTATTGGTTGACAACCATTGTTGGAAACCTCTCAAGAATGTACTCAAATAGCTCATACACATATATCTTACTTTTATCAAATTTCATGAAATGGACAAAAATGGAACAGTCTTAACCTCTGAAGAGCCCCTCAGTTCTGAATGACACTGAGCTACAAATCAACTTGCTTAAATGATCACTTAATTAAACACAGCCACTATGGTTGAATAAACTGGGCTGAATGAGGTCTCAGAAAAAGTATGTCATGCCTTTAACTCTCCTCCTTAACTCACTTGAGCCAGGTTTTTAGATAGGTGGGCTAGCTATTGTTGACAGAATATTTAGATCACTGAGAGCTTATCTCCCTGACAGGTTGGATCCGGGGTCTGTTGCACTTTTTGTTTCAGATGATTGGATCTATTTTCTTGGGAAATCTCGATTAGCAGGCAAATTCAATGCCTCTGGCTTCAGGTTTTCAGAGGAGTTAATTACTTTGCTGCCTCTGCTGCAGCCGATAGGAACTTCCACCTTTTCAGCTGCCACGCCACCTTGTTCCTACATTCAGGTTCGATACTTGTATTCAGAAGCCTCCAAGTGAAAATAACTAACAGAGTACTGATCTGCCAAATCCACCTATGCTCTAATAATGAAAGGAACGGAAATAGGATCTCCCTTGTGCAATGATGTTTTTCAGAAAACACGATCCTGGGATGTATAATTTAAACTCTATGTAGTAGTTCCTTGTTAACTCTTATTTCATCACTTTAAAATAGCCAGGAAATAAACTGCTGTGAGTAAGATAATGCACTGTTACCTTAAAAAAGCTTGCTGCTTCTTACTTCTTGTCACCTGTAATAAATAATCTCTTTCAGTGTAGGTGAACAATGTAGTATACAGTTATAGGTCAACTGAAAAACAAGGTAATCATAGTATATATCAATTCAGTCTGAAATGATAAAAAAAAGACAGCTAAAAGATATAATGTAAAATGACAAGAAAACTTCAACACCATGAAAGAAAAATAAAACTGTGATCAAAGACTTCAAATCTATCTGCTTAAAGATTAAAGACCACAAATTTGCACAGAATATTGTATCACCTTCTCTGAATATTTATGAAGATCTGCTGCAACAATCATTAAACGCTGTCTGTGTTAAGAAAGAGCTTCCATTTCTTAATTCTTTCGAGCTTTGTAACCACAAAAGTGCCAAAAGGAAAACAAATGGATAATGGAGTTTTGATAATGGAGAATAAATGGGATAATCAAGAGAGTTGCTGAAACAGCTTGTTCCTAATGCTAAGGCTAACTAATAATCCAGCAGATTTGGACCTCCACGGTCTTCAGGGATTCTGCCTGTAAGCTCCAAATAAATGAGGAACGTCGACGTGATTGTGTTGGTACTTTTGAAGCAGGTGCGGGCGTATTTTTAACGGCAAACGAGGATCTTTCGGTTTGATATGCAAATCGTTGTTCGTCTATGGCAAATCTTTGAGGGACGGCGGGCCTGGTGGCTGCAGATGTCGGACTTGATTTACTGTGTTAAACGCGTGACAAAAGGGCTGGCTCACTCAAAGCTATGCTAATCAACGTCAGTAGTTTTAAAACTAGTCCTGCAGCGCACGGCGAGCGTGGATCTGTGTGTCCCAGAGCGTTAAGTGTGAGTTTCATTGTCATGATGTGTTAATCAAAGATTTCCATCAGCTGCAGGGCAGCAAAAAAAATGTTTCTACTCTGACTCACAGTTAAGCTCATTATAAACAGTATTAAGAATGTGTACCATGCGTTTTAAGCTCCAGATGAAGCAACGATCTGGGAACAGACTAATCTGCTAGTGAATTTGAATGTTTACTTATAGACACGTTCCCCAAAGGCCCGTATAGAATCTTAGAATACTATATATAACAAATCGCAGTGTTTCTAAATAAGGCCGAGCACACAGCCCGCAGATGAAGACAATGACACCCACTTTAGGATTGATGGGATCAGCATTTTTTGTGTTCTGTCTTAGGGAAAGACTTCAAAGGCGGTATCTCATTCAAACGTGTACGTCACTAAGATGAGGGGTTTAATCGAACTTATGCCAACCGTCAGCATTACACCGAGCAACGAGTTTCCGGGAGAGTCGATTCCGAGTGCCCGCTGCAACACAAATCAGTCCCCGGGCAACAACCCTTCTGCTACCGAACCGCCTCACAACAGGTTTACAGGTTAATGCCGTAAAACCTTCAACGAGGCGAAGGTAATAAGTTGAGGGATGCGCCCGTTTGGGATGGAAAATGAGAGCACTGACTGTGGAACAAATTCTGATTAAGGGGTATTCATGGATTCAACCATCAGGCAAATTCACTGTAGTTGTTTTGGACTTTAAAAAATGTGGGATATATTTGCAAGGCGATATTTATGCAAGGAGGAGAAAGATTCAAATTAATCCTGCATCCATATATATATATATTTGCAAATCTTTGCACACACAATTCACTGTGATTAAATACATGCATACATGTGTCCAAATGAATGCAAAGTCAGGTACATCTTAAATCTCTAAGCGGTCAGACGCGGTCATGTCAGAGTACTGTATGATAATTTTTTTTCCTTTAATCAACTCTAACCTGCTTTTTCTGTATGTATGACCATTCCTCGCCCTCCCACAAGATTCGAGGTCAGATCCTGTGGGATCCCAATCCCAATGCCGCCCTCTCGCGTGAATCATCTAATTAAACCCTTCTATTTATACTCACAAAACGCAGCAGTGACAAAGAAATTCCCCCTACTATCGACATTTACACGGGTAAGGGAGTGTAATGGAATTCTAGCATAGTATATGCAATGTATATACAGTACGTTAGTTTAATAAATCGCATGCAAATAAGTTCAATAAAAAAACAATGGGTCAAGGAAAGTCAGTTAAAAAAGACTACATTGCACTTTCTTTTATGAATGCAAATTAACCTAAGAAAATTAATAAGACTCCTGTTACTATGTAAACCTTATTTCCATCCCCAAACTATTTGATTTAAATTAGTACACATCAAGACAAGCATGGTCCAAATGCCCAGATGTTTTATGAAGGCTATCTCTCTCCATTATAAAATGAATCGTCTTTGAAATGAACAATCAACAAATGTAGGTGAAGCCCACCTGTCTCTAGAGCATTCGTACAAATGTGCATCTATACTTGCACAAGGGGGGTTTTAGCCAGGAAGCTCAGTGTTTGATGCATTTAACCTTAGATACAACTTTTTTTTTTTAGATAATGCAGCACTAATTGCTGGTAAAAGTGTATAAATCAATGACCAAGCAAACTGCTGAGAGCACAGTTAAACTACTCAAGACCTTTGTTATGTAGTCACACAAATCGGTAATATTTCATGAGTTTCATGAGATTCCTACCACTGTGTTTAAAGAAATAATAGTGTTCTCAACTGCCCGTTTCACGAGACAGGTGTACTATCCATAGTGATGATTTATTTACACATGTCAATGTATTTACATTAACATTATTACAGAAGCTGCAATCAGGCACAGCATCTGTAACACCAACAGTGTCAGAGTGTTTTAAGTCTGTTTCTGAACTTGGAGTATTTCCAGTTCTTCTGATGGCGTGTGGAGGTAAACATAACACATCAGGCAGGGGACCCTCTTCATCATGTTGTCATGTGTGCCCTCCAGACGGAGAACTAACTTCACAGCTCCAATCAGGCTATCGACGGCTCCCTGTGATTTTCTGTTTCTTTATTCCAGTCCTGCACTGTAGTAGGCCTCACTTTCTCCTCCTGCTTTTTTGAACTTATTGATCATAATGTCATTTTGTGTTTAAGATATTAATTACTTGTAGAGTAAATGCCAAAAGTGCCAATTTTCATTTATGAATATATAAGATAAGATAGTTAGGAGAAACTTTTCAATCTTAATTAAATACTATTTTAATCAAATAATTTGGAAATAATAAATCAAATTCAAAATGTAAATGACTTCTGTCATCTCCTTCTGGTATTTCCTTTTGGCATTTTTTCACCGATAAACTTGGTAGACCATACTTTTGATCTATCAACTGATTTTTTTTACCACCTTTTTACTGTTTACTTGTCATTTAAATAATCAAGATACCTGAATAGTTTAAAACCTGCTGGCTCAAATGTTTTCTACACATGTTGCTGAAGTGAAAACATGTATTTTAGCACTGTAAATAATGCACTTTTTAAGGTTTAACATACCGTGCTAATTTTTTTTTTATGGTTTTACTTTCATATCTTTATGTCAACACAAAAGTAAGAGCTCCATCCATTTATCCATCCATCCATCCATCCATCCATCCATCCATCCATCCATCCATC
>JABUIW010000028.1:1158004-1188785 GCA_013363375.1 Menidia beryllina | reverse complement strand
TGTGTGTGTGTGTGTGTGTGTGTGTGTGTGTGTGTGTGTGTGTGTGTCATTGGTATGGAACTCAGAAGGTGGTTAATAAGAAAATATCTAGGGGTTCAGTCAATTTCTCCCTGGAGATCAATAAAGTATATTCAATTCAATTATCTAAGGGGTTACTATCAACTTTTTACTGGATATCATGTTGTTTTTATGAAGGTGATCCTTGAGTTAAGTATTATGCTGTTTTTTTATTTTGTGCGACACATACAGGATGTGGATTGCTTTTTCAAGGAGGGTATTTCAATGATTACCGGTGTTTGTTTTTAAAGCCATTTATGACCCACACAGGATGAGGTGAAACAGTAATTTTCAGTACACAGCAACTATAGCGGTTTTATTTTGGACGAGCTAAACTGAGCCATGTCCAGTCAGACCCTAGAAAACAAAACACCACTTCAAACATTAAAATAATCATATCCACTCATCTTCTCCATCCTGTTCTGAGCAACTTTTTAGCTTTAATGTGTCAATCAAGCCATCTCTCTCCAAACATAGAGCAGTCTAACTCATGTTTACTGTGCTTGGGACAATTACTACTCCAACGCAGGTATAAAAAAAACCAAATTAATCAAAATCGCCCAGACCCAGTGATAACTTGTTATAACAAATAATTAGCTGATGCTTTTGGTAGCACTAAACTACAATGCTAAAAGTCTAAACTAAGCCAACGGTACACGTTTACACAATACCATGAATATCTTGAGTTTATTTCAGGCTTTGGCAGTGCTCTACATAGAGTTTGTCAAGGACTGAATCCCACACACTCGATACAAGGGCTCTTGATACTTACCCATAATGGCACAAGTACAACACTGGATTCAGTACATAAGCCCTTTAAGGGGCCCCTTACTCACTTATGAGAGCTTAGACCCATTTCATCTTCTTATACTACTCTTTGTATGAGTTGTGTTAACAACGTAACCACATGATACTTAGTGAGTTTCTAATCCAACCACATAAACTTTATCAGAAAAGCATGAACATTCTGAAAGCCAATTCATTTGTTGACACCTTATCCATATAACTGAGTTAGGAAACTGCTGATGGCAGAAAGAAAGAACCTGTCTAACACATGAACAATTCCAGGCTATAGACAACAGCCCAACATTGTACACTATGAATTAATCATTGTATTTGTATTTTATTTTGACACTATCTATTCAGGTTCAAAATGTCAAAAAGTCAAACCGTGTTCCAGTTTTCAGGTGTAAAATGGAATAGAAAAATGAGTTACAGAATAGCTGCGATAAAACTTTGTCAATCTGCTGGAGGAAATATTGATATTATTGCAATGAAAAGAATTGTCAGAGGCAAAACACTGTTTTTGATAGATAATAACTTTATTCCAATTAAAATCTAAATTGTTTTGAAAAGCTTATGTTTGACAGAATGAGGTGTGCTGGAAACTTTAGAGATCACAATGAAGAAATGGTGGTGATTTTTTGTACCCTGGTAGGTGTTGAAAGAGCAAGCAGGTATAGGACATGATCAGATGGCTGTTATAGTGGAATAAATGAGCCTTCATGATAGTTCCGGTACATCCTGAGCGGAGCTCCAAGCTCCTCCATTTTATCGACCTGTCATTTGAAAAAATCCAATGATGACAGGTCTTCTTTTTCTTACACTGTTCTCCCTTTCAACTCATCTAAAAACTATAGCTTCAAAGCTTTATACCTGTGATCAAACATGTCTTCCCAACCTGTCGCTATCTGACATTAGTCAAGTGTTCAGCTATTAGCACACATAGCAACTCTATGCGGTCAGTCTCTGTTGTGCAGAAAACTTCTGCATAATTGCATATGGTCAACTATACTGTGACAAAATGTAAACATTTACAAAAAATAGCCTCGTTAGGAAGTAAGTTTGGTACTCTATACTATACTCTGCAACTGTTAAGATGACATTTTACTAAAAGATTAATATTTGGAAAACATAATGATACGACAAGGAAATGTCCTATTGAAGTTGAGTCATTTTGAAAAGGTTTGCTTACAATTAATTAAAACAATATGCTGACTTAGCAGTTTGTGGTACATGAACCAAACAGAATGAAATGTTTTTTTGCAGTTGGACAATACAGATGCCTTCATCACTGCCCTAAATAAATATACATACATACATTAGGAAGGCCTCGTGTTAATTTTTATGTTTACTGAGGCTTTTTTTTTTAAATCAAGGTGACATTTTTAGTCAGTGCAAATTGCATTTAAGGGAATTTATGTTATTAAAGATTACTTGAAAATCAAACTGAAGTATAAATATTGATTAATTTAGCCTTATAACATGCCTAACATTTGTGTATTGAGAATATACTTTCTGGGTAAAATTCTGACTAGGAAAAAAGAGAGTAGAAAGTGCTGGCACTCATGGATATCGTCATGTTTACACACAGAGATATGTTTCACTGACTTGCCAAGGTGGGAGACACCCAAAAATAGCAAAGATCCTGGTAGTTGATTAAATTTCCTGTTGGCAAAAACCTTCGCTGGTCAAATTGAAGATTATCTTGACTGATTCCTCAGCTATCTTTACATTGAGCAAACACTAGCTTGCCTAAAATGTTACTAAATTGAATACACATTCGTAAAGTTGTTAAATATATATTGCTTTCCTTGCTGTTTACTTTTTTTTTTTTTTAACTCAAACTAAGTTACCATCAATTCTTTTTAACAAACAACAGCAGATTTAGTTCTTTTATTGCATTGTTTTTTCTTTTATATGAATCAGAGCTTTTAAACTAATTGAAAGAACCTGATCATAATCCAACTATAATAACCTAAAGGAACTCTTGCAAACATCTCTTTATTTCTAATACCTATTAAGTATGTCTATGAATACTTGCAAAAATCAAATACAAAAATTCACTTCATACTGCCTTGAGACAGTTATTTGTGTTCTGATAGGTGTCTTAGTAATCTAAAAGACTCATATCCTTATATTGACCAGGTGCAGGAGCCCAGAGCCCAGAGATGAAAAATTAAATGAGGTTGTGTTCATTCCGCAGGAAGAAAAATGATTCAGTCACCACGGCAACAGAACCCAGAGATGCATGCTTGCCTGATAAATTAAAACCCAGAAGTTACATGAATAAAAAAGGAAATGATCTTTGACCAGGAGTGTGTCTGGAGCAGTAAGTGGCGCTGTCGTATTCCTCAGCTGAAACTAAACAATACACTTTGAAGAAGATTGAATGTTTTTGCATTTAATTGAGTTTTTGAAGATTCAATCAGATTAGATCCTTCAGTCGAACTACAATTTTCACACTAAGTGGTTGAATCAAGGTACTTCTCCATCCTTTGAAGCACATACTAAAGTGTTAACTGAACAATTTAGAGACCTGACACCCCCATGAGTGACGACCAGACTCTCGTTCTGTACAAATACATCGGCAAAAAAATCCAGTTTGTATTCAAAGGGTGCTTAAGCCCCAGAGTTTGAACTGTCCCTTCTTCCCTGATATATTCCCCCTCAGCTCAGCTTCCCCGAGCATGAAATCATTCGGGCAGAATGACAGGATGTTTGGCTGCAAAGCAGTATCGCCAGATTTGTTTCAGTGCAGATAAACAGCTTTGATTTTTGTCTCAGCAATTGAAAGGTGCAGAGGGGTTATGCAAGAATCCTATCAGCACATCTTAGTTGTTATTATCAAAGATAACAGAAGATGCCTTTCTTTTTGAGATTGCCACAGCAGAGTATGTGAGCGAGGACCCGTAAATTGGCTGGGCGGAATGGAAAGACAAAAATGACAGGCTTTAAGGTGAAGTTTGAGTAACTTTTGTGAACTAAAATGCTAAAGTTGTGGAAGTGTCTGAAGTAGTTACATATTGACAGCCCTCTGGTACTTGATAAGTAGTATTATGCCAAAGAGGTATTATTTCATAAAGTAAAGTGCAAAGAAAGTTTTTTATCTCTGTAGACAGACTTTGAAATCCATCCATCCATTTTCTAAACTACTTATTCCAAAGGTTGAAACTCCAATTCCACCAAACACAACATACTCATAATTCAAAATTTTTTTTTTTTACATATCCCTGTAATGCCAAATGTATCATATTTGATACATAAAGTTTCTGAAATGTTTTGCGTTGACACCTTTTGCATAATTTAATGGTAAAAACTTTGCTCAAAATCCTATTGTACACAATCAGATACACCTGATAACAGGGGGCAGAAGATTACACAAAAAATAATCTTGACCTATCGCATAGTAATAAATTGTTAAGATTAAAAATGTGTTTTTGTTTTTTCTTTTTACATATTTTGTTAAAAGGCCAAATATAGACGTAAAACGGAAAAAAAAGTAATTTTCTGTTTTGTTTTATTCTTGGATCGGGCTTTAAAGGGTTAAAAATGCAAATACAAAACTTAAGACAGTTATCTATCACTGAACACACAAAGACAAACAGCCACTGTCACAATCAAAAGGTCAATTCAGTGTTATGGATGAGATTGATTTATAAAAAAAAAAGAAAAGAAAATATTCCACTGATGCACAATATTTTTTCTTTATGTTCAGACAATCTGTAAAATCTGACAGATGTTAAAATGACGTGACTCACCAGCTGTTTCTGGTCTAAGAAAAATCTCAATACTAATCGGGTTTTTACAGGCATTATGTAAAGTTATATCTTATACATTACCACACATGAGACCTTTTATAGAGACTGCTTGATTTTTATCCATTGGGTGTTTGTTGCATATATGTTTTTTGTCAAGGTTTGTTTCCATATAGGACAACTCCACCTCTTAAACTCCACTTGCAGGCAGTGTAACTGCTTACAGAATACCACTACCGAATGGTACAACTGATTTATTTCCAAGGAATGGAAACCCAACTCTTGACAGAAGGACAGCTAATCTAATCATGTGCCTTTTATGCTATGTTTGTGCCTTTCAGACACATTCCAGTTTCAAAATAACCTCATGTGCCTGATGATTTGTATCAATCAACATTGCCAAAAATGCTTCATGCTAATAAATTAAATCATGCCTAAAACAAAAATTCCTTCAATACAGCTGCCAAGGCGTCGGAAGCTGGAAAATGAATTACACAACAAATGTTATTAAGTCAAAAAACAAATTGAAATTTAAAAAACACAAGCAAAAAGGAATTATATAAGCATATTGCCACGGGGAGGAAAGCCCTCTGCGGTGTTCAGTGGAGCATTTTGTCATTGTTAGTCGCTCGCTGAATGCGGGAGACGTATTCCGTGATGTAGAGGAGTTGTGACAACATCCTTCTCTCCCCTACTACATGGAGACTGTTCAGTTCCACCCCCAGGTCTGAGCCAGCCATTCCAAATACATTTATTCCGTCTCTTGATGTCATCCACCCTCAGGTTTTTTCGCCACATCACAACCTATACAGAAAATGGCTCTGGCCACTACAGGCTCATCCCGCTCATGGTGCTACAGATATGGAAGGACCAGTGATTTCTGCAAGGATCAGAGCTGCCCGGAGCCATCTTTATAGATCTGAACAGTCCCCGGTCCAGTCCCATTTCCTGTTCCTGCAATATTCTTTCACTCCTACAATAAATTGCTTTGAGGAAAAAGGAATACTAAGGATATCATTTTTCCAAGCAGAAGCCATTTTGTCATGCTGACATTGCAGAATAGATAGTGCAGTTTCTGTCATGTGGAAGTAGCTTTTAAGATGTATGTGATGTCGAACAGTTTAGCGTGGGTGTTTAGAGTAAACAGGATTAATCGTCGTTTGTCTGGGAAATACATAATGTCAGTTATTTCCACGTTCAATGAATATATTAAATAATCAACTAGTTTTAAGATGTAATAAATGAAATGGGTGAAGAGGGAACAATATGGCTATAAGGTATATATATGATACATATATTCCCTTTTTGCCAGTTACAGCAACTGATCAAAAATGTCATCTCAGTCAACCTATTGTTTTGTTTTGAGTTTTGTGGTGGTGTTATAAGACTTTCTCATAGAGCTACCACACACACCAAGTCATATTTGCCAGGTCTTTTTTATTTGCTGTCGATTAACTAAAAAATATATATTTTTACCTGAACCTTGTATCGTCAGTGCTTGTCATAGTTGGTGGGGTATATTATTATAAGGTTTAGTAGCTTCTTGACCAAAGTTGAAATAGCTATATCTTATATCTATTACAAACAAATATACCATAGGATTTTAAAGTCACAAACATTTGAATAAATGTCATTATTGAGACACCCTACTTAAACTTTGTGGATTACCGGAGGCCCTGCGATTGTAGTGTGACCGGTCCAGGGTGTTTATCACCCCCCGCAAAATGATAGCTAGACTCCAATCCCTCCACCTGTATGTAATCAAAATATCTCCCTGCCCATTTAAAAGATAAGTTGGATAGGCACATGTAATCACGACCAGAAAGAGAGGAGGAATTCCATCCATGCATCCATCCATCATCATCATAACATGATGGCATGTGACAAATATAGCCCCTGAAACATCCTTTATTTCGAGGAAACATTGTTTAATTTAACTTTTGATTCTACCAGTAGAGGCAGCAAAGTGCCTCTAAAATGTTTTGCATTCAAAGAACACATCTATGTAGAACAATGTCACACAGTCGGTGCACACATTTAATGGACAGTGACTGAGGAAGTGATTGGTAAAAAAAAAAAACCCAAAGTAAGTAAGAATAAAATGGTTATTTTGATCATTTGACAGACTGTGACCATTCAATTAAAATGCCCCCCCTCTAATACTGAGCAGAAAGCAGAAGCTGTACTCACATGAGGTGGCATATCTTCAACATCCTATTATATCTTGTCCTGAATAGAAATAATGGGGGGAAAAAGTATGAAAAGTCTATTCAGCTGCTAATTGCCCTTTTCAATAAACTTTGTTTGGTTTAGCCTGTATACTTTTGAAAACTTGTACATCTCCTTTCTAATCTCTTCTGCTATTGACTATTAAAGGCCCAGATGACTCAAAGAATACATTTAAGACATTCATTTTTATTTCTTATATGTTAAGATTATGCATGAGGTTTGACAGGGATGTTATTTTACAGGAGTTAGGAAGAAAAAACCCTTTGTTATACAGCCTAAACCCCAACTTTTTGCAGTGCACACCAATAAATACTGATTTGTTAACTGTGTGTATGTGGGCCATACCCTTTCTGTAGAGGTATGCTGCATATACCTCTTTAAAAGTGACCTTTGTGACTTTTAAAGTCCATTTACTATAAAATTGTGTTCTTTGGTCTGTGTGAATGTTACCGCTTAAAAAAAAGTAGGGTCACCGGTTAGGGCGGATTATAGATTGAAACAACCTTGCTGTGACCCAAGTTGTTTCTGGTGCTGCAGCCTTTTACGAGCAGATAACCATGAATTTGAAATTGAAGGAATTGGACACAGATGTTATTAATGAAAAAATACAAATTAAGGTCTGCTGAAATGAATAGGCAATTTTCAGTCCTAATTACTAAAAATAAGTAATTACGTCTCTTACAAAGTTTTTATTAAATATGTTATTTATTTGGAAACCATTTTTTTCATTTCTTTTTGCCAATTATTTAGCATCTGAATTAATATATTTATTTGCCGTTTAATTGGCTATCATAATTATAATTGCTTTTCCTGAGAAAAAGCATTAATCCGATACTGTAATTAAAGATGCTGATGTGGCATTTTATCATTTTGGGAATTACATCGGTTTAATCAGTTTAATCTCATCTTTCCATTTCTCTTACATTGCCTCGGTTCAACCTAGTATAAGACATGAGATATAAACACATGAGATTCTGTTTCTTTTTCATCCAGAAGTGAACAATTTAGTGGCCTATATCGATGGAGGGCCTCTTTCAGTCACTCGAACCTTTTATGAGAGAATCATTAAGAGCGCGGGATAACTGTGCTCAAGCTGGCCATCCGTAGCAGGAGGCAATCTTTGTTTCCCTAATAATCAGTTGAGGTCTCTCTCAGCCCACCAGCGCTCGGTAATCTCCATCCATAATAACATGTCTGTCTGAGGAATGTGGCAGGAGGCAGGAGCACCGAACTTAAGCTCCTTTTGTAAAAACAGACGCAAAGCTGCTCTTGGAAGACAGGCTGCGGGGAGCACAAGGCTGTAGAGCCCACCCAGGGTTTAATGTCTTATTATTTTCCACAGGCAGAGATAAAGTAAAGAGTTTTGTCAGCGGGAACGCCGCTGTGATGGTGTCACTTCCTTTGGGAACAAATCGCGATGAGAGCAGGCTGAGAAATGAGGGAATCCGTAAAAAACTCACTTATGCGTCATTAGCAAGAGTCTCGCATCTGATGATGTTTCCAGGGGGTGATGGTTATATATATATATCACTATGATATATACAAAAATATATATTTATACGACTGAGGACTGGAAAATATACGTGACTTTGACCAATTGTGACTAATTGAATTAAGGTTGGACACAATGTTAAATCAGGGCGATTTGTTCACTTTAAGTGGACAAATTTGGTTAGTGTAACAAAAGGTTGTGTGGCTGGATAAAAAAAATGTTTTAATCCAGTTAAATAACATTTTTAACACGTGACCAATGCTTGACCAACTTAAGAACAATGTCGTTTTCTTAGCAAAGTTAGCAAACTGATTCCTCAAAATGACTCGAGGATGAGATGACTCATGTGTACTGCAAATATAAAACCATACGGTTCAAAATGAAAATCAATTTTTTTACAATGAAAAGTGACTAGCATCTTCTGTTATGTTTGCTCTGTAACACTCCGGGCCCGGCAACCCCTGTGGGTGAAACAGCACTCACGCATAGATATTGTGACAGCATGATTAATTGACTTGTCTTGAGAGTGGAAACTAAGCCCACTGACGGATATGTGAAGAGTCCTCAGCAGCAGAAAAGAAGTAACTGTTTGACTGCCGTTAACTGCTGGGAACCGCCGCGATGATGAATGAGAGCGCGGCAAACATTTTGCTGATGTCTTTTAAAAAAACACCGTACGGGGATTTTAAAACACTCTATATTTTTCAGGTGGATAAATGCATTCTAATCTTGCGTTTACGGCACTTTGATGGTGCCTGAAATTGCTGCATAAACTCTTACTGTCACTTTCAATATAACCGGGGCGGGGTGGTGTTATGCAAAAAGAGAATAGAGAAGATTAAGCAAATACCACCTATATTTTTTCCCACTGCAATCTCAGCAAAGATTGGAGAGGTACCCCACTGATGTGCTCCATATGATCGAATTAGACTTCAGATTATCACGTGTGTTGTAAGTAGTAGGCAGCCATACAGGCATGCTTTCAGAAGTTGTTAATCATGATAAACCTGCACGACTGGCTCGCCTGGGCTGAATCGTAATAAGTAGAAAAGGTTGGATTTACAAAATGAACGGCTTTGCGCATCTGCAACCTCAACACAGAGGTTGACCGGAAGGGATGTCCAGGAGATCCTCGGCCCTCCAGTTGACATTTCAATCACCCTCACTTCAATTACCCCCACTCAAAACTGACAGGTTTTATGATAATGATTTGCAACCTTGTTCTCTCTCTCTCAGTTCAGTGGGCAGAATTGCTCTCTAATCAGAAGAGACGGCATTCGTAAGATTCATCGAGTTATGGCTGAATGTAGCAATAGAATTTTCCAGTTTTGCCATCCTTCCTCCTTGCCACGCGAAACACTGACTCGATTAAAAGGAGAGAACGGTTTGAGAAGATGGAAATGGCCTCGATGTGTAATTTGGCATTAAACCTGATTAACGTATGAGTCATGGAAATAACAGCGAAGCCTGAACCTCTTCCAGTGTTTGTCATCCCTGTTCGCGAACACACACACACACACATAGACACGCTGATCCCAAAATGAAAGCTGCTCTTTTGGGGCATGGTAGACGACACAGACACCGTAAAATGCACATCACCTTTGAGCACCAGAGATTTCTCTCTATGCACAATAAACAATATAGCCACTGGAAATAGACACAAAGTATGTGGTGATGAAGAAAACTTAAGAAAACGTATATATCAAACTTAACTTGTTTTGGCCACGCAAAGGAAAGCACTTGTGCAGCAAAAGTCTGTATAATCATTTTGTGCACTCCACACTCCAAAATTCCTCCATAAAATCCTCTGCTTGCTGAATGCAGATGTTTAGCATGCAATCCTTGTTCAAACGCATTTGCATGTGCCGTGAAAAATAAATTACACAAGCAAGTAAAAGCCATAGTAAAAGATAATTGTACAAAATTGAACACATGAATAAAGAGGAATGCATACAAAAAAGTGTTCAAAGCTTTATTCATTCGGGGTAGGTTTTGCTGAGCCAGCTGTTACCTCCTCCCCCCCGAAGAATACAATAAAGATGGGTTTGTTTAATATTTCATGCTGATACGTAATGCTTTGCTTTTCCTGAACCACCTTATCCACATATGATACACACACTTATTCAGCGAGCCCTGGGTGTGTTATCGTCGAGCGTTTCAAAGCTGTCACCCCATGGAGAGACACTGCTGTGCAGCAATAAATTTGGAATTCAATTAACACAAGCAGATCCTGACCTTTGATATTGTAACAACATAAAAGGGTCGTCATGATTAGGTTTAATCAAACTGCATTGGGCAACAATATAAAGCTCTATTTTTAAGCTGTGAGTTGTATTTCTCTGTTTCCTTTTTTTTTGTTGTTGCTTGTGTAACTGCTCTTTGCGCACTAATCTTCGGCCACCCACCTGTCTTTATTGATCAGTCTTTCATATCAGGGCTTCATTCACTTCCTGTCTCAGGACGGACGAATTGACATTTAAAGCCTCAGTTTATCGTATCAATAATTCACAATGATTTCACTTTGTCGTGTTCATATGCACCACAACATCATAACAACAACAAAACAACACATCAGTGTAAGGACATCCATTTGATTTACAGCTGCACTATAAGAGGAAGTAAATAATAATGGCTTCAACCATTGCAACAAAAGACAGCAAATGTAACTCTTTTAAGGGATGATGTTTTATTAATTCCTCTTTAAAGTCTGCTTTGCTTGATATGAAAAGGTGGCCAAGATTAAAGATTCAGTCATTAATTTCCATCCATTGTTTGACTGATGGTTACACAATAGTGTGTTTTTGTGTTTACTTTCAAACTGCATCAAACCTTTTGGATGGTGAAGATCTTTGAAATAATATTTTTCTTTTTGTGAGAATTCATTACATCAAATGTCTGTACATTTAGTCAAATCAAACATGTATTCAGAGTCACAAAATTTTGATATGGTAAAGTTTGTTCATAATTAAACATAATTATACAATTGCACATGTCAGAGAAAGGCACAATACTACACAGCTGACATTTGTCTAACATTGGCCTAAATGACTCATGAATAAACTGACGCTTTAATCCACATGAAACTTTTACCAGAAAAATAACACAAAGTGACTTGCATGATTCACCTTAAAGAGTAACACTTGTCTTTTCACTTTCAGACAGTTTAAGATAAGGTTTGCCTGTTATTTAAAGTGATGATTGTAAGAAGCCAAGCTTTAGCCCTGTAACGCTGTTTCATATTTGATACATGGATTTCCTTAGACCCATTGCATAATCGTATAGTCAAAAATGTTCTTAAAGAAAATGGAATATAGATAAATGTTTCCTTATTTGCACTATAGTTTACAGTTAAACAAAGAAGAAAATATGGAATAGAATGTTATCAAAAACGCATATCTAAATTATATGTGTTATTTTGTTAAAATAACCACACACAAAAAAAATACTTTAGATGAAAATGTTTTTTGCCTGGGACAGGCTTTATAGGGTTAAGCTAAAGTTGGCTATATTTGCTTAAATAACCAAACTAATATTTGCAACATTAAACTGCCTTGAAGCTACAGAAAATAAATGTATCGCTTATCAGTGTCATGAAAGTGAATTGCATATCTCTCAATTGAACACAAATCATAACATTAAGTCGATCAACAGCTTTCATTGAATGTAAACAAACTGAAAATGTTGGCTGAAGCTCATAGACTGCAGCTTTTCTGAAAACTAAAAATAAATGATGGATCTGGCACTACCACAAACGGATTCAAAGGGCCTATTAGCTGCAAACTAAAAAGTAAATAAAGGCAACATTTACACCGTCGGGAAGCAAAGAGCGATTGACGTATCCGTTGCAGCTTACATAAAGTATTTTCTAGAGGTTGTGCGTTTTGTTACAAACAAATTGCTGGCACATTGCAATCCTGTCAAGCAGCATGGCATGAAAACTTTATGTGAAAGCCTGTTAGTTACAAGTACTCAGAAGCTACTTCGAGCACTCAGAGAGTGTCATAGCTCACAACATAAAAGCCCTTTAAATATTGTATTTAGCCAGAGCCAACAGAGGCTGAGCCACATGGAATATAGAAAAGAACTATAAAATGTCTCCATCTAGTGATAGAAAACATGTAAAAAATGTTTCACATATGCCCTGCATTCACTTCTTATTTGTTTGCACTCAGACAAGCAGAAATATACAAAAAAAGGGTTAAATAGTTACATAGAAATTGCTTGTTTTGCAGGTTTCTACATCTTTTTGAACATACGAATATATTCATATATTCATAACCTAAGATAAAGAAGAAGGATACATGATTTTGTTCAGGAAGCTATAGTGTTGCTGAAATGTACTTTATTTTCATCCTAACGTTTAATAGTTTTCCTGTTTTTTTTCCTGTTTTCTTCATTAAAATCGTGTCTTCTTTGTATATGCAGGGATTACGTGCAAATACACCCTATGGGAGACATAACCAAAGGTAATAATCTAAATTAAATGACTAAATCTGTTCCAAGTGATAAAAAATGTCGCAATCACTTCTGAAGCCGTTCTCTGTGAGCGGTTCATTAGGAAGCAGTCTTAAGCTAACACCGGTGAAAAAAAGCCCCCACATTTTCACTGCTTGGGGGGACGCATTAAGGCCAGAGGAAGTTCAACAGCAGGTCACAGCTAATTGCTCTGCCCAGGATATTTCACTCCTTCCTTTACAATGCAGGCCGTCACCTCTTCCTCACCCTCTCACCACCCTCTAGAGCCCTCTATAGACTGAATTATAAGCAGTTTACTGAATTAAACATTGTGATATCCTTGGAGAAAAATTCTGTATCAGAGTTTCAGCTGAATTGCATTTATTCAAGGTGACTCAGAAGACTTGACTGCTGAATTCATTGTTTCAAAACAGGGATAATCGAAATTTCCCGAGTTAATGCCACCTTTAATTTTTCCGACAGTGTTACTGAATTGATTTAGGTAATTATGCAAATCATGAAATGAGAGAAAACAGCCTGGTATTGCAAATAGAAATGATTTCTAGCCATAAATATTTTTTCTAAATGTAGCCTGTGTTTAGTTTTTGTTTTGTCTAATTTCATTTAATTTCAGACAGAAGGGATTTTCTAATTTCAAGCTCACAGTTTGAAGTAGGAGCTTGTCTCACTGATAGGGCGTACACATTTTCAACTTTCAATTCAATTTTTTCAATTCAGTTTTATTTATACAGCGCCAAATCACAACAACAGTTATCTCACAGCGCTTTCCAAACAGAGCAGGTCAGACCCTACTCTGAAGCCCAACAATGCCCACCAGGAGCAAGCACTAGGCGACACAGGCAAGGAAAAACTTCCTTTTAACCGGCAGAAACCTCAAGCAGAACCAGGAGACAGGAGAGAGGAGACTCACAACCACAGATCCAGACTCCACAGCTCCAGAGCCAAGAACACCTAAGGAAGTGACAGGAGGAAAAACAGGCACGTTCTAAGGATAATTCAAAATGTACTTTAAAGCAAAAAAAAGCGTATAATGGTATGGAACAAAAGTGATTTCACCCCGATGTGATTTTATTTGTATTTGACCAAACCTAAAAAGGACAAAAGCAATGACAGTAATGATTATTAGATTTGTTAAGTATTGAAAAGACCAGATTATAAAACCCAAAAAATAAGCGTTGCCTTAATATCTGTATAATATGCAACGAATTGGGGTCATCTGTCAACATTTGTCTTTACTCAGGTCACAGTTTTCTTTTTTTACCTTGATAAAACCTCTTCTACCGTCACAGTTTCTGTCGTTTATCCTTTTTGTCATGCTGCCAGACTCCCCCACCTGTCCTGACTCCAGCCGTCACGATGGTCCTCGCTCCCTCACTCACCACCTCTCGCTCAACTCACTGTCCACTCGGTAATCAGTGTTTACAGTCACTCCTACAAGCTGTCCCTACGCATCAACTGTTCTTTTCCTTTTTCACGGACACAGAGTTTTGTCCCATTGTCTTTGTGAGTCCATCATTTCTCAGAAGTAAATATTGTAAGTGTTTCATTTGTTGTCATTGTTATTGCTTTTATTGACATCAACACTATCGTGTCATGAGGGTGGATCTTGAGGGAGGACTCAGGCGCAGAGATATGAAGTTTGAGGGGTTTTATTTGAACAAAAACACACTCAATGGAGTGGATGATCAGACATGGGTTCAAAACAAGGCTGTGAAAACTATGAGCAAAGTAACAAAGCAAGGTTAACCGGACTATGAACACAAAGTATCAAATAAAGTAAACAAGGCTACGGCAAAATATCAAATCAAGATTAGCAAAACTGTGACAAAACATGGCTATGACAAAAACATGGCTATGGCAATAAGGGTGACGAGAACAGAAAGACGAAAACGCACTGGCACAGGACATGGGAAACGAGGACTATTTAAACACATAAGGGAGGGGAACCCCAGGTGTACACAATAGGTGATCAAGACATGACGAGACACCAGACATTCCCCAAGACATGACATATCGGTCCTTTTACACCTAATGAAACCACTTGGCGTGTCCGAGCAGATGAACAGAGGTTATTTCACCTCTGTAGATAGGCTGTTGTCTTTGGGATGAAACAATAAAACTCCCTTATATGTTTATTGGTGTGTGATTGTTGAGAAATACAAACAGTCAAAAAACCTAAATACAGAGATGGACAAAAGTCTTGAGCCGCCACCTGTTTTTTGCATGATCTAGAATGTTCATTGGAACATGTGGAAACGTCAACCAAAGTACATAAAAATAAAGAAAGCTGTCGAGGGCAGTTTTGTCAAGCTTTAAAATGGTTTATTCTACAGTACTACTCTTCAGTAGATAGGAACGGTGCTTCAAGATTGTTGAAGGATATCCCAAAGCACTGGATTGGATGTTAGCTGCCTTTTGTTCAGTTGTCTGTCAGGGAAAGCCCAAGCTGTTTCACTGATGTTGAAGTTCAGGCTCTGGGGAGGATTCATGGCTAGATAAGAGCCATCGATCCACAGTTCCTTTATGCCTTAGCTTAGCTGACAGACACTCTTGCGCCGAAAAAATCTGATGAGGCCTTCTTGAAGAGGAGAAGGATCAACTTAATGGTTTGATGGATCTCTCAGGGTCCGGAGACACCGCTTTCAGATACTATTCATTTTGACCCGTCACTTCTTCTGGGCTCCACTTGTCAAATTCTGTCAGCTTTCTTTAAGAGCACACTTCTCACCAAGAAAAGACTTGCCAGGTTTTTCAACTTGTTTTTTAAATACTCGGCACTGATCTTAGTCATGTGCATTTATATTCTCTTTTGTTTCATGGATCAGTGTCAAGTGGCTTCATAAAAATTTGGTTATCTGGATTTTGATTATGTTATTATGATTTATCGTGTTTTTTTTAGGTTAGTTTTTTTAAATCTCTTGTGCTGCCCTTCACTTTCCCTCCTATACATGTTTCTCCGTTCACTCAGTCCTTGTCAGTTCTTTGCTGTTTGTTTCCACGTCAACTCCTGTTGCCTTGCCTTTGTCTTCTGGTGTTTTGCTGATTAATCAGTCAGGTCAGCTCATTGGTTTCTTAGTTTGCACTGGTTCTGCCTTCTTTTTTTATATGATAAAATTGGGTTTTCACTGCGATACCAAAACTGAAAAATGCTAAAATAACTCAATTTGGCATTTAAACAAATGATTCAACATACAATTTTAGCAATTTAGTTTTGCTGCAGCCACTTTATGTCATTGCATACAGGTTTTTTTGGTATTGGAACTTGCATATAGTAAAAAATATAAGAACTTAATGTACTAATTCAGAGCCACTAACACTCACAACTCTGTGAGAAAAGGCATACAAGTACCCATAAGAATACAGTAGGGGGAGTTATATATATATATTTTAATAGGAAGACATTTCTCTAACCCACACTGGCAGTTCCCCAAGAGAAGGATAAGAAATCAAATATTGTTCCCTTCTTTTAGTAACTGGGCACCACAAATTCACCCATTATCTGAGATTGCAGATTTACAAACTCTGTTAAATCTTTCTAGTCTCCTGGGCCTTTATGTTTCAAACCATTTTACTGTCAATCCAAAGGATTATTTCCTCCAGTCAAATGGATGTGCAGCAATGAAAATGCATGTCCATTTTGAGTAATGGAGATATCTGAAGCATTTATTGCGACATTATGGTTCCAATAACTTTTTGATTGTTTATTGAGATATTCCGATGCTTCCAAAACTGTTGTAATTTGTCATCGTGGGAAAGTGACCATATCTTTTGTGACAAAGAACATGGATTTGGGGAGCTAAATGAAGATATGGCTGAGCAGACTTGCAGTAAGCAGCAATGACATAAAAAAAATCCGAGTTTTACAGATTACATATCGTAGATTATGTTTATTTATTGTAATTTATGCTTGGCCCTTTGTTTTTTAAGCAAAACAGAACGATGGTAAAAGAGAAAATACAATATAATATGGTGTATGCGACATTGAACAAACATCACTCTTACAACTTTAATTGAATACGTTTCAAGGCGAGAAGGAAATTTATTGTAAAAAGTAGTTCACCCGGAACTCACAAACGTTAATTTGATGCTAATAATTCCGCCGGTCAGCGAAAGCAGCATGGTGGACAGTACAGGCTGTCATGGCGCCGGGAAGGCCGGAGCAGTCGCGGTGTAAAACTTTCATTTCGGCTCGATTGGGAACGTTTTCAGGCGCCCCGCTGTTTAAAGTCGTCACCGTCCGATGAGGACGCACCTCGGTAAGTTGCTAAAACTGAGTTGGACCTGTTTTTGAATGTTGTTCTTTCCTAGAGGAGTGCAGTTGAACATTAGCTGAAACGTCATGTTCGGCTGAAAAATACAGTGACGAGCTTGGTATAAATGTGACGATTTTTCACGTTTGTAGGTCATTTTAAACAGGTAAAGCTCGAGTTTCCTCGCACGTTACATAATTTAGTGTAATTTGGTGAACAAAAAGACTTAATTAGAAATAATAGCACTGTCCCCTACTTATATAGTACTTAATTAAGCGTATATAGTGCACAAGCTACTTTCAGAAGCCACATACTGTCGTCGTTGGTTTAATGTTACTGACATTTTGTAGCATTGTGTTGCACTGAGACATTATATATTTGAATATTATTACGACCTGGGGGGGGGGGGGGGAAGGAGGGGTGGCATATTTTATGTTTTTTTTAGTCATTGAAGACTTGAGCATCTTGGCTCACAAAATTGGACCGTATTGTAGCCAGCATGTCTTCAGGACGTGGATGTTATGTCAGTTAATAACGTCTTCCAACCATGATTGTTAAATATAGGAAAGGTGCAGGAAAACCAAAGTACAAAGGTATGTATTTGACTATTTCTTGGTCAAGACTGAGAGTATTCAGAATTACAAACATTTTTAATAGTTATTAATGACATTAAAGCCTTATTTTGGGAATTTCTAGTTGAATCCAAACTTAAACTTTACATGTGCAGTATCAGTAAGAATAGTCACATATAACTTTTGCAATGGAGCAGATGTATCTGCTTATAAAGTCCACTGATACATTATCAGTCACAGATATTCAAAGTCAAGAATCATCTCCTTACATAAAAATAATGTTCTCATCACTCTAACCCATATAGGGCTTTACTACATTAATCATAATATGAAATGATTGTTCTGTTTACTGACAATTTTGATCCAAAGTGGGTAAGGTTACTTGTACACTGTCAGCTACAAGAAAAAGTGGTTTTCTGTGGCCATTCATTTGAGTAGACTGGAGCAATTTAGAGTCCTCAACAGTGTGGAACATATGGAAAGACAATAAAAGATCTCCTGCTGCTTCTAACTCTCTACATGGGAGATTATGGGACATTTAATCAGCTGAATTCAATGCGTATGCATACGATTTAAGATAGGATTTATCAGTGACTTTGTTAAATGATGTAAAAGTTAAAGAATTATATATTTTGGTTTGTTTAGAGAAAAGATGCCTGCAAATTCTATGGGGAAAGTAAAACTTCAATCCTCTGATTGGCCCTGAAGTGATGTCACTGGAAGGGGCATGAAAACGACTCCCAGGAAACCACAACTGTGTGATTTTATTTCATTCTTTGGTTGTAAATGGCTGCAATCTACCCTAAATCCAAAGTTCCAGAACAAGCTGCTGCCAGGAACATCACAGCATTGATATCCATCATTGTTTTGGTGAAAATATATTTAAAATTTGTAATGGAAAACTGCCTGAACTGAGTCGGGTTTGTGAGCAGGTGCTAGTAGAAAAAAATTCCATATGTAAACTAATACTAATCGGGTTTTTCCCCTCATTGCCAAGTAAACATACTCTCTCTCTCTGCTTAACTGCTTAAAGCGCTTCGCTTTGAGCTTATCGGATGTAAATATTTGCCGGCTGTAAAATAATGAGTTTGATAAAATAATGTCCGGGGAGGTTTCACCCTAAAATCCATCAAACTGGACAATTTCTGGTCTCAAGAAAGCACGATTCTAAACCTAAATCATTAGTATGCGTTACAGATGGGAGCCCAGTCATCTCTACAAATGCTTACACAACTTTAAATGAGAATATGCAGCATTAACATACTAGGAATATATCCAATCTGGTGCTGTCTTATCTGAGTGTTGCTTCTGGTAGCCTTGTGCCGGCCTCCCTTAGTAGGGAATGAAGTGAGTGTGGTGTGTTTGCCTTTTTAAGGGCAGGGCAGGCTCGGCTGTGGAGCAGCGAGGATTTGTGTCACCTCAGCCTCAGCAGCTGTCTTTGTGTAGTTCTCAGCCTGTCAGGTGCTCAGTGGGGGTTTATTATGAGGGATTATTTTTGTTGTGTCAAATCTAAGGAGTCTGCACTTCCTTAAATGCATTGAATTTAGGTTTGATCGTGTTTTTGAGGGATTCTCTTATGCTGTGTGCTAAAATGAGTAATTTCCTTTCGGACCTTATTTTAAAGCTGACAGGAAATGTGAGACACCAAACAGAAGGAGAACATTGTGGTTGTAAAGGTGGGCTTTACTTCACACAGCCGTTCAGGGCTTTGCTTTTTAAGTTTGGAGGTGTAACCTCCAAATGGTTATCAGAATCGGATGGTATTTGGTTAAACTGGCTTTTACCACGGGACATGCAAACAGAACCAGCACAGCAGAGTCTGTGGTCTGTGGTCAAATCATAACACAAATATGGGTTATTTTAAACAATAGAAGCTTCAAATCAAGCTTAAGTATGCTCTTGTATTGTATTTGTTTGATACAAAAAATGGTTCATTTACTGGTGGATCTTCTTTTTATTTTTTTACATTTTGTAGTCAATTTGAGTGACATTAAGAGCTAAATTAACTCAAAAGTACCTCATATGAAATTGTGAATGTTCCCTTTTTTCCCAGGGATTTTTATTTTTTACACTGACTATCATAGTTATGAGACAAGACTTAAATCCCTCTGTGCTCTCGTATTTCACTGCCATAACAGAACCAGTACAATTGTTAGAATTCAATTTTTGTCTCCTCTATCAAAAGAACACAGTGAACTATATTCTGTGTTGTGGAATTGAAGTCTGGAGTTCTCTGAAGTTTTCCCTAACCAATATTGCAAAAGCCCTTTGAAAGTTAGACATTCTGCACTTGGGGGTAATTACACAGATGTACCTGCAGGAGGCATCGCTGTCATTGAAAGCAATTTACAGACAAAACTGTGGCAGCTGCTACATACAGACTGATCTTTTATGTTCACATCCACGGAGCAGCTCCGGATAAGCATTCTCTTTACTGTGGACTCAAAATTCCTGAAAGTCACTGAGTTCTTTGACAAGACATTTAATCGCTTAAGACTTTTACTTTTTTGTCATCATGCATATGATCACAGTTTATTTGTATGTTTCCACTAAGAATAGGGGTACTTGCAAGCTTCGTTTAGTGTTGGGGTAAAAGTACAGCAATGTACAGGGCTGCTGTGTGGAAATGTTTGAAATTCAATTCAACACAGTGGGTTTAAAACAAAAATCTAAGTAACATTAGACTTCAGACTACTGTGGTTCTGACAGTTTGGCTATTCCATTCACTGTCTGGGGCAGATTGGTTAATACTGTTACTCTGCACAAAAACGAGGAACTTGTGCTCGTTTTGCTGCTGCGTGTAGGTGGGCGGTGTCATCAGATCTTGGCTGCTACACTAGGCCCTGTGTTCTCTTATGCCATAGCAGTGAGATGGTTTCTCCCCCTCCTTTCCTCTTTCCCTTTGAGAGTGTTTTAGTCTCTCAGCTGTTCGTGGGCCCTATCAGCGCGCCGTTGGTACGACCCTACCTCAGAAGAAATAGTAGAGAGGCTGTCCAGAAGTTCAACAACAGAAAGCAATTATTCATTAACTCCTGCCTGAACCTACTGTAAAGAAAAAAAATGTTGTTTGTTTTTATGCCTGTCTATTTTATGTTTTTTTTTACTTCACGTTTTTTTCTTCTTTCATTTTCCTTACTGTTTCATGCCAGTCAGAATTAGCTTATTGGTTTGTTACCGCAGAAATCAACAAAGAGTGGATAAGAAACATTTTTTGTAAATGGGTAGATACTTTATTGATCCCTACAAAGTTTTTTTTTTAACTAAAAACAGTTAAAAGCTGCGATAGATTTTAGCGATTTGGTATTTTGTTGTATTTTTGGTAACTGGCTTGGGCTACACAGTAACACCAGGACTCGATAACAACAACTAAAAAAGATGCTCGGAGGAGAGTGCAATAAAAACAGCTTGATGTTTGCGGTGTTGACTGATTGTATTGACTGATTGCAAGAAAGATTTCTGACCTCATATCTTCGTGTAGAATTTCAAAGTCCAGAAAAACCATCTGGCAGTGGTTTCTCTCAGTGTTTACGGAGACAACCAATCCATGCCCATTTAATCATTCCTGTGCCGAATTAGAAGCAGCAACTGAGGCATTTTTGTTTGTTTGTTTGCTGTAAGCAGAGTTTTTTTTTCTTAAAAGTTCTAGAAATCTTTTAATGACATAAAATAACATTCAGGATTTCTGATTCTGCATCACGGGGGTCTGTGTGATCTTCAGTTGGCTGCATTGTCGAACATTGGTGTGGAATGTGTACTGTCCTTTGGCAGGAGGATCAGGGGGCTTTATAACAACCTTTAAACAAATCACTGTAAGAAGATACCTGTATATTTAGAGAAGGAAGGGACTTGTTCTGAGAAAAAGCTTATAAAGGGATTACCACATGCTGCTACCCTAGGGTGGATAATAGGAGTGTTTTTTTTATTTTTTTTTATTTTTTCCCCAGTAAAATATATCTGTTATCAAGCTGTTTTCATTGGAATCGTGTCAGGAACTTTCTAGACTGTTTAGTTTGTCTCCATCCTAAAAAGAATTGAATTGCAATGACTACGGTGTTTTTTAAAAAAAAATTATTTGCTGGTTGGAGAACTGGTTTGCATTAAGTGTAGAATTTCTTTCAAATAATTTTTATCCCAAACCAGAAGGTGTTTGTTTCCTCCGAGCTGGATCCGGCTCCCGCTGATGCTTTGCAGACAGATTTTCTGGTGATTCAAGACCTACTCACCACAGAGACGAATGACGGCAGGGATCTGGTGGGGGTGGGGGGGGGGGTGGGGGGGGCAGTTAGTGGCGGGGGACTGAAGGGTGGGGTGTAGAAGCATCGACTTCTCGCAGCATGCGAGGTGTTTCTCCCCCAAATCCACCGACCCCTCCACCCCTGTGTGGAAATGGACACTGCTGGTGTATTTATAGCTGCAGACCACAGGCGAGCTCTCCTTAAACACTGTGGAGGAGGTCGGATTCACCACAGACGTGCTGGGCTTCACTACTCTGTGTTCTGGACTGCTATCCTCCGTCAAGTTGCTTTTTTAAAAGTGCCTGTAGGGGCTTTTCAGGTAGGAAAAGGGTGTTTTTTTTTATATAAAATTTGGGATTTATTTAAGTCGGTAACATTTGAATCATGCTGTTTGGTTTGCAACACATGGCTTATTACTCAAAACATCTGAGGCTGAATTAGTTTGTTTTCGTTTGACTGTTGTATATTTAAACCAGTCTCTGGATGGTTTTTAACATGACGGCTATTCATATCCAGATGGAAGACGAGATGTTTGGCTGTTTTCCACGTGATGAAGATGGGACTTTTCAATTTAGTTTTTAAAACTAAATCCAATTTTTGTTCTAGTTCATATGAAAGTGTATTTGTTGTCAATGTTTGACTTTTGTGTTGAAAACAAGCAGCTGTGTTAAAAAAACTAATTAAAAAAACTGCATAAAGATTATTCTATGGACTCCTGAGGGACCAACTGAGTCATTATGAGAGGAGTCCTTACTGAGGGTTTTTGCAGAGTGATGAACTTGGCTCGATTTTGACATCAGTCTTTCTTATTTCAGACGCTAAGCTTGTTCTGAGCTCGACCACAGGAGACGCCCACAGAGAGGAGAGATGGAGAAGCCAGCCCTGCAGACGCAGCCGTCCACCCTTCCTTTTTTCGACACGGCGCACGCTTTTAACCTGCTGCGCGGGATCCACGAACTCCGCGCCGAGCGGAAGTTCTTCGACGTGACCCTGTGCGCCGAGGGCCGCGAGTTCCACTGCCACCGGACCGTGTTGGCTGCGGCCAGCACCTACTTCCGGGCCATGTTCGCCGGAACTCTGAGGGAGAGCGCCATGGACCGGGTGGTCCTCCACGAAGTGTCGGCTGAGCTCCTGGGCCTCCTGGTGGACTTCTGCTACACCGGCAGGGTCACCGTCACTCAGGATAACGTGGACCTGCTGCTCAAAACAGCCGATCTGTTCCAGTTCCCCTCGGTCAAGGAGGCGTGCTGCGCCTTCCTGGAGCAACGGCTGGATGTCTCCAACTGCCTGGAGATCCAGGACTTTGCCGAGGCGTACGCATGCAGGGAGCTGGCAGCCAGCGCGCGGCGCTTCGTCCTCAAAAACATCATGGAGCTGGCCAAGGGGATGGACTTTGAACGGCTGCCGTGGAAGCGGCTGGTGGAGTTTGTGTCGGACGACGAGCTGTGCGTGGACAAGGAGGAGACGGTGTATCAGATCGCGGTGCGCTGGGTGAAGGCGGACCTTCAGCGGCGCCTGCACTACTGGCCCGAGCTGCTGCAGCAGGTCAGGCTCCCGTTCGTCAGGAGGTTCTTCCTGCTGGCCCACGTGGAGAGCGACCCGCTCGTCTACCTTTCGCCCACCTGTCTCCGCATGGTCAACGAGGCCCGAAGCTTCCAGTCCTGCGAGTACGACCGCCACGACAGGCTCTGCCACCGCATGCGGCCGCGGCCCTCCACGGGCCTGGCCGAAATCCTGGTCGTGGTCGGAGGCTGCGACCAGGACTGCGATGAGCTGGTCACCGTAGACTGTTACAACCCTCAGACAGGACAGTGGCGCTACCTGGCTGAATTCCCCGACCACCTCGGAGGAGGTTACAGTATAGCTGCCCTCGGGAACGACATGTACGTCACAGGTGAGTCGGTCAAGGAAACACCAGGGCATCTTCATTTTCTCCACAGTCAAGACTGAACCTTTGGGCTGGAGTTTGCACCACAGAGCATTTCTGATTAGTTAGCGTTTATTTCCATCATCTCAGGTTTGATACGTACTGAACTTCATAAAAATCAGTTTAGTTTAAAAGACCCAGCAGTGAAATCTGAGCCATGTGAACATAAACGACACATGAAATGTCTAGAACAATCCAGTCGGCTAACTCTGTAGCAGTCAACATACACGATGGGGCCGGCTGACATGACTAAGATGTGATTTAGAGTATAAAAAGCTTTAGTCTTCATATTTTTCCACCATGTTTATGTGCTGAGGGCCAAATGTAAAACAGACAACTCCATAAAAGTGCATATAAGACGCATTTGACCTGATTCCACCTAATGTACTGAGATTCTTTGAGTGCTCAGGTTTTGAAAACAGTATTAAGTTTGCTCTGTTCAGTATATTGGATTTAGTTCAGTGACGGCTTATGGTCACATTAGGTGGGTTAAAAAAGACATTATATCAGCATTCTTATTACATTTTAACCTTGAATGTATCAAGGTTCAAGGCCTCTCAGGATTGTTTAACAGAAAAAATAGTTTTTTTAAACATGAACAGGAATGGTCTGCCTTATTAAAGGGAAGCCTTGCACCCAACACTGACAGCTTTACGCCATTTCCAAAACGATTTGTGCTGCAATCATGTTTGCTTATTTTGCCAGATAAATGCTTCTGGAGAAAACTGCGATTGTGCTACATTTTGGTTCATTTTGACATCCTGCACTTCCAGTTTTCCTTTTACAGACAAGCTGGACATTTTGACCGACTGCCTAAATGTGTCACATGACCTGTCAAAATAAATTCAGGGGAATCTGTGTTTCTCTGTTGGGGCTGTCCAATTAGCCCAATTTGAAAGATTGATTTTGTTTTTGGTTTGCGAAGGTTTGGTTTTGCTGCTGTTGGTTTAAAAATGAAAAGAATCCTTTCATACCAGTCCTCTCTGTTTCTACGTGTAAATAGAACACAATAGAAAAATGTCCTTCGTAGTCCAGTTAAGCCTCTTCTGATTTCCCTCTAAACAGACAGGATGGGGTCCAGTGTTCACGTTAGATGCGTTTTTTGTTCACCACTGAGTTAAACCAACCATGGACTGACTCTCTCTCCTATCACACGGTTGGAAGGGACTGCTTATTAAAAGAATAAATAAATAAGTCCTGGCAGCTTGGCTACTGACTCGGTGTGAACGAGAAAGGACACAGCGTGCTGCCAGGACATCAGTGGTGCTATCTTTGTCATCATTGTCCTGATTATCCTCGGGCAGGTCTGAAATCAGTGCTGCCCATCAGAGCCCACATCAGACTGTCACTCAGGACATGTGAACCCTGAAAGATACCGATGGCCAACCACACATTTAGTTCTGTTGGCTCACAGCCCCACAGACAGAAATAACAGTAGGTGATTGCATAATACTGGTAGGCAGATTTGTTTTTTGTTTATTATTTCAGCTGCTAGAGTTATGCCTTTGCTTTCAAAGGCTGTTGTTTTTCTTTTTTCAAGAAAAAGAAAGAAGTATAACTGATATTAAGTCATAGATGTTGTACAGTCAGCACCCTATATTGTCATCCTTCACTCACAATGTGAGATATTTGAACTGTTATTCGTTTACTTGTGTTTGGTCTTCTCGACTCATGGACGTGACTTTAAAGCTGTCATGAATAAGCTCTTGAGTTATGTTCTTGTCCGCCAGCCAGAGAAATGTGAGGAAGGGTTACACAAACGGCTGGCTGAGCGGAGTGTGCCAACCGCCAGTGTGTGCTGTCAATTAAGGTGAAAATGTGACGTTTGTTTGGACAGAATTGGTCAAAAGCTAGAAGTTGAGTAGGTGAAAGTTAATAGCAATTGCCTCTCCTGTCTTTCCTGTTTGTTGTTCTGTCCTTTTTACAGCTAAAATATTCTTTTTCCTTTATTACAGTTTGGTGTTAATATGGGGTTTGTTCAAAGTCGAGGCTTTACTGGCAATAACCACAGGTTATTGCATTGGCGAGGACTGTCTGGACGCAGATCCAGCAGTCTGTATTAGAGAGTCCAGACTCGTTGATCAGACTGGGAGGCTTCCTGAGCTGACTGCCTACTGTGATAACACAACTCAAATCCAGTCGATAAAGCATTTTTTATTGCACCAGTTGGGACTGTTGTGACTAATAATAGGCCAAAAAAAAACTAAGCATCAATCCAAAGTGAAAAGTAAAGTAAATGCCTTTGAATTAACTCATAAACAATACATGAGACTTACAATAATTTATCTATTCTTTCATTCTTATCTGGATACAAGACAGAACTGCGCAAAGAAAACCGGTGTTCATTTTTAGATGAACCATGTCACATTCCCATCTTGCCTTCAGTGTAAATACGCTTTTTTGGTTTTATTAAAGCTTTCCGACCAGTTTGATGTAGAAAAGTGGGGTATGTACTATTAATTTTGACCAATTATCAGTCTTTTACACATATTTATAGATATGCTATATATATATTTGTATGTAAAACTAATGCGAAAGATCCCATGTAATCGGTGAACTGTAGGTTCCTCACTTATTTTTTCTCCACTTTTGTTCCCTGTAGGGTTGTCGGTACTAACCCTAACCCTCTGTTCACATCAGGTGGCTCTGATGGCTCTCGCCTCTACGACGGCGTGTGGCGGTACAAGTCCAGTGTGAACGAGTGGACCGAGGTGTCGCCCATGCTGAAGGCCCGCGAGTACCACAGCTCCTGCGTGCTGAAGGGCCAGCTGTACGTGGTGGCCCTGGACAGCACCGAGCGCTACGACCACGCCCTGGACTGCTGGGAGGCGCTGCCCGCCATGCTGCACCCCATGGACAACTGCTCCACCACGGCGTGCAGCGGGCGCCTGTACGCCATCGGCTCCCTGACCGGGGAGGACACCATGGCCATCCAGAGCTACGACGCAGACGCCAACCGCTGGACAATGGTCAAGTGCGGACAGCTGCCGCCGTGGTCCTTCGCCCCGAAAACCGTGACCCTCAACGGCCTCATTTACTTTGTCAGGTAAAGTTTATTTCAAATGACCATTTACTGCCATTAAAAATAAGCCTTGAAGTATAATTGTTCTGAGAAAGTATTTTTCATTTTGCTCCTCCTTTTTCCGGGAGGCTCATTTCCAAGTTTGTGTTGGTTCAGTGGACACATGACTGACCAGAAAGAGGCATCTGATCTCTGGAGTGAGCAGGAATACATGAAACTGTTTTTGGCTGCGACGTGACTTCGTTCCCCTTCTATTTACAGGGATGACTCAGCCGAGGTTGATGTGTATAATCCCCAGAAGAACGAATGGGACAAAATTAGCCCCATGACCCAGGTTTGTATTTCACCTCAGATGTTTATGAACCAGCGGGATCTGTAATTGCTCTGTTGGAGGACAACCCGCCATCGAACGGGTGATAAACACCCTAGATAAAAATTAGAGTGGGGGAGAAATGGTTTTATTGACCCCAAAACGCTATGTGACCCTTTAAAATAGGTCTTAAAAAGTTTTAAAAGATTGATTTAGCTACAAACTAGCTGCTCACTTTTTTCAAATCAAATTAAAAAACAAATATGGGACACAAGTAAATGAATAATTAAAATGAAATAAAGTACAATAAATTTACTATGATATAGATAGAATAGATAAAATGATTTTAGTTTCACCTTTTTATTCAATGTATACACAATAAAATACATTTTACATATGTTTTTGTAATATTTGGTATGGGAAACCTGAAGAGTTTAGCTTTTTAAAAAAAAAATATATATATATTTATTTATTTTTCTTTTCTTGGATCAGAGGAACACAAGTAGATGGACAAAACCTGACTGGAGCATGTCAAAGTTTAGTCCGCAACCTCATTTGAAACCATTTCTCTATTCATCACAAATGGTTTAATAGAAGTTCATAGTAGCTTATCTTTTTTTTAGGATTTAAAGAATGTAAAACAAGCTTTTTGTTTGTTTTTGTTCGTTTTGTTGCCTTCAGGTCCATGTTGGAGGCAGCGTTGCGGTCCTGGGCGGTAAGCTCTACGTGTCCGGCGGGTACGACAACACCTTTGAGCTGTCCGACGTGGTGGAGGCCTACGACCCGGCCACGCGCTGCTGGACTCTGGCCGGGCGGCTCCCTCAGCCTACCTTCTGGCACGGCAGCGTCAGCATCTTCCGCCAGTTCATGCCGCTGGTTTCCAGCGCCTTCCAGCCCGCCGAGATCCCCGAGTCCAACGGCGTCCACCTGCACCGCCACCACCGCCACCAAGCCCTCCAGAACCTCAACAACAACCTGAACCAGAACCAGAACCAGGACGTGAACCCAGCGCACTGAGCCCGGTAAACCCAACTCTGAGGAGCCCACCAACAGAAGACATTTATCCTCATTCAAAGCAGAACTCTATTTTACAGCAGCTAGAAAAAAAAATTTGCGAAACCACACAAATGACTTATTTCTCCCCTCTCTGGCTTGTCCTGTCCTCATCACATGCAACCACAAACAGCAGTTTCGTGTATGTTTGGAGTCATTTAGAGGCTTGTGTAAGTAACCTCAGAGAGCTCCCGTTAACTAAAATGAAAATAATTCAAGTAACCAATCAGTAATTTCAAAGTTTGTAACTGTGCCTCGATTTGATCATTTTCAGAGGGCAGCGTGCAATAACGTTACAGAATAAACGTTACAGTAAAGATACAGAAACTATCATCAAACCGACAGATGAAGTGGTAAGATTACTTCTTCTAAATATTTGTATCAGTTCAGTGTGTGTCTTTTTTCATCATGTGTTTGGACTATAGTCGACCTTTACTAGAAGGATATTTTTGGTTGTATTTAAAAGTAGAGTGATGTTATACATAAGAACTTGGTTATGAGTTCAATTTATCAGACTCATCTTTAATATTCCGGGATTACTATTCAGGTCCCTTTAGTTTTTTTCTTCCTTGTGAGATGGGCCGGGGCTTATCGAAGCCCCCCCTCAGCAGAGTCTTCCTTCTTGGAGGATCTCAAGTCACAAAAAAAGGAAAAATACATGAAGAAAGTTGCCTTAAATCAGTATATTAGCCTTTTATGAATGGTACTTTGAGACACTAGTCGGGTTTGAAGAATCAGAAGGCTTTCTGACATTTAGAGCTAATCTAAGAAGCTGCTCAGAAGGAGAATCCCCAGTTTTCATCGAACATTTTTCAAATCTTACAGCCCAATAAATGTGTGTAGGTATATGTAAATATATAAAATATGCTTTGATAAAGAATTGAACTGCATTTTTACACTGAAAGATGAATGAAATTGACCCAAAGATGAGATCAATGGCATTAACGGTCATCTTCAACAGAAAATGGACATTGTCAATTACGCTGTTGAACTAGAATTCTTTTCACAGGCAGTTCACAATTTAAGCTTTAAGGGGATCACAAATGTCCATTTTACTGATAATCCGGCAGCAACAGTCGAGTCTTAACAGAAATGCTCAGAAAGTGAAGCAGATCCGGGTCGATGGAAGGGTTCTTACTGGGCCATGTAGCTTTGGTCCAAATTTTATTAATCAAAACAAGGAAGAAAAGACAATCACACATTGCACCACCGTTTTTTTTTAACTGTTTTACAAATGTCTGTGATTTTCAGATTTTTGTACAGAAACCACATGAATCTGATTGCATTCCAAAAAATGGCAAAAAAAGAGAAAAATCCCAAAACAAACTGCAATTACGTTCGGTAGGAGTGGGGTTGAAATTTTGGATGGCCGCATGCAGTTTTCCTAGTGATCAGTACGCATCTCCTTATGTTCCCACCGGACTTTTCAACGGTTGGTCAAACGCGAATGAAGAATATTCCTTTGGAGTCTGTAGCTTTTGGTCCTTTGAACAGTTTTTTGTGCTTATTTATGGATGCCTTTGTGCCGTGGTTGCGTTTTCCCCGTCAGCTGGAGATGAGTGACATTTTCTGTCACAACTGGAAGTGCTAAAGAATCTCAATTTTGTCAAAGTAATGTTTTTGTTTTTTGTTTTTTTTAGCTTTTACATAAATTGTATTTTGAGTGATGTTACTGTCTATGCAGCCTTTGTTTTTCTTAGTTTCATACAGGCTTGTGATGTTTAATCGGTTTTGTAAATACAGTTTATTCTCAACCTTGTGTTTTGTGCTCATATGTTATCTTGGATTGAATTAAATTCAGGGATATTTCGAGACTATTTTGGCTCATTTAAGGGCAACATTCGGCGAAGTGCAGAGTCTACAGACTGAAAACAAAGAAATGTGCAGCACTGGAACAGTTCAACACACTACAGAATAAAATGGAACAGCCTTTATGATATCACTTGTGGGGATATTATACACAAAATGAACCCTTTATTCCTTTTTGCATCATATTTCTAAGATGTATTTCATCATCGTATTATAAAAACTTACAGAATGTTTCCTCTTTTCGCCATTGAGTTTGTTAAAAATGTACAGAAAGTATACAATAAACATTCTTACATTTTTAATTATACTCTAAAGTTACCAGGAAGCTGATTAAGCGAAGCTGAAACTATAGAAATGTAATCTCTCTTTTTAGTTTTCGTCACAACTCTGCCTCCAGCATTTTGGATCAGCTGGAGGTTTTCCAGGTTTTTTTTGGGACAGCAAAATGATAAAAGAAATTGCACTAACCAAATCTCAAAGTAAAAAACGCATTGACTTGTTTGACTGCATCACTCTCGAGGAGAGATGTTCCTAATTTAGGAGAAATAAGGCAGTCGTGTGTCTGTGTGTCAAATGGCCAGGCCCTGGTCCAAAACGTCCCACAGGTCATCCTAATACAGCCACAAAATTACAACCCTTTCTGAAAAAATGGGGATATGTTTCGGGATTTGCTCATTCATGTAAAGAATGGTGTTTTACGTCTAAAGTTTTAAATATCAAGACGTATAAACATGAAATGCAAAGACAACAAAGCACACAGACAACACAATGTAATAATATTGTGCAAATTTTTTATTTAACCAAAAAATAA
>JABUIW010000028.1:1134128-1157904 GCA_013363375.1 Menidia beryllina | reverse complement strand
GGTTCTTATTCTCTCCAAAAAAGCCAAATGTTCAAAATCAGCATGACCCAAAGAGTTACAATAAATAAATCTGGTTTAAATGAATCAGAACTTTTCTGTAAAGACTTTCTGATTGCATTTTAGTCAACCATTTACAATCAGTGTGTTTTGTTACTGGAAACTTGTCTATTCAACTCCATGTTGCTTTATCTTTTTTTTTTTTTTTTTTACAATCTATTCTTTTTTTTTTTTTAGATCAATCTGACCCATTTCAAAAGTATGTATATCACAACTTTCTTCCGTAAAATAGCTTTAAAATGACACGGATGCTTCGGTACTAAAGTTTTTTTTCCGTCTAAACTTTGACGTTTACAAGTCTGACAATTCATCCACATCTGTGCCTCAGATCCCAATAATTGCTAAGAATTATATAAAAAATCCTACTGTTTTAACACTAAAATTAGGCTTAACCTCGTGTAAATTAGCTCTATTGTACCACATGTACACAAAATATAAATGTGGAATTAATGGTAGTGTTAAGAACAAGCCAAATAAAAAACTTGAACACAGAACTGTGTGATGATTTTAAAATTCATCATTTATAAAAGTAAATTTGACCCAGACGGAGCGTGAATATTTGCTGCCATTTAAAAATACTGAAATGGTTTCAAATAACTTTCCTGACTAAAGTTTGACATGTTCCACTCAGTAGTTTTCCATGTGCCCGTTTGCCTTTGATCATAACAGTGACAATAATTCAGAACTTTTCACAGAAATGGGGAAAGACAGTCAGATAATTAGCTCTTTTAAGCCAATGTGTTAAAAAGAAGTTCAATAAGAAGTTTTTTTTTTTATATCAGACTTTGAGTTGATAGGACAAAATGGAAGAAACAAAATGGAGGAAAAAATGTCAATGCAATCCTGTTTCCCATCACCCACTGATGAAGAATAACTACTTGCCCAGACTGAATCTGTCTATGTCTGTGTCCTTTGATATTTATGATAGTTTTTTTTAAACAAACCAAAAAATGTATTTTCCTCGTAGGCAGCAGCATTAAAAGCATGCGGTTCATTCATGCTATCGAGCTCAGAGGTGCACGATTTGATGCTCAACGTCCACTTCAGCTCATTTAAACCACATTTTCACAATTTCACTATCTTGGTAAAGGAACTCTGGGTGGACGAAGAGAAGCTTTTACGTCTTCCTCTCTGACCGGTTCTCCCCGATTCACTCCATGTCTATCGTGGACTCGTAGGCCTCGCCGACCAGCTCCGTCTGCTGCAGCTCCTCGGGGAAGGTCTCGCTAGCCCCCTCCTCCGTCCCCGCGCCGGCCGGCTGGATGACCACTCGCATCACGCAGCCGGAGGCGGGACTGGCCGTCCCTGGGGCGGGACTGACCGTCCCCGGGGCGGGACTGGCCGGCTTGGCACCCTCGCCCTCGCCCTCGCCCCCGTCCACGTCCTGCACCACGATGTTCCTCAGCTTCCTCTGGCGCGGGTTGTAGTTCTCGGTGCGTTTGTGGATCTGCATGTGTCGGCGCAGGTGGGCCTGGAGGAGATCAACCAATCAGAGTCGTCCATCCAAAGAAAACAAGAACATTTTAATAGTTAAAGTCAATTTTCCTAGAACAAAAGCCAGAAAAACCTGGATTTCTTTCCTCTCAGATACCTCAAATGTTTTGCTGTTTGCCGGCCTTGAAAATAATTCACTTTCAAAACGTGGGAAGGTTTATATTTGTTTATGTCTTTTCTGTTTGATTAATGACATTACATCCATCCATCCATTTTCTGTACCGCTTATTTCTGTTCTGCTTATTCCCAAAAGGGACTGGAGCCTATCCCAGTGTTCATTGGCCAGAGGCAGGGTACACCCTGAGTCGCACAATCCAAAAGAGGTAGAGGAAATCATATATATATATATATGGATGAGTACAGGACGCAAACAACATTTTGGAATCGTAACATTATCTACCAACCATCGTTATTTAGCACTTCTCTGTCAACACTCTGCTTTGCTAACTTTAGTGTCTTAGAATAGTTATTCTATTCTATTTATTTGGAGAGGAATGGCACCTTGAATGAAAAGATTGTGAGGATGTGAGTTGGTTTTTCTGTTTGTCATTCTTTTTTTCTCTCAGGGAAGGCTGTTCTGAATGTAGAACTGGGAAACAAATGATTACTAATATCTGCCCCAGTGGCCTAACGGTTTGGTTTGAATCCAATCTGGGGTGTAAACTTTGGCTTTTTGCATTAATATAAAAGCAGAACACAGGTGGGCGTTTCATATGTTAGAGCTAACCTCTTTATATGAACTGGGGAAAGAAGTGAAGAATGTATCATCCGTCTGCTACTCTTTACAGCTTAAGACTAATCAGCCAACCTACTGACCACTTTTGTTCACACAAACCTCAAAATGCTACCGTTTCTTTATTTGAAAGCAGCACGAAAAGTTCTGTGCTGCGTCAGAGGAGCGTCGGCCCCCGTCTAAAGGAGCGTTTGGTCAGATTTCAGGGAGGCGTGGACTTTAAACCGACCTGCCGAGTGAACTTGTAGCCACAGTCGATACACTCGAAGTTCCTGGTGCCTCGGTGACGGCGCAGGTGGACGCGCAGCTGCTCTTTTGCTGGTGAGTGTAAGGAAAAAAAACAATTTGATTCAAATTAATATATATCAGAAATACTTAAATAATCCCAGAGGGAAATTATTTATATATACTGTATATATTTAGTTTTCATTCTAATATATATACATTAATAAGAACCAAATATCTGACTCAGAAATACTTTAATAATCTCAGAGGGAAATTATTTTTATATACAGTATATATATATATATAGAGAGAGAGTTTTGGTTCTAATATACAGTATATACATTAATTAAAACCAAAAATCAGAATCAGAAATACTTCAATAATCCCAGAGGGAAATTATTTATAGATATATATATATATTTAGAACCAAAAATCCAAATCAGAAATACTTTAATAATCCCAGAGGGAAATGTTTTAAATATATATATATTAATTAGAATCAAACAGTTCATCCTTGAACTGGTGAAGGTGCAGGACAGCAGTGAGGTGCCCGGAGGCCTGACCTTTGAAGGTTTTGCCGCAGATGTGGCAGCAGTGCGGGCGGCCCTCCTCGTGCTTGCTGGCCTTGTGGCGGAGGAGGGCGCCCTTCTCCGTGAAGCGCTGCTCGCACACGTCACAGCCGAAGGGCCGCTCGCCCGTGTGCGTCCGCTGGTGCTTATCCAGGCTGGCTGGGGACCAAACACACACACCGTGTGGAGTAGAAACTAAAAACGGAGTCGTTTTTCCCCCCTCGTGTCTTTTTCTTGCCCAGACATGAGGTCAGGTGTGGCTAAATTAAAAAGCTTATTAAGATTACTAGCTAACCAAGATTATTCTACTTATAGGCAAATATATCTACTTAATAATAATATATATTTATTTACACCAACTGTTTTTACATTAAACATTACATTAAAAATCAAACCATAGATTTATATATTATATATTTTAGCCATCAATTAAAACTCTTTAACTTTTGCCTAGATTTAGTTTTTATTTAATCCGGTGGGAAAACATTTAACACTGCTATATTTAACAAAATTCATTATGATTTAGCACAAACTATTCATTTCAGCATAAACAAGAAGCTGCAAACAAAAGAGCGTTTTATTGGGTTATCTTTTAGTTCATAGTTTTGAATTACGTTAATAACTTTACCCTAAAATGCTTAATTTTTGGCGGAAAAAAGAAACATGATCATGCTTTAGAGAAAAAAAAAGGAAGCTAGATTTAACCAGAAAACATGACAAACCATTTCATTGAGCCCTGACTATCGCAAGACATACGAGTTTAATTTGGACAGTTTTCCGGGTACGAGGGCGCTACACAGATATCCTCACAATCTTAAAATCAGACAAATCAGAGAAATCCTCCGGTGACTGTAAAAACAGGGCTTTTGTATGGATCTATCTTACTATCTTACATCGATTGTGTCACTGTGGACTGGAGCAACTGGAGCTCCATCTTTTTCACATTATTATTGTAAAAAAATAAGTAAATTTGACCACGGAGAGTGGTAAAAACAGCTGGAGATCTCCTCCCTCCGACTTACCTTGGGTCCTGAAGGTTTTCCCGCACAGGTGACACTGGAAGGGCCTCTCCCCGCTGTGGACGCGCAGGTGCATGTTGAGGTTGTTCTTCTGGGAGAAGGCGTGGCCGCACACGTTACAGACGAAGGGCCGCTCGTTCCTGAGAGACGGAGAGTTGTCGTTGGGTTTTTGTTTTTCTTTCCGAGAGGCGGAATTTGTCGGACGCACCTGTGGATGGCCTTGATGTGCATCTGCAGGCCGTTGCGGCTGGACGCCCGGTGGCCGCACTCCTCGCACACGAAGGGCTTCTCGCCGCGGTGTTTGGCGGCCTCGTGCACGCGCATCTCGGTGCGGGTCAGGAAGGTTTTGGGGCACAGCGGGCACTGGTGAGCAGCCAGACTTTAGAGGTTAAAAGCTTAATAAACTCAATTGTCGGGAATGTTTTTTTTTTCTCAATTTTTACTGCAGACTAAATGTTTGGAAGCAAGATCAAATTTGGGCAAAATATTGAATTTAGGGGCAGCAGAGTGGGACATTTCTGGATGGAGTTTGCATGTTCTCCCTGTGTCCCCTTCCGTTGTGCAAAAATAATGCATGTTAACTCAATTGAACACTTAATTGTTCTTAGAGTGAGTGTGGGTGGTTGTTTGTCTCTGTGTGGCCCTGTGAATAACTCCAGGCTGTACCCCGTCTCAGCCCATTGTTGTCTGGGATAGGTTCTAGATTTATGATGGATATGTCCTCCACTTTTGCAGGGACCCCTCTTTGGTCCCTCAAAGGTTTTGGTCTTTGAAGTGTATCTGTCTTTCCTCAAAGTTCAACTCCGCACTTGTTTCCTTACACAGATGTTTCTTTCTCCCCATTTCCGTTGTTGAAGTAGTTATGATATGAACACAAATTTTTTATTTATGAGGACTTTATGCAGCCTCTTTTCAAACTTAAAACTAAGCCCCTCGTTTAATTTTTCAGCTTGTATTCAGAAGTGGTCTTGTGACAAACAGGTACATCTAAAGCTAAATTAAGGGTGCAAATAATTTAAAAAAAACATGACTGATTGTGCAATACCAAAATCCACTAAAAATGGTTCTCTTTTTCAGATAGGAAATGTGAAGTTTTGTGGTAATAAGACAATCTGAGCCAGTTTAAAACCACAATGTTCAGTTTTCTGGGTTTAAAATAGGCTTTTATTACCTACTAAAAAGCCTTAAAGTTCCACTGTAGCTCCCCCTTCCTAATCTTCTACACAAATATATATGCAGGAAAGCAAGTGTGTCTGAGAGAACTACTGTATACAAATATAATTGAGTGCATTTTTAAAAAATTCAGATATCTATTCTCTGGGATTATTATCAGATAAACATTTAACACTATCTGTATTTTAAAATGATGTGCATAATAATTAACATATTTTCCTTTATACACATATGAAAATTGCTTATTAGAGTTATAATGGCTTAAAATTATACCGGAATTCCCCAAAAACTGTTTTAATATTCTTTAATTATTTCTAAACAAAAGCAATGGGTTGACTGTGTGGTATAACTGAAGAATGAGATCCACTTCAGAAGTGATTAATCCCATAACGTTTTGTCTAGATTAAGTTTTGGATCACGAGGTAAACTATAAAATTGCAGTTTTTCAGGGTACTTACTGCGTGTGGTTTGGGATGACAGTGAACCTTCATCATGTGCATTGTCAAGTTCTTCTTATACATAAACTGCTCACTGCATGTTGAACACTGAAAGAAAAGTAGATAAAGACAGCAAGACATGCAAAGTTGGAAAGAATCTGCAGATTTTTTTCCATTCGACTCTATTCGTCCTGTTGTTATTAATGTTTGTTATTATTGTTTGTTTGACATAAAAAAGGTACCTTGTGGGGCATTTCTCCGGTGTGGGACACCACGTGCAGCCGCAGCTCCTCTTTGGTGCCGAAGGCCTCAGAGCACGTGCGACAGGTGTACGTCTGGAAGGACGAATAAAAACGCTAAACTCTCACCGTTTCCCCCGGCAACAAGCACGGCCGAAACCCGGCACGCCTCTGTTGTGGCCATTTAAGTTGACTTTTTGGAATTCACATGTTCTGTTTAATTTCAAGCAGTTAAAATCTATTTGAGTTTGTAGAGAACCACATTGAAATGAATTGTTTGGAATTATTAAGATTTATTTGGTCATTTTTTAAGCTCCTCCCATTAATTTGGGAGAGTAAGAACAGCAAGGGTATATGTGGATGGGGGTTTTGGTTTTTTTTTGGGGAGGAATGTCAGGTGTGATGACGGGAGAGTTTGGAAACAATGATTTTTTTGACCGCGCTACACTTTTTTAATTACTTTTTCGATCACTTTTTTTTACTTTTCATTTGCATCAAAGTTAGAATGAATTTTTGGTTGTTATTTCCCTGTAAATTTTACAAGGAATAAAAGGAAAGTGCGTCCAAACCACAAACCACCTGTTGCCACCGACGGCCTTTTCTTTGTTGGAAGAATTTGGTTTGGAAATAATAAAAAGGCCTCCTCTGCTCACCTGCACCCGGGCGCAGTCTCTGGTCTCGTGCAGGAAGAGATTCTCCTTCCTGAAGTACCTTTTCCCACACTTAAGACATCCGAAGGGCCTCTCCCCTGTGTGCCGCCTATAGAGAGGACACACATGAGTGTGCTGCTCTTTCCCCATTTAAATCGGGCAAAAAAAGAAAAAAAAAACTGATTAAAAATTCTGTACCTGTTGTGGACTTTGAGGTAGTATTTGCTCTTGAAGGATTTGTGGCAGGTGGGACACTGCACCGAGTCTTTGTTGGGGTCGTCTGCGGCGCCGTCGTTTCTGGGGCGTTTGCTGGGCGCCGTGAGCTTGGGCGCCGCCGTTGCCGTGGCGGGCGGGGCCGAGGAGCTGGACTCGGCGGGCGGCAGATACTCGTCATCGGTGTCTCCGGCCGCGTCCTCGCCGTCCGGTCCCTCGTCGCCCTCTTCGGCCGCCGAGTCTCCGGAGGCCTGGAGAACGCCGTTGTCGAGTGTGTCGACCTGCAAACAACCGGTGGTGTGTTTACTCTTTGTTATGTCACATCATGTCAGCATAAGCAGATGTGTTTTTCTTGAACCCTTGAATGCATCACAGGGGCCCACAAGGCAGTGTTTTAGCTCCTTTTTTTCCCACCCTCTTTGACCTCATGATACTGTGACACCAAGTCCAAAGAGCTGGTTGTGGAGGTATTTTTTTTAATCTCTTTTTATTAAACACAAAACAGTTACGTTCTCTGCTCAAGATATAGATTTTTGTGTTTTAAACATTTCAAATTGCACCCTTCAGAACTACTGTGCGTCTACCCACAAGATCAATAAGCAATAAAAACAATAGTGAATCTTTTATATACACATATACATCTTAGACCATAAAGAAAAAGGAAAGACAAAAAAAAGTAGTTATGATGACAAATACAAATAAAACGGAGGAGTAGTGAAACAACGTTAACCATGTATATGCAGATATGTACATATGTTCCTACCATGCATAACAAAGGGTTTTGTGTTGGTTGTGGAGATCTTAAACACTGTTCCAAATAGTCTGTATTATTGGAGAGGAGAGAAGAGACTGTAAATAAAGACCTACAAATAAGTGGTGGTGGTGCTGCGTTTCCGGTGGGAGTTGGACTCCGCCAAGGTTGCCCTATGTCTCCGGTCCTGTTCATAACTTTTATGGATTTATTTTATTTCTAGGCGCAGCCGAGGTGTTGAGGGTGTCAGTCTTGGTGGCCTTAGGGTCGCATCTCTGCTTTTTGCAGATGATGTGGTCCTGTTGGCTTCATCAAGTCGGGACCTACAGCTCTCGCTGGAGCGGTTCGCAGCCGAGTGCGAAGCGGCTGGGATGAGGATCAGTGCCTCCAAGTCCGAGACCATGGTCTCTCACCGGAAAAGGGTAGAGTGCCTTCTCCGAGTCGGAGGAGTTCAAGTATCTCGGGGTCTTGTTTGCGAACGGGGGTAGGGAGCGTGAGATCGATAGGCGGATCGGTGCGGCGTCTGCAGTAATGCGGGCGCTGTACCGGTCTGTCGTGATGAAGAGAGAGCTGAGCCAAAAAGCGAAGCTCTCAATTTACCGGTCGATCTACGTTCCCACCCTCGTCTATGGTCACGAACTTTGGGTAGTGACCGAAAGAACGAGATCGCGGATACAAGCGGCCGAAATGAGTTTCCTCCGCAGGGTGGCTGGGCTCTCCCTTAGAGATAGGGTGAGAAGCTCGGCCATCCGGGAGGGGCTCAGAGTAGAGCCGCTGCTCCTCCACGTGGAGAGGAGCCAGTTGAGGTGGCTCGGGCATCTATTCAGGATGCCTCCTGGTCGCCTCCCTGGGGAGGTGTTCCGGGCTCGTCCCACCGGGAGAAGGCCCAGAGGAAGACCCAGGACCCGCTGGAGGGACTATGTGTCCCGGCTGGCCTGGGAACGCCTCGGGATCCCCCCGGAGGAGCTGGCTGAAGTGGCCGGGGAGAGGGAAGCCTGGGTCTCCCTGCTCCGGCTGCTGCCCCCGCGACCCGACTTCGGATAAGCGGGGGACAATGGATGGATGGATGGATGGTGCTGCATAATAAACAATGTTATTGTCTGCAGGGGGATTAACACAACAGATAAAAACTGTTTTAAAATAAAACTAGGGATGGACCTTTTATTAGCTCTGGTGGAGCAGTAGATGAGGAGGAAGTTCTACTCTGTCTTGGAGAATATTAACCCCCTCCACCACGTCCTGGCAGGGCAAAAGTGAGAGGCTTATCTCACTGCACTGCAGGACTGAGAGGTTCAGGAGGTCCTTTGCTCCAGCAGCCATAGTCCTTTTAAGTGATACATTTATCAATTTAATTTATTCTTATTTTATATCATAAATTCTGAGTGGCGAGGAAATGGATGGATGAGGTCATTTCTTTTTTGTTTGTCCACTAAAACACTGTCAAGCACTCCTTTTCTGAGAACGAGCTTGTGTAGTTTTACCTCGGTTTCGGCAGCTGGCCGATCTGAGTTTAAACCGTCTTCAGCGGCTTTGGTAAGCGGGGCTCTTCTGCCGTTGGCGGCGGGGCTTGCGTCCGCCGCCAGCAGCCGCCTGGGGCCCTTCACCACCCGGCCGGAGCGCGTCGTCCTGGCAACGGCGTCAAGGCCGGACTCATTCTCCGCGGCCGGAGCCGAGCTCTCCTCCTTGATTGGCTTTTATTTATTCAAATAGGGACAAAACACATTAATGAACATCAGTATAAAAACAAATGTAAATATGCCGGATTATAGCTACAAAGCTAGTTTTCATCCATAGTCCCTAGGCAGGCAAATACATAAGAAAGAACATATAATAAACCAGTGTTTTTCAACCACTGTGCCTCGGTACACTAGTGTGCCGTGAGTGATGGTCAGGTGTGCCGTAGAAAATCATCCTATTTCACCTAATTGGTCTAGAAAGATTTTTGATAAGGAATTAATTATCTGCAAATAATTTTTGAGTGTCTGCGCTGTTCTAGTGACTGGTGGAGTAATCATGTAATAATTCCTTATGACTAGATTTTGTATATAATTTTGTATATTGAAGTGGAAATGTTAAGAGCAATTTGAAAGAGGAAATATATTAAATATGATAAAAATACAATTTTTGTGTTTATTTGATTCCTATTCAAGACACTTAAGATAAGAATAAAATAAGAATAACTATAGTGTTACTATAGGCGGCTACAGATTTGTTCGACATTTTTGGTTGGTGGTGTGCCTCGTGATTTTTTCAATGAAAAAATGTACCTTGGCTCAAAAAAGGTTGAAAAACACTGTAATAAACAATATAAGCATCACAAGGAAATGTTAAGAGTTTAGTGGTCACATGACTGGTTTGTTTTCATCCATAGTTTGAGTTGAGCTCTAAAGCTGATCAGTGTAGGTGCAGAGGAAGACTGTTCCAGATGTTAGTGGCTCTCACAGAGAGAGTGTTCTGACCTTTTCGTCCGACGCGCACTTCCTGGGCCTGCCTCTCTTCCCTTTGGAAACCAGAGGCTGCGCGGACTTGTCCCTGAACCGCTGACAGAGGGCCAGGGCTTCGGGCACGCGCAGGCTGGACGCGGCCCTCTGCACCGTGTCCAGGTTGTCGGCGTCCAGCTTGAGCTCGCCGGTGTAGAGGAAGTTCAGCAGCAGCTCCAGGCCGGCGCCCGGGCAGCCCTGGAGGTCCAGGTCCAGGTCCGGGGCGGCGCCGGAGCGTCCGAACAGCTCGCTGAAGCAGGCCAGCAGGCAGCGGTGCGCCAGGTGAGGAGCCCCGTCTCCCACGTCCAGAACTGCATCACAGAACCGGCCCGCCGCCCGCTGCTGGTTCAGGGAGGACAGGACGCGCCGCGCGTGGTTACCCCCGACGGCCGCCATCACCTCCGGGCTCAGGTCGGAGGTCAACTGCACGAGACACGGCAAACAGGTGTTTTCATCACTGCCGTCTTTCATCCGCCACATCTTTCCGCTTGTTTGCATAAACAGACACAGGAGAGAAAAGGACATGTTCCGAAAGAGAGTCTCTTATCTAACGTAAAAAAGAAATGAAGAGCACACCATAAAAAGGCTTCAGTCAGTGTTCGAAAGCCTCAACCAGGAATTTGAATGAACAAATTTGTTTCAAAATTTAAGAATTATTTTGGATGCTTATCCTTTAAAAAAAAAAGTTTTTTAAACATAATTCCACTTTTTTTTTAACAGATTGGCAGTACGGTAAATTGGGCAAATTCCAAATATGCCCCCCCAAAGAGCAGCATAAACTTATAATCAAATATTTAAAAGGCACTCCATGCTGTAAAAGTTAACTTATCTCGTATTAAAGTTGAAAAGATGTAAAAGACTTAACTTTTTTAAATATTAGACATAGACTCATTCAGTGAGTCATGCTGAGGTCATGTGTGTGTATGAGGTGGACTTCATCTTTCATGGAAAAGATGAAGTCCAACCAAAAAAGTACCCTGTGATGTTTATTTATGAACATGTTTATTTTGATAATAAGATAGGTTGTGAATAGTTGGTTGGTTGTAAAATAGTTGTGAAATACCAATCATATCAACTGGGCTGGGAAGTCCTCTTAATGCTTTATCAAATGTATGTATTTCTACTTATGTATTATTAATGCCATCATTTATGCCATAAGTATTCCTCAGTCTTTTATCTCCTGAGCAGAACACGAGAATGTAGCAATGTGTCTTTTATTTTGATGAGTGGAAGATGCTGAATTTGGACAAAGTTAAAGACAGCTTGTCCTTTATGATTTGAAAAAGAAAAGGAGGCTTTGTTTATTATAAAAGTTAGCAAATTGGCCAGGTGACCAAGTTCTGTCACAATAAAAGTCTCATTGGTGACAGATGACAAAAAATAACCCTACACTTTCATATAAATATCCATAAATTATCCATGTACAAGAGACTCTGTGGATGTGAGAGAAATTTGTTTGAATTTATTTTTGATCAACTTGGAGGGTAAGTGGTGGGTGACGTCACCGCCCTTGGGGCGGGCAAAATATTTGCAAGTATTTTCAAAAAACTTTAACTATTTTTGTTTGAAAACTGTAAATATTATTAGAAAATCAATCTATTTTTATCTTTACTGTTTCGTTAAAACTTATAATAAAGTATAGTAATAAATAAAGCCTGGCTGAGTTATGTGCACTCAAGTGGGTTTAGTTTTTCGCCCTCTTTAGCAGGATCCCATTCATTCCCTATGTTGACAATTTTAGCTATTCTTCAAGATTTTGGTTCAAACAACCACAACTAATAGTATCATCCCATTTTCCCGGACCACGAAAAACGTCCTGATATCAAGTATGGATGTTTTTTCTACATAAAAACTATGCCAGAACAGATTGACTGATCAAAATAAGACGAGCACGCAAGCGCAATGGTAATGCATATGCGTTCATGTTTTCAGCATAATTACAACATTTACCGTCTAAATGTTAACAATTTTTAACTCAGTATTTAGACAGTTGATACAGCAGCATTTGAAGATCAATTGTAACCCCTTACCTGACTACGCACCTAAACGTTTATTTCTTTGCACACACCTTTAAAGACGCTCCCTTAGTGAAGTACGCCTCAATGGCTGCATCCACATATCAACGCCGGCAGAATGTGTTCACTTCAGTCTCTGAATAAATCGTAATAAACTTCTGTTAATCAAAATAACTTAATAAAATAGCAAATTGTGGCAACGTCTACCTTGTTTTCGTTTCTTTCAGCCCCCCCAAAATTGCTAAAAGGAAGAGGATGTGACGATTTTTACGTCAAACTCCGGGAAAGTTTTTATTGCTGATTTTAAACGTTAATAAGAACATTAGATGAAAAAATGTCCCTTGATAGTTATTATTTGTACATAGGTTTTTTATATTTAAGCTCATGTGACGCATGCATAAATACTACTTATTTGTCTAAGTTTGTCTTTGTATATTGAAATACGACACTCCTGGAAAAATTATAGTCGACCATTTAGCGGTGAGTGCTAGATTGGATCAGTTGAAGGACACATTACATCGTCGTGTAGTTCTGTTGCCTAACAACCAATTATATCGGCGCGTCCGTCCGGATGATCCAACCCCACAAACACCGTGCGGTGTAGCTCACACATGCAAGCTAGCTTTTAGCAGAGTTGTAGCAACAATTGTCCAGTCCCTCCGATTCATGTAAGCGAATTGTTAAAGAAATCCCCAGCTAGTAGTCATAACGGGTGCTTTTTTAATCTCTCTGCAGAGTTTCTTTCCAAGTGGGGGGTAAGTTTAATCTCTCGGGGTTCAACAATATTAGCTAACAGCTAATGCTAGTTATTGCAATGGCTGCGCTATGTGACGTTAGCCATAATAACTAACCGCAAGTTTAAAATCCTGGTTCATTTGCCGTCTACTTGTTTGTTCTTCTGTTTGGTGAATGTATTCGTGATTCATCTTCACGTACACAGAAGCATTAATGTTTAACTTGAGTTTTCACAGTCGCCTGTCACAAAAGTTAAGCTAGCAATGGTTAAATTATTTTGAAAATATATCTTTTAAATTTGTTTGTCGTTTATTCTTCTATGTTCTAAAGCCACAGAAACTGCATTTGATCCAACACATTGCTTCCCTCTTTGCAGGTCCCCCCCATTGTTCTTCCACCACCTATATATCACTGTTCATAAATTCCAGGACCATGAAAGTGAATAAATCCACACAGGTAAAAGGCAAATCTCATAAATGGAAGGATGTAAAGGGCAGACGGTGCAGACCTCCCATTAAACCATCTGATCTCAACTCCAGTCCTGTCATTGTCAGTATCGTAAAGGAGCACCAGGTGTCTGTAAAGAAAAAACCCTCTGTCAAAAGGCTAAAAAACAAAGCAAAGACTGTCTCTGAGGATAAGGTGGTCTTTCCTGAGACTGAATGTAGTAAACCATACTCTCACGCCAATGGAAGTTCCGCGTTTACCTTAGAAGATGGGACTGAGGATTGGAAGGAGTGGAAGGCGTATTCCGAGTCATTTCATGAAAATGGACATGAGGAGACCTCAGGTTATTTGCAGGATGTCCAGTCAGGTAGACTGGAAGGAGAGGCTCTCCATCACTGTGCACAGAGAGATGATAAACAAAACCGGGCAGTACTGGTCATGCAGAAAGATCAGGTATGCTTCAGAGCGCGCTAGTAGGATCAACATATGTATAGTAATCGCTTCTATGATTTTTACATTTCTATGACTGCACTTCTTTCTTGCAGACACTGTGTTTCCGAGGGAAGTGCTTTTTGACCTGCCTATATGGACGTGTAGAAGTGATGGGATTCACCATTGAAGAGGGTCAGAAGTCATACCCGCTCTTTTCGCCAGCTTCACATTGCCCACTCACCGTTACCGCGCTGGAAACCTCAGACTACAGCCGGGACGACAGGGCAGAAGCTGCACACATCCTTCAAAAGTATCTTTCATCAGGTAAGCAGCTCACCTTTATACACACATTTGAAACCAGAGGACTTTTTCAGGTATTGGGACAAACATGTTTTGCTGAAAAAAAGTGGTAATCTACTCTCAGAATGATTCTTTTTTGTGAGTTTTTGTTATTTGTTTTGCAGCATCGCGGAAGAAATTGCTAAAGCAGATAACTTCGGTGTCGTCCGTCATCCTACTTGAACCAATGGAGACATCTCTGACACGCTTTATGTCTAGCTTTGCAGATCGGAGTGAACTCTTTAGTCCCCCTGTGGTAAGATGGCTAATGTTTGCACGGATCAAGATATTGATCAAATCTATTATGATCCACCATTTAAGAAGAATATATCTTTATTTGTTGTAACTTTAATTAGTTGTATTTAAATGAATGTTAGGGGGATTTAGGGGTCGAATTTCAGCACTTCCTTATTGCTTGTTTGCAGAGCGAACTCATGTCAGCTGTTCTTGACACTCCACTGAACGGTTTGGGCATGATTCCGCTGGCCAGCACCATTGAGGGTCTGAAAACCTCCAGGAGCTACAGGGATGCCCTCAACACAGTAGTCAACGCATGCAAAGGTGAGCATATCGATTTGGTTGTAGAGGATGGGTTTAGTAAATGGCACCTTGGTGCTCCTGTGCAGGCAGCATGGGTACGATTTCAAAATTTGGGCCTGTCTTTAGTGCCTCCTTCTCTCTGTCTTTCCCCAATCCTGTTGTGCCACTTTAGATAAAGACCAATAGAAAAAAAACAAAATACAAACACACCACCATGTCTGAATAACTTCATCTCCGGAAAACTCATTCACATAAGGAATGGCAGCAAAATTGTACAAAACTTTTATATTATTAGATAGTTTTTCACAATTTGATAAAGTTCAATTAATTGATAAAGTTGCCATTATTTTTCTTCATCTAATTGTGGCTCTGTGCCGTCTGCTGTAAACATGTATAATTTGATATGTACATTATTTGGTTGATAAAACTCAAAAGGAATGCAGATATATTTTGATTGATCTCTAAATAAATGTCTGTTATGCTTTTATGAGGGCATTTCTGTCTAAATTGATTATTATTAGTAGTTGTAGTACTATATTCATCCTTTGAAATTGATCAGAGAATGACACACTATTTGTGCCCTTACCCATGTTTTGCATATTTATCCTCTATTCTAGTTGGAAATTAAAAAGCCATAAGATGCTGATTCTGTTATCACAAGCCTGGTCAGACACAGACCAACATTTACACACCTTTACTAGTCAGGATTTAAAAAAATGTATTGATTATTTTCCAGTTTGGCTTTAATTTCGCTATAGATATGTTACTAACAACAAGCACAACAATGTACTCAAACACACCACAATGAGGTGTAACTCTCACCTGGAGATTTCTTTCTCTGACAGGAGACATGGAGGGCTCTGCTGTTATCCTCGTGTGCGGGATTAAGAACGTGGGCAAGTCGACGTTTATCCGCTTCCTCATCAACACTCTACTCAATCAGTAAGTTCTATTTGTGAGACACTGCCTTCATTTGTCAAGATGAAATGTTTTCTTTAGTTTGTTTTGATGTTTTTTTATAGAAATCTTCTTCTGAATTTTCTCACCTCTCCTCTCAATTTCATCATTTTCACCAAAAGTTAAAATTTCTTCTAAATCACTGTCCCAAAATGATATGAATAGTCTCATACCATACCTTGTTAGCTGAATAAATATACGGTGATAATACATCCACATATATGCCTTTAATATATCCTGCTGTCTTTACTCAAAATTAGGCATAATTTAATGTAAACTGTTTTTTCAGTTGCTTTTCGTAAAAACGAACAATGGTATAACGTGATCTTTATGTTATCATTGATCTGATTTGATGTGTTTGGCAGTACTGCTAGTGTGGACTATTTGGAAGGGGACCTTGGTCAAACAGAATTCACCCCTGCTGGCTGTCTGTCTTTGCTCACCGTCAGTGAACCCCTTCTTGGTAAGTTTTTGTTAGTTTTTTGTTATGTTATGTTCATGCATTTACCACTTTTAGCTTTTTATCCAAAGAGAATTACAAGGCAGATACAACATAAAAGTTAGCATCAACCGGACAATAAGCCACATAGCAGAAGATAAATAGCAACACGTGACAGTTTCTTGAAGATAGACAGGGACGTTGTAGTAGCGTTTGGTGGGTCATTCCAACATGGTGGAGCCGCATATGAGGAGTCTGGATTGTCTTACACGTGGTGTAGGCTCTGCAAGACGACAGTCCATTGCTGACCTCTATGTACACATTTCTTATTTCATGTTGTTGTTTTGAGTAAATTTAACAATGCATTTAAGCACATTAATTGACATGAGTGTTTAAAAAGTGGTGCTATAAGACTTTAACCAAGGACCTCAGGTCCTAAAATGGCTGCTGTCGTGCAAGTTTTAGAGATTTATTCTGGTTTAACATTCAAATTTAGTTCTGCAAATAACTGAGTCAGGTGTTTTAAAGCTGTGAAACATCTGAAAGCTGCTGGATAGCGGTGCTCGAGGACCAGAGATTGACATCCTGTATGGTGTGGGTAAAGAGGGATCAGTAGATTTTCCCCCTTGTTGTGTTTTCAGGTCCTCCGTTCACACACCAGCGCACACCCGAGCACATGATCTTCTACGGTCAGTCATCGTGCGAGTCGGACTTGGACCGTTACCTGGAGTCTCTGAAATCCCTGTGGCGTCGCCGGCCCCAGAGCAGAGAGACGCCCGTCATCATCAACACGATGGGCTGGGTCAAAGGTCAGCTCAGCCGCTTTTTTCCCGTCACAATGCCCAAACCGTGCCAAGACCTAAAAGGGAACGCTGAGACATGCCCCATCCCCGCCGCCCCGCAGGATTCGGACTCCAGCTGCTGGTGGACATGATCCGCTCCCTCCCCGTGTCGCACGTCGTCCAGCTCAGCCACGGCAGCGCCAACCAGTGTCCGGCGCTCACGCCCGAGTTCCTGAGGACGGCGCAGGGCTGCCAGACGCACCCGCCCGCCCAGACGGCCCTGGACGAGTTCAGCGAGAGCCACTGCCCCCCGAGAAGCTACTCCCACCTCATCGTGCAGGCAGACTTTCAGGGTGTGGGGCGGCAAGGAACAGCGTAAGTCTCCCAGCGGTCTGCCGGAGTCTGCTTTAACAGAAAAGCTTGACCCCCCCAGCCATTCCAAACCATCTTTTCATGTTATCTGACAGGAAGCACCAACGCTCAAACGAACAGCGAGAGCTGTCGCTGCTGGCCTACCTGAGTCAGCTTCAGTCTCCTGATCCAGGACCGGTCAGGCCTCTGAACAGTCTCACCCCATACCAGGTACACAAAAAAAACAAAACATGTATTTGTTACAGGAACCTGCTGTTCTTAGGAACAACCCGTGTTGATGGATCCGTTTCTGAGCCCACAGGTGCCTCAGGCCGCGGTAGCGTTAGGCGTGATCCACTGTGAGGTCGTGCCCGCCCACATGTTTTACGCGGCTAACGGCAGCCTGGTGGGGCTCTGCTGCCTGGCAGAGAAAGTGACCAGCAAAGGAGGCCCCGTCCTGCTGTCACAGGCCCCCATCTGCCCCTGTGTGGGCTTCGGTGGGTCTTTCTGTTTTTGCCATCTCTTTTGTTTGATTGAACAGTTTTACTCTTGACCCTTTTAAAAAAGAAAATTATTTATATTTCATTAGATTATATATATTATATATTGTTGGCAGTTTTTAACAGCCGGTCGGTGCTGTATTGATGGTGTGAGCTTTTACAGTAAAACATGTTAAATCCTCTTAACAGGATGTAAAATGGGTCATAAGCAGGAGTGAAAAACCTGCTTAAAGAGGTAATGAAAATTGTCATTTCAAAAGCTGATTGCCTTTTTCAGAACTAAAATAATACCACAATTTGGCTGATTTAAAAAAAAAAAAAAGGCTTTGGCTTTCCATTAGCAAAGACAGTTATTTATCGTACAATAAAGTACCTCTCAGTTCTTATTCTTAAACATTTTTGCAGTTTTCACCAAAGTTTTAACAAGTTTTTGCACTCAAACAAATAAATATGTGTATGAATATCATGTAATGTATTTTGAAATAATGTTTCAAAAGGTTTGAAGCTATTTGTCATTTGGTTTGGATTTAGAGGAACACGTTATTGAGTTGCCGTTGCTTTTTTTACCACTAGATGTCAGTGAGTCCCTTCATGTTGCACCTTTAAGCCCCAAGTCACGATCCATGTTTTTTTATTTTTTAATTTTTTATTGAATTTAAATCGGATGACAATATGTTTTTATTTAATTTGAAGTTAACATCATTGCCAGAATTGAACGTGTTACCTTGTGGTATGTTTCAGGTGTTCTTCGGGGTATTGATATGGCGCGGGGTCTGTACTTCCTGCTGACCCCTGTCGATCCCTCCATCCTACGAAAGGTCAACTGCCTCCTTTTGGGGGCCATTTCGTTGCCGTCGTGCATTCTCACAACGCAGGTCCGAGGCCAGTCTAAGTCCGCTACAAAACCGACACATCAATATCCATCGTTATTTGGACTTAAAGGTGTTTTTGTTTTGTGTTTTTCAGGCTGGGTTTGAAGGGGAGACGCCCTACGTGACGACAGACTACAGCTTTGATCTGACCGGCGCAGGAAAGCTGAAAGTCTTCAAAGGACTGATGAGACCAGGTCAAATCGGAACGCAGTGACATTTCCGCTTTTTTCTTTTTAGTTGAATTCTTTTGCCTTGTCGACTTGTCGTACACCAAACCGGTCGGCAGAAGCCTGCGAACGCGCACAAGGGAAATGAGTGGGACTCTCCATCCTGGACTTTGCTTTCTGACAGGCCTTTGGCGCTCTCACGTCCTCGAACCTGCTCCCGTAAAAACGTTTGGCGGCACAGAGGAGGAGTTTAAGGTTTTTGTACGTACACATGGAGAACCATAAAATACGTAATGTTGTGTTTGAAGCTCTTGTTTGATGTCTCCTCTTTGCTGGTTACATTCCATGAGTAAAAACCTGCCAGATATTAAACTGAAAAAAAACAACTTTGCGTCAAACTTTGTGCTTGTTCCTTTTAAATCACACATGCTTCTAGTGATTGTTAGAACTGTTACTTATTAGTCATATACACATATGCACGTCTTTCAGAGTAGGTGATTACAGAGTCTGCCGTTTTGTTTTCTGCACTTATTGGTGGATTTGCCAGATTAATGTTTTGTTTTTTTGCTATTGAGCTTGGATCTAAGGTAATTTCTGCTTTCAAACAGAACACTTTCACTGATCTTTACCTTTTCTAAGGCTGATCTGTGTGAGATACAAGAAAAAATATATATATTTCTGACAGGTTTGACATTTATAGCTGTTCTTTTCTCCTCAAGAGGGCACTAGACATGTGATATGGCCTCTGCTGTAAGCACCAAGCAGAGGATGTTAATTGGGAAAGTGTCTCAGGGGGGAGTTGCAATAAAAACTGTCAGCGTAGGGGTAATTAACCACCACGATTCACGGTGGCATCGGAGGCAAATTGGGACCAACTGCAATCATGAGCTGCAAATCAGAGTGGAGCAATTAAACATCCCCTCTCTGCCCCCCCCGCCTCTGGCTTTGTTCAACCCCCCCGCTCCTTTATTGAGGCTGAGAGCCAGAAAGCAACACAGATGCGTCTTGGCAGAGCCTTTGTTTTGGCTCTGTCGGGGCAGATGTTTTCCTCAGAGACCTCATGTAAAGCCAAACTGAAACCCCTTTCTATGCTGCATTTCAGTTTCTCTAATGTGAGTTAAGGGGATTCAAACATAAGGTAGTTTAAAATTATAACTTTAAAACCATAATATATTCACTGTCTTCTGAAATGTTGCTCTTAATTAGAGAAATAGTTAAACAGTAAAGGGGTAAACAAATGTGGGGGCAGCTTTAATCTGAATACTGTTTCCTCAGTTTACGTTGTTATCATTTGTGGGAGTTATTGTTTTAATTGAAGCTTCAAACGTTATCAAGAAAAGAATTAAGAACCTGGGCTGAGAGTCAGTTTGATGGGGAGTCTTGTGGTGACCAAACTAATTCTTAAAAAAAAAAATCTACAACCTTTATGAGACTTCAAATGAATGACCTCATACACAGAAAAAAGCACTTGCAACCTATTGATATATACAAAGCATAAAATAACTTTGATAGTTATTGATATTCTCCTCACTCGTGAAGAAGGGCCAGCAGCGTATGCACTTCCTGCGTTGGATGAAGAGAGCATCCCTCCCGCCCCCCCCATCCTTCAGACCTTCTACAGAGGGACCATCGAGAGCCTTCTGACCAGCTACACCTCCATCTGGTCTGGGAGCTGCAAGGCCTCTGACTGGACGTCGCTTCAGAGGGTGGTGAGGACAGGGGAAAAGATCACGGGTCGACGCTCCCCTGCATCCAGAACATCGCGGACAGGCGCTGCCTTTCCCGGGCTCGCCAGATACTCTCCGACCCCACCCACCCCAACCATGGACTGTTTTCCCCCTGGCGTCCGGCAGAAGGTTCCAAAGCGTCTTCTGCAGAACGACCAGACTACTAAATAGTTTCTTCTCCCTGGCCATCAGACTACTTAACGCCACATAACCCCCCCCCCATACACACACACATATTTATTGATGTTTCGATGCTAAAAATTTTACTCTGGTAGCCAAGAAATTGACATTTCGTTGTTCAAATTCACCTCGTGTTTTTGACAATGACAATAAAGGAAGTCTAAGTCTAAGTCTCTAAGTCTAATATAAAACATTAATCTTCACTCGATAATTTAGATTAAAATGTTTAAACCAGTTAATTTTCCCCTTTGAAAATGTCTCGAGATGTCAAAGATTCGAAGAGATTTAAAAAATGTTTATGTAGTTACTTTACTTCATATGCTGACATTGGTTTGATTCTAAAAACACACGAGTCTTCATAAAGAATTCATTGGTGACTCTATCCTTTAGCATGTCCATTAATCCATAACTATAAGCATAAAGCTATGAATGACCAAACAGCATCATTAAATGCCTCTTTATTCCACATTTGCCCATCAGAGCACTTCACTTTTAGACTGTAGATTTAATTGTGGTTCCTATAGTTTCTTAAATTAGAAAGGGTGGGGTGCTTTGGTTTTCATACCCCTTTCTGTGGAAAACCAGCTTCCACTTTGGTTTCAGGAAGCAGACATCCTCTCTACCTTTAAAATTAGGTTTAAAACTTTACTTTTTTAAAGCTCATTTTTTGGGGTTGCTCAGATGACCCTGAAACATCCCATAGTAACGCTTCCACAGAGGTGGACAGCTGGGGGAGTTGCACTGCTATTCTTTAGGTACTGAGGCTTCATTCTCCTGTTCAAAAACGTGCATATTCCAGTGAAAGATGGTGAGAGGGACGGCTGATTTGATTACTGTGAGATGTCAGCAGAAATGAAGATGGGCAAGATATCATGTCTGCTAGTACGCTTCCTATCACGCTTATTTTTAGCCCACTTGTTTGTGTTATGTTGGTGAGACCTGAAGAGAGATTATAATACGCTTTTTTAAATATGAAACAAAAAAAGAAAACACTCATCATATGTAATCGGGTATGGGGATGGGATTTTATATCTCAAACTGCTGTTTAAAGTATTTTTCTGGTCAATCCTATTTTTAAACATACCAATAATCATTTTTCGGTTCTCATTATTCACGAGTAAAACTAATAGTAAAGAGAGAGTAAACAGAGTTGAAAGTCTTACTTGGTCTTATTTGGTCAAAGTTTCTTTTGAGCTATTTTGTTAAACATTTATTTATGAAAACTACCAACAGATATACTAGCCAATGATGTTTCAGACCCCTCAATCCTCTTATGCTGAAGTAAAATCTTGGACATTCTGAAATCCCAGTATCTATTTTTGTTTTTTGTCAGATAATCTGGATCCATCATGGAACCTGCTTATATTACGTCTTGAATTCCATGTCCAAACATAAACCCTCAAATTTGTCCACATAGACCTAAAGAAAGGGCCCAACAACCTGGGTTTACCAACCTTAAAAATCACAAGAGCAGTTAAGATGGAGACACTCTGGTATTTGTGGAGTCCTTCATATTGGGATTATTTCTTCCAGTCTACCCAAATGGACTCTTTACTAAAATTCTAATTTATAATCTCAATATTCTGTCTTTGGATCCTCGTGTTTAGACTGATTGGTTACTATTTCAATACTAAGATCTCAACAATGTGACACTTGAAACGTTGCAAACTTATTTTTTTTGCCTTCTCATCACAGACAAATCCAGCTTCTGCAAAAATATTGAATTATTCTGTGGATAAAACCAGCAGGAAGTGAATGGAGCTGCTCTGGCCTGTGCGTACTTTGGAATTGGACATGTTGTGTTTGGGATCTCTGGCGCCTCTAGCAGCCACTAGAGGAGAGAACCTGCAAAGAGCCTGTGTGGATCTAGTTTGTGTGAATGAATGGAGGTGGTCGATCACAGAAGGTGGAGAGAAAAAACGGCGGCGGAAAAGTCAGAATCCGGGTGCAGCCTCGCGTTGCGTAAAGTTGACGGGAAAAAAACAAACAGAAATCCATCCACAGAGGTAGGGCTTTAAAGGAAGAGGGGCTGTCGTCTGTAACTCGTAATCCCCCATTCTCGCACCGACCGAGCTCCACCAGCAGAGGATTTTTTTTTCTCCACTCCCCTGTGCATGTCGAGATTACTTCATGCATGCGTGCAGACAACCGCAACAGGTCGTTTACCGCTGAGCGCTGCGTAAAAAGCGCACGCCAGATCACCCTTAACTTTCAGTCGTTTGGTCCTTCGGGAGATGCCTTTTTTGCTCCCTATTTTGCTCCACGTTCACCGTGAAATGAGCCGCGGCTTTGTGCTCCCCCCCGACCCGCATTTTTAGCCTCCGCGCCGGGACCCAGACGGATGACAATGGCACGGATCTGAAAACGCGCTTCGCCACGCAATTTTTTTTTTTTTTTAGGAAGATTTGCGTGCATAGATGGTGCCAAACAAGTGGACCATGAACTCCGTTCTGCACAAATCGCCTCCGAGGAGCTGGCTCGGGCTCAGATTAAGACTGAGTAAGTAGAATTCATTAAGTCATCCACTTTGGGGGGGGTGTTTTATTTGTATTTTTTATTTTATGAATGCATGAATACATCTGTTGGACCGGACAGTCACCTGCAAAGCGAACACCTTGTGTAACTCCCTGAGGGAGTCTAATGGGAGCAGATCTTGGCCACTTTGATCCTCAAGCAGCACTTCTTTGTGTCAGAAACTCCAGTCGTCAAAGCTAATGGCTGGATTTAGCAAGTGACCTGGACAATTTTCCCAGCTGGAGGCAGGGATATTTTAGTTTGAGAGAATGGTACGCTCTGATCTGGAGTTTTTCTGCCTTGTTAAAGGAATATTTGGGCAACACTGACTGGATCTGTGTCCCTTCTATCCAAGCTGGACTGTCATTCCACAGTATGGGAATCAATTAAAAATGATTAAGGAAAATGATTTAGAAATGCAAATGAATAGTAAAGATTCGAACCATTCCCAGTTCTTATCTTTTTCGGTGCACTTGGCTGTTGCTCTTCACAGGTTCATGTGCCATGTGTGCAGTTCACGGGTTCACGCAGTGAGTTAAAAAACTTAATTAAGCATGGAGTTAAAGTTTAGCAGCCTTAATTGGCCGAGCCTGGAACCCCTCGGTGTTCCAGGCCACCGAAGTCTTAAGGTTGTCTTAAACACACACACACACACACACACACACACACACACACACACACACACACACACACACACACACACACACACACACACACACACACACACACACACACACAC
>JABUIW010000028.1:1064623-1134118 GCA_013363375.1 Menidia beryllina | reverse complement strand
CACACACACACACACACACACACACACACACACACACACACACACACGCACGTCTAATCTGGGACCAGATGTCTTGTCTGGTCTCGGCCCTCCACGGAAAAAAAACAAAAACAAGAGGCCAGAAATCTCAGCTGTGGCTAAAATGATTCATTACTATAATAGCCAAAAGTGTATGTGTGTGTGTGTGTGAAACCAATGATAAGACTCTGGCCCAAATGAGTGCTTTACATTTGAAGTCTGAGATCTTTTAGTAAACTTACTGTTGTAGCCAATATGGCTGACAAAACCATTATCCTAAACCAGCATCTTTATTTGGATGTAAATGAGGATTATCAGCTTTCTTGTTTTTATGTCAGAAAAAAGTATATATGAATTAATAACTGGACTCTCCATATAGAGGCTCCACTCTAAGAAATGTTGTCATCTACATTGGTAATTAGGAGATGAGCTCCATCCTATTGCTCTGAAAACCCTCAAATCTGGATAGGAATCAAAATCTCCAAGCGATTAAATAATTGATCGAGTTGGTCTGACAAGGGCCCTAGAATATGTTTGGAACATTATTCAGTCTCCTGCAACTCCACAGGCCAGGTCGATGTGATGTGATGTGTGGGCATGTGTCGTGTTTTCTGTGCCTTTTGTGTGTTTGTCTGTGACTCGGCCCTGGCACACGGCGTCTGCCAGTCGAAACTTCCCTATTTGGACTCTGTCCCTCTATTGTTCCGGAGCGATATCCTTTCTCTTTTTTTCCTCTCTTTGCATTTTTCGCCTTCTTCCCTGATGCCAACTCAGGGCACAGTTTGATTTTTTTTTTCTTCTTTTTTTCTTTTTCTGTGGACAAGTCTACCTTTATCTTGTTGGACAGAGTGCCGATAAACTCAGCATCGGTTTTTTTCCCCCCCCCCCCCCCCCAAATCCCAATTTGATTGAATTGGAAGTGTCATGTAGTCTGCAATGAAAAAACAAAACAGATTGAGCCCTGATTCAGCAGCAAGGAGTCCATGAAGTCTCATGGCATGTAAACCTTTCCATTATATATAGTCGTATTATCTATTACCAAGCATTTTGAATGGAAAAAAACAAAAAACATAGTGAACCTTTTTAATAGAAGATACTTTTTAGTGTTTTATCTTTTTCTCATGGCAATTCTCCATTTGACAACAAGTGTTTCCATTTATTTATTTCCATGTTAGCTAACTTTTTATTTGTATCATCCTAAATGTGTCTTCACCATTGGATTTTGATTAATGGCCAATACACAATAAACAGTTATTTTTACCATGAACAAACACCACTTACCTCTATCACTAGGTATGCTAATTTAATGGTCGGCCACACCATCCTGCTTTGAAAATGAGCTAAAAGCCCAAATGATTAGTTTAGCTTGTGGCCTAATGGGCGGCCTTCAGGTCATAGATTGATTGATTGGTCAAAATTCCCGCCGTATTTCTGAATGAGTGAACCCTGTAAACGGAGAAGCTCCTTCTCTGAGGCACGCGTTGAAAGATATCCTGAAAATGACGTCATATGAACTGTGTTTGACTGAGGTTCCTATGGGCCATCGATGGGGAAAAAGAAGGAAACCGTTTCCCCCGAACGGCTATATGCAGAGGCTACTAAATGTTTGTCTGAACTAAAGATGTTTTTGTCCAACAATTGTTTTCATATTCGAATAAAACCAAAGATTAGTTTATGGCTTTTTAAAGATTCAACACGGCATTGGGACACATTCTACTGTCAGACTATTGATAAGATGCGTCAAAGATGCTCACAACTTGTCAGTTTTCCTTCTTAATTTACATCCTGTCTTTAAAATATCAATTTGGAGTGAGCAGGCATAATTTTTTTTTTTTTTTCCCCACGTGTAAATCCGTCTTTTTATCTTCTGTTCTCAAACTTCATATTGCGCTTGGATTCCGTTGATCAATTTCTGAACACAACTGTCGTTCTGCCTTAGTTTGCTGTCTCCATTGCTGCTTTATTGCTGTGTGTTCATAGACAAATGTGGCGTCAAAAACTCAGCAGTTTAATTTTTTTAATATTTTTTTTTTTATATTGCGGTGTTTAGAAGAAAAAATCCATTGTTGCTTTATCATATCTAGATGTGATAATGCGTATCTAGTTGACTGGGGGGGTCTGTTTTAAAGCCTTTATTCTGGATGAAAACCACTCCTAGCTGGGCCCTTAATGACTGTAGAAAAGTCTGCCGGGTCACTTCCACAACTAAATGTGTTTGATCCACAGACCACGTCCATGCAAAAAAGAGAATTTAGTTATTGACTGAAAGTATGTCCGACATAGAGGCATTCTGCTTCCTATACTTTTTTCTGTTATCCTTAAACACAGATATGTGCTCGATAAAATCATGATATCAGGATTTTGACTGAGCTTCATCTGGCAAAAAAGAACGTGAATGAACGCATCTTTTTTTAGAGTATATTTTAGAGTTTATTTGGGAAAAATGTATATATTCTTTACATAAATCCAAAAAGGTAAAACTTTGAGTCCATATACATGCTGGGGGAATTCAGTCCCCACTGTCTGGATGTGGAGATAATCAGTTGTTATTTCCAGTCTGTGTTTTATGTCACTTGACAGATACCAAAGTAGCTTTCATGTTCCAGAAAGTACCCACATGCGTGAAACTGTCTTTCAAAAAGAGGGTCCACCAGCTAAAACACATGTGAATCCGAGTGTGTGCAGTGGATAAAAACGGGTTTGGTGGAGCTCTTTGATGGTCGCGCTGTTGGTTCGTTTACAGCGAGGGATGATGTCATTCTCATAGATGCGCTTTTGGATTTGCGGTCTAACTTTTTCCCAGCTCTTCCCCTCACGCATGTTTTCCCGTTACAAAGGCCCGCTCTCACATTTGGCCGACGGTGAACAGAAGCTGACCCTATTCCGCTACTCTTCTTACCCCCGTTCGCGAGACTTTGTATAGCCGTTGTTCTCATTTGACGCACGTTGTCCTTTAGCTTCACGTTTCAAAACGTGCAGTTTTTTTTTGTGTGTTTTGGCCTGAAGGATAGTTTGTGCTACCGTGCTGTTTTGCATCGACATGCAGAGAAAAAAAAGCTGCCGGGCTCTGGTTCCTACTTCTTTTGCTTCCTTTCCTTTCCCATTCGGTTTCGAATATTTGTTCGTGAATCTGTGTTTTTGAACAGCATCAATCAGCCGACTGGTGTAGCTAATATGATTAAAAAGTCTTATGCTGTCAGGGGGCCTGGATATGATGTAGAAAAAAAAAAAAAAAGACCAACGGTGAGCTGCTTGGCTTTGAACTCTGGAGCAGATAATTAAAGGGGGCTCCTTTAAGGTCACACCCCCACATGAACACGCTCACAGAGCTTCTTCAGGCAGAGGCATAACTGCAAATATTTATCTCCGAACGCGTCCTTCCACACTTCTAACCTCGACCCGGGCTAAATGACTGTTTGTGCATATTGCAGCCTTCCACATGACAATAACTGTACTTTTCAGGGAATAAGTGTTTTTGATTCCGTCTGAGTCTGTTATTGGCTTCTCAACAGTAGCCCCCTCTGCAATTTCAGCCAGATTGTTTCAATTATGGGATTATTCATATCAACATGTTAAAGAGTGTTTGTTTGTTCCCCTTAGCTGCCGCTCTAAGGATGGACTGTTAACGTGCACTTCCTTTTCATAGTGATTCATATTTTTTTGGGGAGTTGTAGATTAAAGTATTTCACAGTTTAGCCCTGGAAATTCAGGTGAGGTTAACTTTCGACCAAGTTTAGCTGTTTTATGAACTCGTGTGGAATTCTGTGAAGGCATTCATGGCTAACTGGGAAAGATTGATGACTTGGGCGGGTTGGGGGTGGGGTGGGGTGACTCAGCAGCTAGATTGTCAAACGTGGCCCACAGATGTTCATGATGTCAAGATAACCTTGTCAAACACATCCCATACCACTGAAACATTACCCTGTAAAATAAAAAGCGGAATATCTGATTAATAATAACGAATCATAATACCTTAAGATAACTAAACTAATTAGTGGAACTCAAATGTTATTGAGTGATTGATAACAATAGAATTGTGGTTTCTCACTGAATATGCACTGACATTTGAAATCCATGATAAGCTTTAGTTAAGTCAGTCTTTAACTTCTTTTTATTGTATATTAAGGCTCTTTTTGTCAAACAAATCAGACACAAACTAGTAGGCAACAGGAGTCTGCAACCGTGAGTGTACAAACAGCAACAAACACAGTAGCGTGATCATAAAGCGTTCCGTGTTTAACTGAGCACATCTTGTAATTAAAGTGGATTCAGAAGCCCTACGTTTAGATTTGTTGCATGTGTGTACAGGCATTATTGCTGTGAGAACGGCGGCATGCTACTGAGAAACGCAGCCTTTGCAACAAAAGCTCTGAAGTCGATTGTGTCCCTGTGTCCAGTCAGCTGTCCATCAGCAGCTGCAGAGGATCTGGGAGGAGAGCGGGCTGACCGCTTGTCTCCATCCGGGGAATATGGAATCTTTTTTGTCCGTGAATTTTCAGCCTTTAGATGGCTCACGGTGATCAGTTTTTGGGAGCTGGATCACACAGAATTTGGTCATGTAAATTACGGTTTGAAGTTTTGAAACAATGGAAGTATGTCTGTCCTATGCAGATAAAAGGGGGGAAAAAAGATTCCTCTCATGTTGAACTCATTATTTTTTATACATGATGAGACATTGTGTTGCTGAAGTAAGATTTTTTTTCTTTTTTTTCGAATCTGCTCTTTTTTCTCTTCGTCCTCTCCTCCTTTTTGTCTCGGACTACTCCCATTTTGCCGTTGAGAGGTTAACTTTCGGTCTGTTTGATGGGCCACCTTGCTAAATATAACTCCCCCAACCATCTCCACATGGGCAGCCCTCAACTGCACTCCCTCTGTCAACACCCCGCTCTACACACATCTCTTCCCCGCCGTGCACACACTCCTAGAGGCTCATTTAGAGTCCTGTCGTTTTGCAGCCACTTTACATGCACTCATTTCACAGCACACCATCAATACTAAACTAAAGTGTGAAGTAAGGTGACTAGGTTTGAACAGCCTTAGAGGTTTTAACCATCACCCCTACCGTACTGAAATAAATAATCCAAAACAACATGGGGTATACTCAAATTTAAGGTCACTATTTGCAAATATGAAAGTTAACTTTCTTGAAAATACATGTAGTCTTAAAGGAGCAATGGGAGATTTAAAAAAAGGGCTTGCTGCTGAGAAGTTGAGATCAGTGATGGCAATCTTCATCGATTTGAAATGGGGCTAAAAATAAAAGGGGTTGGACAAAAGTGGGCAACAATTATCTATCTTCTGTCGGCATTAAAATTGATGGTTTTAACACATACGACTTGAGAAATGTAGCAGTTGGTTTGGAAAAAAAAGGCTCAGGCTGATCCTTAGTGGTGTCCAATGTGCTTAAGTCACCATCACTGGGCTATAACATCACACTTTTTGCCTAAGTGTCAGTCAATGTTTACCTCTTCTTCTCAATGTCCTGGATAATATAGTGAGGAAAATATCTGACATAGACTGAAGTGTTCCTACCATTAAGTGCCACAGGACTTTAGTGATATCCCAAAGTTGGTATTATGATGGAATAATCTGAATTTAATTCTTCGTACAAATGAGTACATGACTTAAACATGTATGCATGCAAGTTTATCATGTGAGATATGATACTGAGAGATGAGTGTGTGTTCAGAGGGTGGGGTCTCAGGTGATGAGTTTCATTTGGAAAAATGACATTTTAAGTGTTTTGAAGTTTTATATAAGTGTTTTTCCCGCTATGAAAGTCACCTGTTCCTTCAGAACACCAGTTAAAACGGCTAAAATGTTATTTCACGAAGAGAAACTACATGTGCAATCATGGGGAAGACTGGTGGAATGTCTGCGGGTAAAGGTTAAATAACTTAGGAAAATCTAACTGACGTGTTTCTTTACTTAATTCCTTCAGCTCAAACAATTTAAGGCTCTGTTTCCCACACATTTATGTCTGTGTAGACTGAATATCCATCCACAACCAAAAAAACACCAGACAGGTATATGAAAAATACTGTTTATGCACTTTCTAATTAATGTCAGAGGGAATTTGTTTTGGTGGAACTAAAGTGTAAAGCAGAGTGTAAACCAAATCTCCAGTAAAAACTTCCATGCCTTGGAGTGAGCTGGTTTTCCTTCGTCCAGTGAGAGAGGTTTTGAAAAAAGGGAACAGGCTGAAGGCTTATTCCAGTAGTCCACATCCTGTGTGCCAGGCTACAACTTGACCAGTGCTCAGAACTCTATAAATAGCAAAGACTGTCATTGGAAAAGTAGATTTTCCTGCACCCAGGTCTTTATTTGACTTTGACTGGACCGGAACACTGACAGAAAGTTCTTTTTTTTTTCTCCACACAAAGCTGCTCCAGTTTCTCACAAAGGAAAGAATATGTGTTTTCGTAGTCTGGAATTCATTCCCGATGAAATCAGTAAGATATTTTATTCGTATAAATATTCCGTAGGTGAGATCAGATCAAAATGCAGTCGAATTTTTAAAAAGAGTGACACAATGGAAAAGGAATTTTTTTTGTTATGGCTAACAAAACTATCTTTTTATTAAAAGCTGATCTTGTGGATGATGATGAAAGCGGGGCTTGTCTGATACCCCCCGGCTTTCCGCTTTGTTTCTGTTGTAGGTGGAAATTGGCCCTTGTGTTTGCAGCCCTGTTCTCATGCTGGATGACTGCTCAGTTCATTAAAAGGGAAGCTGCGTGCTCAAAGCTGCTTCAGATTATTACCATATGTCTGCAAAAGCCCAGAGCTGAGTAACAAACCGGCTCCCATTCTACCCTCTAATTTCTCATCCCAAAATTGGACATGTGGGTCGCTATGTGTGACAACGTCCCTCCCTTCCCCCGGCCAGCACAGTACATTCTCACAGTATTTCTTCTCCCTTTTTAGATGCGTAATAGCAGTGCATGAGCATTTAAGCAACAGTGGAGAAAATATTATCCCTTGCCTCGCAGTGTCTGTCTCCATGTTGCTTTAACCCTTCGGTTCTTTTTGAGGCATCGCAAAAGGACAATGCATTGTTGGAGATGACCGTTTTGGAACAAGACTTCTTTTGCGTCCTTCTCACGACCAAGAGGCTTATTGTACCTCCACAGAAATAACTGAGCTCATTCGGCACAAAGTTGGTGCATTCACAAAAAAGGAATAAATCTTTCTGGGCTCATAAAGGGGGCGGGCTCTAATCAATGCGGACAAATGTCGGCCTTTTACAGTTTGAGGGAAACATGAAGTTAACTCTGGATGTAGGAGGAGGCCTAAAAGATCTCTTTGTGTCATTTGGTCCAAAAGCTATTGGCCTAGACTGCCTATCCCAGCATGCAACTAACCTCTTTATGAATACAACACTTGTCTGATGGAGTGGGTAGAAAGCCCCCCCTCCGGCTCCTGGAGATCCTACACATGAGCAGGGAGCCTCAGACACAAGTTGTGTTTAGTGTTAGGAACTTTTACCATGGAGCCGAGGCTCGGGGAAGGCAACGTCAAAGGAAATGTCACTTACTCCCGGAGAAAAGACCTTTTAACAGTTGGACATCTGTAATTTTAGTCAGGATTAGGCCGGTTAAATGGATTAGAAGAGGGCAGCAGTTGGTGCTTGACAGCTCCTAGTGGGTGGCTTTCAGTGGATGATTAGTGGAGAACCTAAAAGTCTACACAGGATCAACAGGAAGAGGCTCTGAAACAGAAGCTTCTGAGACACGTATTAGTCTTTGCTTTGTGGGTGGCAGCGGTACAGCCTATTCCGGCCGTAGAAACGATGCCGATGTACTCTGGATATGTAAAGGATTGACACTGAAGGAAGTCTATTTGCTCGATTGGGTATGACCACGATTCGAATCGGTCTTAGTTGGTTCAGAGCAAGTTTTTAGCAAAGGGCGAGCTAGATGAAGTAACTGTGCAGGTGGAGAATTTGATTGAACACACGTGCGGATGGTAGAGTTTAAAGCTTAGTCGGCTGGCAAGTTTTATTCCTAAAAAAGGTCTGGGATAAGGGTTCATCAAATGTTGGCAGAGCTTCAGAGAGACTTTCTTTTTGGGGGTAGGGCATGGGTAGACGTATCAGTTCCACTATTAATTCCACAGTGGGAAGAGTTCAGTTTTAGGGTCATTATTTGAACAATTAATTAGTATTCATTGCTTCAAGACCGTACCTGGTTGAGGAAGATGTTTCTGTACTGGAAGAAGCGCGGTGCGTACGAATTGGAGGCTTTGAGACCCTCTCTCAGTCAGCTGGGAATGGAACGCTACTCCTGGTCGTCTTCCCTTGATGTCATTCCCGACCTGTCTGGTAAGATCAGTTAAAATGAGGTGGATCAGCTGAATAGTTTTGGAGGATTTTGTTTCCTTTAAGCACAATGAAACAGGAGGCCGTGCAGTGGGTGCTTGTGTATTGCCACTTAATAGTGAATTATTGCAGTCATAGTCAAATGGATGGAAGGATGTTATCCCAAATAAAGCAAAATAACTAAAGGAAAAAAGTTATTTTTATTCTTATTTTTCACTGATTTAGCAGCAAAAACACACCGAATGAGTAACGAAGTTATGGTCGAAAGTAAACTGATCTTACTGAGTGCTTAATGTAAGTCATAATCACAATATATGGAAAACAAAGTACCGATGGACATCAAAATTGATGGAGTACATTTCTGGATATTCCTTTAAAGCAGTTCTGCATTCTGCTATAATTAGGGGTTTAATTAAATAATTTCATATTCAAAATCGTACCATTCAAGAGTAAGTCATGTTATTACAAGGAAAAGGAAGTGTGAGGTCTCAAGGTACTTTTTTAAAATCAACAAATAATATTAATGGCTAATGTTTGATTTAAATCAATATTCTACATACTGCACCCCTAAAATGACGAGTAAAAAGCCCTTTTTCTAAATGACAAGTGTTGTATTTGGATGAAATATCAGTCCTCCAACACAACAACTTGGTCCAGTCTGCTAACCATGATGGTGGAAATAATATTATATGCTGAATCTGAAACAAAACAATAAAAAATGGATAGCTTTCCAACACATAAGCAGTTGTATGTGAGAATAGCTAAAGAATATAACTCATTTTGGACAAGTCGAATCTGTCACCTAACCTTAAAATTCCTAAAATTTTGTTGAAATGGTGTGAATGCATAGTGGGAGCACGTGAGGGGGAGTGTTGAAGCTGCTCTGCGTAGAGGGATTGACTAAAACTCCTCTAAATTTGCCTTGCAGCAGCAGTCAACAGTTTTCTGACATGTGAGATTTTTGCAGAGGCAGACTTGTACCAGATATTAGAAGCAGGGGTTTTCTCTCCCTTACCAACATCCAGAACGTGATTCATGAACTTTCATTATTAAATAATGTAGATTGAATATATTTATGATGTGAAATTTAAATTTTCAGTACAAATATATATATTTTTTTTATTTTCCAAACTGTTTATGTACTGTTAATCCACTATACTGTGCCTATAGTGCATTGAAATTTCTTGAAAAAGGTTTGTCACATGTAGAGAAATGGACTTAGAAACATCCCTGATGGGTTAAAAGCAGTAATCTCTTGTGTTTAATTCAATCCTATTTTGTTAAATCCCTCAGTTCATCTGACATGACGTAGGAGACAACTATACTGGAGACATTTCTTCTTTTTTTCCCCCTAAGTTTTCTATAAGCAAATGGTTACTTTGCGTGAAATTTTATATGATTTTGTTTCCTTTTCCTCGCTTGGTATGATAATCTATCATGTGGTGGTAGAAAGGAAGGCACACGTGAAATATTAAACAGTGAAGAAGTGCAGAGTTGGATCTGAAATACTTTCACGTCTCCTACATTTATTCATTTATTTATTTGTGATGAAGTACTGGGAGCAGTCTTTTAAGCTTTGCCGCCTGATTTATGCCATTAGTGAAAGGGAAGTGATAAAACGGGGCTTGGGAGGAATGTCCCGTCCTTTTCTGCCAGACAGCCTCTTGTAAATCCGGGCTAATTTTTGGTGGAGCAGACCAGTTTCGCATAAACAAAGATGTGAAATGCCACCCAGGGTACAGAGATACAGAGATACTTTCATCCTGACATTTTTTTCCAGTCCTACGACTTAATGTTTCTTTACTTCAAAATGGTGTCCCCAGACCTTCGATAGGGGCAACTGAATCTTGTACAAGGCATTGTGTCACTGCAAACAAATGGGTCAGTCCACAGATGAAAAACAGTTTTGTCCAGGTAAACTCAGACAAAACTGAAATCATTGTCTTTGGCCCACAGAAACAAAGAAAAATGATCAGCTATCTTAAGGCTCTCTCCCTAGAACTTAATCATCATGTTTGAAATATAGGAGTTAATGTTTGAATCAAACCTGAACCTTAAGAACCACATCAATTCGATAACATCAGTGTTTTATCATCTAACAAAAAGATTGCCTGAATCAAAGGAATAATGTCTAAACCAGACATAGAAAGACTAATCCATCTTGAGGTTTGACTACTATTACGGCCTGCTCGCTGGGATTGTCTAAAAGATCTGTAAGATGGGTGTGAGTACATTCAGAATGCGGCTGCTCCACCTTTGACCAGACCCAAGAAATACAACCATATTAGTCCAGTGCTCAGGTCTCTGCGCCGGCTTCCCGTCACACAGACAATAGACTTCTTAACACAGCTCTGCTTGTGTACACGTCTCTTCAGGGTCTAGCGCCGAAGTCCATCCCAGACATCCTAGAGCCGTACGAACCAACTCACGAAGACTAAGGGTCTTATGCTGGAGCTCAGAGTTTGGGCAAAGCAAGGTGATGCTGTGTTTCAGTGTTATCCTACTTCAATCTGAAACAGTCTTCCTTGGGAAGTGAGAAAGACATTAAATTTGACAATGTTTTAAATCCAGACTCAAAAACTGATCTATCTCTGAAAGCATTTTATCCACACTCTTTACTTTGAATTGAATCAATTTTCTTTTTAATGTGTTATGGAATATTTAATTTTTCTTTTGGGATCTTTATGTAGCTGTAAAGCACATTCAATTGCCTTGTGTCTACAAGTAAACTTGCCTTTCTATTACAAGTACTGTTTTTGACTGCACCAGCTTACAGTGTTGTTGACTTAAGACACAGGATACATGAATGTTGGCCTCCATGGTTTAACACAGAAACATTCACTAATAAGTCAGTGCCAGTGGGAGAATGTGCGGTAACTTGTTGGCGAAGCGTTATTGAAATGCAAACAGAACAATTATTTATTACAGTTTGTTGAATCCTTGGTGTAAATTCACATAAACAGAGATGTGTAAAATCTGATTTTGTGACTATATCAAACAAAATGGCTGCTCCTCAAAAAGATAACAATATTTTTAACGTAGTGCACATGTTTAGAACAAGCTTGCAAGTGTATTATCGCAAAAGACGGATTATTTTAGCTATATAAGAAACAATGGCTGAATGTAAGACCATGTATAAGCTAATTTAAAACGTATGTAAGCTTTGCTCCAAATCATCGACTGTCTGCATTAAAAGCTTCAGAGCTTCGAATGTTGCCACACTACAGTTAGAGAAGTAATTCAAAGAGATGAAGAATAAAAGCGAGAGATTTCTGAGTCATATTTTGGGTTACAGAAAAGCCACCGGTTTATCCCAGTTTCTTCCTGTACAGCACTCGTTGACCCGGGCAGTCGAAAATGTTCTCAGACTGCAAACATACGCTTGCATACCTCTGGTCACAGTCAGCCACGAGTTCCAGTAACAACAGAACGTGCTTCTATTTTGCTTGAATTTAAAGCCCATTAAAGGAATAACTGGTCACAGAAGGCCACACTATTATATAAGGATAACTTTTGCTTGACTAATTACTGTACTTTCTGACATAAAACCTCCCAAAAATCTCAACTGTGCATATCCTCTCCTGATAATTCTTGAATATAGTGATAGGTTATTGAGGTTTCAGCTATTTTTCCTTAACGTGGAAGTCATGTGGAACCTCTTATAAGCAGAGTCCTGAGAAAGCTGATTTTGTTTTTATTTTTTTACTTTGCCACTGAACAAATTCTTAAATGAGTCAGCCAAGTAAATTTGTTTTTCTTTCCATCTTGTGAATTAGAAATTGCCGACAGCTCCTTCACCCTTTGGAATAGTTTACACTTGTTGTTCTGCGGTTTTTTCAGTGGTGACCCTGGGTTTTTTCTCAGATGTGGTTGAGAAGGGCGAAAGACCGAATGACTCGGTAGGAGAGTTTTTTTTTATGCACATGTGTGTTTGAGGCTCTATGGGGGTAAAACAATATTTAGCAGAAGGGCTGAGGGCCTAACCCTTGGCAATGGGAACAGCTGCAACCTGCTTGTGTTTCCGTGTCTGCTCACCGTTACTCCTCCACCTGTAGAAAGCCGCGGGTGTTGGCGTCGGTTCTAACACGGTGAACTAAAACTAAGCATTCGAAATGTTAAGCGTAATGTCAAACTCAAAACTTTTGCGCGCTGTGTTAAAAAATAAGTAACATCTGGCTTTTTTTTTTGTCTCCGGCTGTAAAAGTTGCAACTGGCATTAATACCAGGATCAAATAACTCCAGTGTAGTCTGGGTATTTATTGGCAGTCATGGAAACATAGAGCTCTGGCACATGCTAACCTAGCATGCAATGGTAGCCTTCCAATTACAGCATTGATGCATTTAAGCGTAATGGACACACCTAAATAAAGGCAATTACAAAAATGACCTGTATTAAGGCTGTTTTTTCCTAATGAAAATTCTTCTAAAGAGGTATTCTAAGTTTTATCAGTGCCATATAGGTGCATTTAGTCAATGTAGGCCCAGGTCATTGCTAGCTTTTAATCCTAGCAAAACGAAAACTGGATATAAGCATTATGACAACACCCTTTGTTTTTGGGGGGGTGTTTTTGCCCCATCTTGGTTCGTTTTGAGCCAGAGGCGACCACATATGGTACCAGAACGGGGTTTTACAGTTCAAACTGAAGAAAAAGGCCTCTCTTTGAAGCCTGCTCAGTGATGGAATTATTGTCATGAAATTGTTTCATAAGAATGAATTTAGCTGATGAGGTCAGAGAAACTTGTTGACTTCATACTTTATGAGGGATGTTGGCAATTTCAGTCGAAGTTTTCAGAATTGGAAGTAGTTTGATAGATAACCTCATAAAGCTACGTTTTTTATGAGTTAAAAAGCCATAATGCCTTAAATGCTAAGTTTTAACGGTGCTAAAAGACAGATGTAATTTCCCTTAGTTAAAAGAAAGATGGCTCCGGATACTAATCTTTATGATACTTTAAGCTTTCAGCTACACTTGATTTTTGGCTCTGTCATTTATTCATCGTATATCTTTTATGATCTTAGTTCTATCTTTTGCCCAGCTTGTGCTGATGAGTCTTTTTTTTTTTTTTTTTTTTTTTTTTTTTTTTTTTTTTTTTTTTTTTTTTTTTTCCTTCCTGCCATCTTTGTTTGTCTCCCACAAATCTTCTCTTAACTATCTCCTGGCAGGGCGATGTATGCTACGTTGCATATTATTGGGGTGGGGGTCGTTTAGGCCATCAAAAGCATCATGTGAAATTGAAAAGAGGAGTTGGAGCCTGAGCAAACATGGTCATAAGCTCACCTCTTCTCCATGTGCCACGATGAGATCTCACCAAATAGAAGGAATTCTTAACATTCTTTGAGAAACTTGTGTGGAAGACTGGCAGCTAAACGTGCGTTTGGAGTTAACTCGGGTCGAGGTTTAGTTCTGGAATAAAAAGTTTAATTTATGAGGCGTTTTTGTTTTATTTTGTAATTTACCACATCATATCTAAGAAAAAAGTTTGTGTATTTTCAACATGCATCTGAAACCGATAATATGCAAGTCCCTGCCCCTCACAATGTTTGTCCGATAATAGATTAAAACCCAGTATCTTAAAGTTTACACTAGCGAAAAAGCCTAAATCTTGATGGCAATGGAGTACTGACAATGTCTATTTCCACTGGCAGCAAAACAAACCCTCCTCACCACTCCTCCACTTCCATGCTTGCCAGTTGATTTTGATTTGTTTCACAAAATATGGTACCGCGCATTATCATTACGGCTTCGCTTTTGTCTGGTCTGTCCAAAGCACAATATTTCAGAAGTCTTTTGATTGGTTAACAGGCAGCTTTGCAGACTGAAGCCATTCTGCCAGGCAAAGAGGTTTTTTCTCTTGAACCCATCTAAGCAAGCCACATGCTGTCTATGGTCCATAGAATCTGCAATGTAGCTCTTATTTCTTCTTTCTTTGCAACATTATACTGTCTGACCTTATATAATGCTACATCCTCTTCTTGGTAGATTTGTAACTGTCTTGGATGTTCTCTGTTTGTGAATAATCACTCTCAAACCAATAGAATTAAACTAGTTTGAAGTTATATACTTTAGAACATATCTGTAAAATATGTATACACACATGAAATGAGAAACATTGAGAGAGGGGGTATTTACTTTAACACATTCTAGTTCTTAAAGGGTAATGATATTTCATTCTAATATTTATTGATCTTTTAAAACCACAAGCATTTTGAATGGATCAAAAGCTGACGTCTGTACTAATACAATCTGTTCATTCTAAGTGGATTATTATATTCTATATTGCTGCTTATTCCTCGAAGTACATACAGTTAAATGACTGTATTAAAAGACTGCGAAATAAGTTCAAGTTGTCAAATACACAAGTTAATTCTCATTCTTAATCTTTTCTCATTCTTAAACATGTTTGAACAAGAATTTTCAGCCAGTAAAAACAACAAGGTTGCATCAGAAAACAATAAATGTAAAAAATAAATCTATTATTTTCTCGATTCTTCCATCACTAGCGCTAACTAGCTCCACATTGGAATAATAAAATTGCCAGAGAGTACTTTCTGTCTGGGTTTTACCAGCTTTTAGGTGATTTTTAAAAAGAATGTAGACCAGACAAACTACAAACCATACATATTTGCAGCTTCTCTATAATCCAGACAATCATTTCCTTAACGGATGTAGCTAATGAACTTTTTATGCTATTCAGCTATTCTGTCTTCCTCATTTTACTTGATTAATAATTCTTTTTGTAAATCGGATTAAAAATAAACAAAATTGCAATTTCCCAGAGCCTGAGGTGGCGTCTTCGAATGTTTGTTTGTTTGGTCTCATCTGCTGTCCAAAAGGTTATGGTATACAGTTTTAATCGGGACTATTATGTAAAACATCAGAACATAATTACTTGCTCAAAGCCATTTATAATCAAAGTTATTACATTCATAACAAAACCAGTGATGTATTAGTTGAATATAGAGCATATAAAATGGTATTTGATGGAAGGATCCTGAATTAGAAGAGAATGCAAAACACCAAATTAGAGAAGTTGAAATCGACTGGGTGGAATGATTAGTGCATGTTTCGGGTCTGCGTGATTCCACCTGGCCTCCGTCAGTCTGGCTTATTGACGGGAACCTGATGGGCCTGCCCCGGGCGGTGTCTCGCTGTGGTACTGGGCTGTGTGGAGGCGATGCGCTGGCGTCCCTCTCGCGTGCGAGCTCATTGTCTGCCGTCACGTGCGTCGGTGCATAGTGTGCGCCGGTGTTTGCTTTTGGCATAATCAGCAGTGCTGAGCTCAGGAATTCCAGCTCATCAGGGAGAGAAAGTAGGACAGTCAGCAAGATATGAGCAAGACGGCGAGAAGATGGAGGTTTAGCAGATAACTGTGTTTTTGCAAGAAAATGAGTCAGACAATTAGTGAATTAGGACCGTCTAATTTAATGTTATCTAGCACCTCTATTTCAATGGCAGAGTTTTGTTTGGAATTTGAATTAGAATCACGGCTTGGAATTGGAACTTTGTCATGTGTAAAGGTGCATAAAGAGGAGGGACGAGTCACTGCTACACCCCTGAGGCAGCAAATGAGCCGAAATGATCCAGTCTTGCGTGACCTTAAACAGCCAAGACACCTAGCTAATTCTGCAACACTATCCTGATGTGTCTATGGAGGAACAGGGACGAGTGAAGATGTCTTTATTTTTTGGTTTAACCAATCTGCAAAGAGTCTATAACTAAGAAAATGAAAAAGCTAAAAAACCTAAGATGCTAGGAGCAACGGCTCCTTTCATCCCACTGTATTTTTCATAGCTTATCAAGAGATTTATAATATTTAAAAAGTCTGATTGAAATGAAATGGTCTTTTTTTTGTATGTACCGTAATAATGTTTCTTATGTTGTTGGCTACATAGCCTTTCGTAATACACACCAAACAGCCATATGTATTTCATGGCGATGAGGTGTTACAGACTTCACGGTTTGGCCGACATCTACAAAAGGGAAGAATTCAAAAGAGTACAGTATGTACTGTTCACTCCATATCTTTTGAGTTGGATGATCTATTCAAGTTTTTTCTCTTTTCCTTTGAATAGGCTATTACTTTTCTGTCATTCCACTTTTTCATCATCTTATATAACATATTTGGTTTAGCCAGACAGACAACAAACTTCCTACAGCCTATCTACACAATGACTTTTCTTTGTGGAAACGATATGTAAATGCACAGTACCTCACTTTACACCTCATAATACTACTCAGATAATTACGTGGCTTTTAGCTCAGTAACTAGCAACTAGTTCCTTTTGAAATACAATCTAACCTTTAAACATTTAGATATCCTTCATTCTCATTGCGTGTAAATTTCCACTTCCCTGCGCTGAGACATTGATCACACGGAGGAGACGGAGTTGAGATCTGTTTAGTGGAAAGCTGCGAAGTTTCGCTGTGGTGGAGGAGCTTTTGGCTCTTTGGGAAACACTCCATAAAAAGCTGGAGGCTCCCCGCGCAGCCTGCTGCTTGTAAACCCCCGAGGGAGCCATTAGAGAGAGGCCTGCTGGCGGAGGCCGCAGCCAGAGCTGAGAGCGCGTCTCGGTCCGCTTCCAGCAAAGCACAGGAACAGGACAGAGCTTTTTTTTTTCCTTTTTTTTTCCCGGAAGATCGCTGAAGTTTAGAGACTCGGCCTCCTTTGGTGTATGAAAAGGTGTCGGACAAAGGTTTTTAAAACTAGTTGGAGGGATCTGAGGATGGAAATGTTGGTGGTTCTACGACTTGACCCCAAATAATTTGTAGTATTGAAATAGTATTTGTAGTTTTGTTTGATGGATTGGCTTTAAAACCATCTTTATTGAATAGTGTCATTTTAATAATTACTGGACGGATATTTCAGTCTAATTTATTGGGCCCATTCACTCTTAGAATATGACTTTAATATTGCAATGGTGAAGTGGGTGGCAATTGAGTAATGGTCGGTGAATATGCTCAATATTTTCAACAGTCAGGGTTTAATTCCTTCCCATTGTCTCTTTCTGCTCCATCAAATATACAGTCAAATTATCCCAAACAATTTGAACGTATTTCTCACTTGAATTTCCGCCAGAAAATCAAAACCAATAGCGGTTGGATCGGAAAACAAATGCTATAATTGCATTTACCACCATACCTGATTAATGTTGACATGCCATCTTTGTTTATGGGCTCACATCAGCTGTTTGTAGCATCTAGTGCTGAAACATTAAACGGCTTCCACGGGCCTTTTTTTTCTCTTTTTCATTTTTACTGCCGTTGAGCAAATTAAAAGTAGACAGGTGGACCTTTTCCTTCCCGGCGGGGGAAGCCGCGGGCTCTCCGCGGTATGCGCCAATTACAGTGTTTTTCCTTCTCCCCCACGCGCACCCCTGACCTGCAGGAGTAGCTGCTGCCAAGCCAATGACTCAGGGCGACTTGTTTTCCGTGCGGCAGCTCGGCCCGGTGGTGACAAAGCAACCGTTTATCACTGCGCTTAAAGAGCAAGTCCTTTTTTTTGCCGTCTCTATGATTGACGATTGACCGTTATCTCTACTGGAAATATTTTCTTCAAAGCCCTGTTGTTGCTCGGAGCTTGGATTGCATTTGCTTTGAGCACCTTTACTGTCTGTCCAACCCCCATCAGGCTACTTTCTTCTGACTGTGAGCCTATCCTGTTTTTCTCATTACCAGAACAATAAATATCAGAGCACTCAGGGTCTCTGTTATGATATCTTTATCTCGTGTGTGTATATGTAGAAGATGGAGATGCAAACACTGGCTTTTATCTTACCCCCTCAATGCAACAAGTGAAGTAGGTCTTAGGGGCTTTATTTGACAATGTTGATTTGTTGTGCAGAGGAGAGAAGGGAGCCTAAGCGAGATGAGTGCTTTTCGGAACAAAAAACAGAACTGGGTGTCCTCTCATTCAGTCTTTTTTGCTTCCAGTCTCTTTGCTTTTTATTTTCTCTGATCTCCCTCCACCGTCTCCACTCGGTTTACCTTTAACATTTCAAGAAATATCCTTAACCAAAGTCATCTTTTCTTCAGTTTACTTTATTGCTTTTTGTCCTGAGTGTTTTTGTGTCTTTAAAGTTACTCTGCCGCCATGTTTTTTTGTCTTGTTTTGTGTGTTTTTTTTTAAACTCGCTCCTTTTATAGATATTCTTGCTAACTGTAATACATTTTCACAGTCTTACCATGAAAGGTGGGTTCACAGATATTGTGCCGGCCAAAGTTGAGTGGTTTGGTGCTTTAATGGGAAAAGCGGGATGTCAAATTGACCCATGTGTTTCGTTTCAGATGATAAGCCTGTCCAGGAGGAGATCTGGGTGGTGTGCCAGCATCCGGAGTGTCCTGACCGCCGAAGGGCTTCTAAGGTAAGTCCGTTGAAACTTGAAGCTCGTTCTCTGCAGGAACTCATTTTTACTAGCTGCCATTAAGTCTTAGAGCACCATTTTCTTCCACATTATGGGTAATACCGTCAGTCACTTTTGTGGGTCATAGATTAAATAATTAAAACGAATCACGTATCCTTCCATGAATTATGATGCAACAGCTCAGCCGCCTATCTTTGGTCTACAGATAAGCCTAGCTTTTTTAAACCATAGCTAAATCCCTCTACTGACCACTGAGAACTTTAAGATGTGTAAGGCCGTCTTATGCTATTCTGAAAGCAAGGAAGTCCTGTTCCATTAAATTAGACGTGATGTGTTAAGTATGGAGATTCTGATAGGGGAAGTGTGTTTTCTTTGAACCGAACAAAGTTAGCTATTTACAGCTTTTGCACTTAGCCAAGTTAAGCTAACGAGCCTCTAGCTTTTGCCTACTAAGCCTCTTTTTTTTATACAATTACCACTTGCAGATATTTTTTGGCAACCGATCGTGTTGGTGTCACATCCCAATGTTGTTCCTGGTACTTTTCCGTGGCATTTTGCAATGGTTGGCCCCAGGAAACACATAATTGTCACTTTCAACAGAGCGCAAGTTTGAGCCGCAGGAGTCGGATGAACGAGCGGCGCAAAGAAAATACGGTTTTAGTCAACGTTATTCATTTTATGTGGCTTAAAACCAATAAGAAAAAAGACAAATTGTGAATAATTTGGAATATCCACAATCATTTTTTACATTTAATCAGGACTGGAGTGTCTGTAGGTGACCTAGAAGTCTGAATTTGATCAACTTGAATACTGTTTGCACACTACACTCTTTCAGTTGATTTTTGCTTATCAGAAATAACCTAGAATTGAAAAGGATTATAACTTGGATGATAAGTCCCCAAACATTAACATTGAGGCATTTTTCAGAAATCTTTACAACTTAGCATATTATTATTTTAAACGCAAATGAAAAGCCTTCAATACTTGCAGCAAATGGAACCAAGTCAGTTTCTGACTGAACTAAACCTTAACTGAAATGATGGGATATTTTAGTTATAAAGAAATAGACACTTATGACAGGGCCTTATGAGAAAACAGCATTTTGGTAGTCCAGCAGTCTGACAGGTGAAGCAAAGTGCTGAAGCTGCTTCTCTTCTTTTAGGTGTAAAAAAGGGGTGTGAGTCTTGGGGCTCTGTGTCTGGCCACCAGACTGTGAAACAAATTATTCCTTTGAAGCGTCTGGTTTCTGAAAAATGGGCAGAAGTCCAGGGGAAACCGCCATAGACTCTGGTTTGTCGGTCAGTCTGGGTTTTTTTTTGCTTTGCTGGCTCTGTCTCCTCGCCTGCCTCCTGCCAGCAGAGAGGGGCAATAGACGGACTTTCTCCTTTCAGCCGAGATGCTGTCGCCTGCTGTCCTATTTTCCCAAAAAAAACAATGAAAAAGGAATGTGAATGGACATGTACAGAGAATAAGATGGTTACATATAGTTGCTCTCCATGGCAACTGTGAATAATGAAGTGGGGAGAGGAAGAAAAAGCACAAGTACTCAACCTGAACTGCCTCATTCCCTGTTCCCCATATTATGCATATACTCTCACCTAAATACTCTTTTTTACCCTTAAAGACAAAATCCCCGCTGAATCTCTTATACTCTTATTTAACATACACCTCTTGGTTGTTGCATTTGTGTTTCATAGAAGTGCAAATGAGGCAGTCCATTTCCTCTGTGGTCACCGGTGAGCGTGGAGGTTATTATGGAAGAGGATTAGGAAGAGATGTATCTCTCTGCAGAGTGTGACTGACGGCTTGACAGCAGAGACAATCCTGCTCCGTCTGTTTACCCACCATGAGGAAAAATAAACGGCAACCGTTCTCTTTGTGGAATCATGGCGGGATAAAACTTTGGACGAATGTTAGCTTTTTCCTTTATCGTGCGTCTGACGGTAACCGGAAATCTCTCGGCTTCTCTGTGCTTCTGGTGTTTCATATCTTAACTGATTGTGTTTTGATGACATTACATTCAAACATTAAAAGAATGTCCTTTAAAAAATTTGAGAAACATATAAAAGTGGAAGGCTAAAGAAATGTCCGCGCTACAAGCTAAGGATCCAACAAACGCCTAAGCAAGTGGATGTTCAGTTGAGTCCAGTCACTAAAACATCAAGATGTTATTTTTAAGAACGTTGGATGGAGACGGTGAAGCTGAAGCGTGCCAAATGATAGAAGAGCCTGGACTGATGGTCAGCAGCAACAGGTCGGATGAAGGGAGGAATTCTCCCCAGAGCCTGGACTGTAGCATAATCAAATCAGTGTGGAGCAGAAGGCAGCCAACATCCAAAGAAGAGCCCTGTGATGTAGAATAAGAAGAAAAAGAAGAAATCCTCATGAAGACTGGTCAGAGAAACTAAAAGAAAGCTTGTCTAAAAGGGTTAAGGCTGTAAAAAATAGGCTGCTTTGACTAAATTGACTCTGAACCTCATTAGAATTTTACAAATGTAACTATTTGACTTGGCTTCCTATGCTTTATTTGAGTTTGGTTTGCATATCTTTCCACCCTAACGAAAATTGTGTTTCACTTATCAATGCATGGAGAAACATACCAAAGCCGATAAATGTGGAGAAAAAAACAGAAACATGAATTTCTGGGGAGCATGTTGGGCTCGCTCAAAAGGATATGCGGGCTGCGGTTGTTTATACACCAGCCAAAATATGCCCCTCGGACCTGACCCCAAGCAAACCCGGTGGTTTCAGTTGTTTCCTCTCAGAGAGCCGATGAAGATTTCTTATTTACATTTAACTGTGCGTTAATTGAGTCTGATTCCAGTGTCATTGCCCAAAAGAAATTAATTAGGTTATTACTTCTTACAGTAGCATCATGCACCAGGGTTTGCTACGTAACACCAACAGTCCACTAGTGCTATTCGTGAAGTTAATCAATTGAGGTGAATTGAGTTATGTCAGTTTAAATATGGTTTTTATTGCGTAAGAATCCTTTTTTTGTTTTTAATATACTAGTTTTACATTTCAAGTTGGTGTTGTCTTTTGGGGTTCGCTCAATAGTTACACGTGTCATCTGTAACAAGCTTTAAACAGCAGGGGGCAATGTCATGGCAACCCTGCCCTCCAGGAATCCGTGCTTGTGTGTTCTCTTCATGAGCTCAGTCATTGTCTGCGTTTGCTTGACGGGTAAGATGCACATTTCTGAAAAGAACCGGGACATAAATATCCCTCGACTTTCACCCAATCCACCCACTGAACAGATGTAGGCACGTCAGAGATTTTTTTCTCTCTCTTTTTATTGTTTTTTTTTTTTTTACTAAAATCAACTTTTAAATTTCTCTTTGACTTTTGAAAAGACTTGTTTCTTTGATATGCTGGCGGCTTGGCAACGGGACACAGAGCAGACAGGCAGACGGTCTTAGGCCGGGCCCTGCACAGCATTTAAATCCCCCTTTTATTTCCAGACAGGCCTGCCTTTGAGTCTCCTTCTGCTATATATCAGCTCCCGACAGGACTGCAGCGCTTCTAGTCACAGCATGACGGACTGGGACCTCGCCGGGCTCACCTAGACCATAATTTACCGAAAGCCTCCCAGGTGTCGCTCTCTCCTCGTGCTACTGTGGCTCTACACAGCAACACTCATGAGATTTCTGTCAACATTTAAGATGGCCCAACCCTTGTTAACTGGGGGGTTTTGTAATTGTGTTTGTATATTTTGGGTTTCTTCAATTTCAGCGGGATTTACAGGTGTTAAAAGATAACGTCGAATCCAGAGATGGCTCTAATCTAAGCTGGAAGGATTCATTTCATATAGCCCCGGTTAACACTCATTGCTAGTCTGAGCTTGCTAGTCGATATTCCCCCTGATTGCTTACCATCCCCCCCCCCCCCCGTTTTTTTTCTAACCCAGAGTTCTATATTTCCTTAGCTGCATCAGCTCCGACAAGACAGGGCAAGATAACTGGAAAGGTGTGGGTTTCTTAGGAAACAAGCTCCTCTGTTTCCAAACAGCTGGGGGCACAGGGATTTCTTCAAGAAAGCAAAGAACCAGTGGATGAGGAAATGTGTCAGTCAGCTGGTTTGCATACTCTGTAAGATTTTTACTTTCGTCCGAGAAAATAAAAGTCAAGAAACTCCATTTAACAGAGCTTGAAAAGGTATGGAAGGTATAGGTTTAGAAACGTAAATGGATTGAGGCTATAACAAAATATCAGTGAAAACGTTACAAAGAAACAAATATATAAAAAAATGTAAAAAAAAATGTTTGTAGTCTATGATTTCTTTCAAGAATTGCAGTCATCTAGGTTTTACAAAAAGCTCCAGACTGGAAGGAGCTTTTAGTCATTTGACACATCCTATAGAAGTGTGAATAAATGGCGTGACATTAGTTTCTTTGATTTTATGTTGACCAGGATGATCGAGTAAAAACAAAAATGAAAGGAAGTTAAAACTGCGGTTGCAACCGGCTTTCAGGGAAATTGTCTAAAGAGTGCAATCCAGCCGTAAGGGTTTCTAGAGTTTTATGGTAGGAGCAACACATTAAACTCAAACATCTATAACATAACATATCCATACATTTTTCAAGGTTTCTAAACAAGAAGTCTAAAGGATCTGCAAGCTCTACAATATGTGAACACTGCACTAAATGTTGAAGAAGATTTGGTCAGTGACTGCTGACCTGAGTTGCTGCTTTGAAGTTCTTACACCACCCCACCAGCAGAACATAAACCAGGTTACATATCTGCTATTGCAGAGGAAACACTGGTTCTGATTGTCCTCAGGCTCTCCAGAAACTGGCCAGTGTTTTCTTTTATTGGGGTTTGTGTTCATCCTCTGCAACCCACATGTCCATGATCTTGACAAGCTTTGTATCCTAGTAGCTCGGTGGATGGTACACTACAAAGTCATGTTGATTGGTTCTCTGAGGAATAAACGTTTCAGGAACTGACCAAAGCTATTACTGTGAAGATCTTGGAAAGTTACACACAGCTAATCATGGAAAATGGGGCTTTGAAAAACACTGACTTCAGTCAGAGTCATTTGGACATTAAGTCAGCCAAGACGGTTACCTTATCGCCTCCTAGCCTGACCATTGAGAAACCCTGTGTTTACTTGGGGAAGTATGAGTGAACATGTTCTTTTCCAGCCTTTTGGGCCCTGCCTCTCTAATAGACTAACACATTCTCACACACAACTCCCTCGGAGATCTTTTGCTTGATTTAAAGCAGGGACCAACAGTCACTCTGATTGTCTGAAATGATTTTACCAAAGATTTACATTTCTTCACTTTTTCTCCAAAGCACTCAAGCATTTCTAACGCCTGTTCCTTTTCAAGTACTTTAAAAAAACTCTAATGACACTCAAGTACTGGCTCCTTGCATTTCCTGCAGGCTTATGCCCAAAAATACCCAAAATCTTAAACTCTTGGTAACTAAGAATCTGTAGATAGTGTAACATAAAAAAATAGATATAAAGGTCAGAATTTCCTGGCTCATGTTCATCTACTATTACAAAGTTGATGTTTTTTTTTTGTCAATTTAAAATATTAAAGAAAAGATCATTACCATGCCAAACACCACATTCACCATTCAATTTGATATCATGGCTAAGACCACCATTTGGTACCAACGGAGCAGGAATGCCCTCAGATCTTAGTGGAAAATGTTTGTGAGATGTTTTAGACTACTTGGAGTAGCAATCCTATGGCTTCTTTAAGACCTGACGGTGTATTTCATGAGGTGTAGACTCTGATTCCTGAAAAGACATGTTTTCTAGGATTTACCTCTCTAAAGAAAACAGTCATGAGCAATATTATCAACCATATGACTGGTGACCATTACTATTACTGACCAAACACGCCCTTTCCCGGTCATTGGGGTAACCTACAGCAGCAGTTTGACCAATCAGGACAATAATGCACCTGCCCACATTGACAAGATTTACTTAACAATGGCTCAACGAAAGCTCAAGACTACAACCAGGCCTCAGATTCCTAGTCTGATCAATTATCTACGGGATTTTCCGTAATAAAACTGATTTATGACCGCCATCATTAACCAGATGGTTGATGAGTGTGATTTATTTTCTTTTTTTTCATTTTTAAGTCATATTGAAGCACACAAGGCTAAACAAAACAGCATTGAAGCCTCATATTTGATGAGATTTGGTTCATAATGATTAGTTTAGTTTGTTTACCTCACGTTTCTGATTCGTTCCTTAGAGGCTAAATCTCGTTGTGGAAAACTGGAAGTCGAGAGTTTTTCTTTTGAACCAAGTTTTATCTTGAGATTTTCCAGGATGGGTTGTATTCTACATATAAACCGACGACTTGCTTCCTTGTTTTTGTTGCAAAGCTTACTTTTCTTTGTAAAGTGTCTTTGCTGATGCTTGATATTCCAGTGTTTATGTAGACGTTTCTTTCTAGTTAAGTCAGACCGTTGAGGATCTATGACAGCTCATTGTTGTACAAACACACAGACTTACTACACTGTAGCCAAATTGGATCTTCCGCCCCTGGTTATTCCAGTACTATCGTGAGATGTGTTCATCCAAAGAGTGAAACTGATTATTCTGACTGTAATAGAGCCGCTTTCTGTTATCTATTTTAGTTTCACTTGGTTTTGGAAAATGTGCGTCATCTCTTCAGCTGAAATTCTTTTGTGCTGTTCCGTGAACTACGTGGGGAAAAATGAAAGAAAAGTAGTGGAGTCAAGTTTCCTAACACAATTTATCCAATCTCATCGGAAGAATGTTACATTTTGCACTCAGGTTGATAGATCTCCATATAGCGTAGATGATTTTAAACCATGTCGGCATTCTTTTCTTTGTATCATCTGAGCTCTTCAGATCCCAAACACTCATATTTAAACATTTTTGTGAAATGTTGGTTGCCAGTGCCGCCGTTATGCACACTTGGGCAATGGTGTACCAAAGCAAAACCCTTTCTTTGATTGTTCTTGTATTTAGAGAAATCCATCTTAAGACAAAAGGTGACAAAACTCTTCATACGAACAACTCTATGAACTATAACCTTCTCGGTTATAGGAATAATAAACATCCCAGCACTCCAAATCTGCCCACCACGATCAAATGATAAGAAACAAAAAACTTAATATAAACTAGGGCTCCTTTCTAGGCCAATGGCATATTCTACTTGTTGAACTTTTTTACTGTTTGTTGAGTGAAGCGTTAATGGTTTGTGGACCAATCAAAACTGTATTGGTGGAGACATCTTGAATCCTGCTTTTATTTAAGCATTGCTGTTCGATTAAAAAAAACTAAGAATCGTAAAAAACATGCAAACATTCAGTAATTTTTTAGATTTTACAGAGGGCTCATTGATCACTCCAAAGTTAATGTAATGTTCATATTGCCTCAATGAGTAATGGGCTCTCACACAGACCAAAATAATGATAGAATAACACTGAAATGTGTTAAAGGGAGTGTCAATCCATCAGGGCAAGTGGAAAGAAAAACATTTTAAAAGTCATCCAGCAATAATAAACAAGCCGGACACTGACTTATGTGTCTCCATCTATACATACAATGTCTCCTCAGGAAGTATAAACACCAGAGAGGGGGCTTGAACCAGGGATAGCAGGTCAGCTCCCCAGGAGCATCCCAGTCAGGAAGCAGCATGGCAGCAGGACAGGGCAATAACAGGAAGGGGGTACCTGAATGACACTCCAGTGGAAATGGCCTTGAACGAGCTGACCAGTGACAAAGGTTCAAAGACTAAAAAGAGATGCGGAGGAAGCCTCCACAGTGGAGATAGGTTGAGAAAACAACCCCCTACCCCAATATCCCTCGCATGCAAAGAGTTCTCTCATGGGAAGCTCCACCAACTGGTGGTGTTGAGTTTTGTTAATAAGCTAAACAATAACCGGTTAATGGTATGCTTTGGGTATGGCACTTTTGTATGAAAAATGTCAAGTCTGCTGTCTTCTGTTTCGGCTTTGAACGTGAACGAGTGTCTCCATTTTGAAAAGACTCTTAAAGCAAAGCCGTCCATGAAACTGTGGAGCTTTAAGCTCAACAGTTGAGGGCATGTCTGTCCTCAGCCTTGTTGTTTTCATAGTCGCATCTCCCTTTGTTTCCCATCGTTATTTAAGGTTGAACGCTGAGAGGAGATCAAAAGTTATTATTGGTGAGAGGTATACACTAAGGGGCAAGCGTCAAGGGAGGTTTTTGGGTGTTTTGCCCCCTTGTTACTCCGCCGGTGCTTTTTCTAATCCGTTGGGGTAGTTCCTCCACAGATGTCCACTCTGTTAAACCAGTCCCATAATTAAGGCCGGCAGCCGGGGGTGGGGGTGGGTATTGGTTTTGAACAGGTTATCTTGTGGGGTTGAGGTATTAAGATCTACCCCGTATGTCTTGTTTTGACGATGTCACCCCCAACTTCAATGGTATGAGTTTTTTTGGGGGGGGTTGTTTGTTTCTTTCATGTGAGCTAGCTAATGGTAGAGGGATTTATTCAAAGCTCATTTCAGATTACCCACAATGGCAAAAGAGTAGTGGGATGGCCATACCACACAGTACCACTAAACACTTTCAAACGTTTGACAATCCAGTATAATGTCAACACAGTATAAGTCAAAGATCATATAGGTATTTAAAAAAATGTACAGGAAAGATGTTTTTTAATAGGACAATGAAATGTTTTCATTTAAATGCTGCATTTCTATAGATGAGTCATGAGATAAGACAAGCTAATCTTTATTTTTCACAAACACAATTATAAAAAGTACAATTTGCAGTGTTGTTTTTTTGTTTATTTATTTATTTTGTACCAGCTTCCATTTGCAATAGAAAAAAGAAAAGGTTCAATTGGAAAATGTTCTATATAAAACAAAATTAAAGTACCTGGGCGGAAGTGCTACATTCCTATGTTTAGGGGTGTCTTCTTGTCATATGCGAAATCATACGCCACAGGCCAACTTAATGAGTTAAAAATAAAAAGTAAAAAAAATGCGTCCAATCCGGAGCCAACTTGACAACTGCATCTTTTATTTGGATTTAGAGATTTAATCAGACAATTAAAATGCTTCCAAGTGATCTGATCCAGCTTAATCAGAAATGCCATTAGAGAGATATCTGATTAGATTAAGAAGGGAGGGATGAGTCTTTGGACAGTCTGATTTTTTTTTCTCTGATTGTAATGAAAATGTTCTCCGTCTGGTTTGAAGACATTGGAGTGTGAAGGGATTTTGTGAGTTTCAGGGGAAAGAAACATGATGGAATCAAAACATAACTGCTTTGCAGCACTTGTTTTGAACTGTTTTTTGTGCTGCTTCTTTGTTTTCTTCTGAAATTTCAAGTTTGCAGCGTGAGATTTGCATCATAACTGAAATTGTAAGATTTCAGTCACATTTCTCTGGAAGCCATGTATCTCGGTGGAAATTTGCACAGTCTCGTATATGACTTGGGTTCATTAGGAAGCTCCTCCTTACCAGTCTATGAACTTTAATCCACAGGAAGGGGCGGGCAGTGAGCCGTGCTGCGGAGCTCTGAGATGACCCTCCCAGTTCTGTTTTGTTGGGTTTACTGCCTATACACTCAACAAACAGTGGTGCTCGATCAGCCAGACAGCAGAAAAATAGACTTTATAACATCATCAAGCTTTATTTTCTCGGATTCATTACAAAAAATCTGATATTCTTACAGGCTGGTACGTAACATTTTTTAGACTATCCAAGAAACAGAAAGAAACAATTGATTTTTATTATTTAATAATAAAATATTCCCAAACGGTTTATTTTGTTTTATTTTAAATGGGATCCAGACTCAGGGGTTTTGTCTGCGAAATGCAGTGTTGACAGATTTATTTCCCAATTCTTCCACTGCTCAGTCCTTTGCAAAGAAAATCATACTGAACTCCCTTATTTGACCTCAGAGTCCCGAAAGGGGCAAAGTTCAATGAGCCACTAAATTAGACGGAAAGAGTCCAGCCCAGGCGCGCGAAAAGTCATTTTTTAGGATCGTTGGGAGGAAAAAAAAAAGTTGCAACTCGATAATGCTGGTTCATCCGAGAAGTTAAATGTGGAACACGTGGCCAGTCGTCAGGGTAAAAAAAAAAAAAAAAAAACTTTTCTGTGTAACTTTGTATGAGTCAGCCAGAATGTGTGTGAACTTGTGGAGGTGTGATTAAGCGAAAAGGAGGGGTTGATTACTTCTGTCTGTCTGTGAGTCTCACCAGTCCACGGCTGTAGTAAACACACAGAAGCTCTGTCTCTGTTGCTCTGTCACAGTCTAAGTGTTCGGCATTCTCCTGAGTGAGTGAGTTTGACTCAGCCTGGACTAAAAAAACCCTTCACCACCTCCGGACCGCTGGACGTTGGGAGATATCGATTGGTTATTCTACTAAGTTTCACAGAGGTTGGTTTTCCTGGGAGGCATTCTCAGGCAAGTATAACGATTTAACTGTCATTATGCTTAATTTTTTTCATTCGTTTACTGGAAAAGGGTGACTTAAGATCACCAAGATATAACGGACAGCTTTATGACTTTTTTTGGAAATGTCTCCTAATGGCCCGCAACAGTATTAGCTCCCACAGTTCTTGTTATCTGTAAGAAAATAGATCTAGATGTTTCTTTTCACTAGGCGTTGTTAATCATCTGTATTGTCCGAGTCAGAAAGGGTCAAAACATCAAATAGAAAAATGGTCATAAGCTCTAACGGAGAGTGGAGAAACACCCCAGTGTTGTACTTCCGTGCTTGACATATGCAGCCCTGATTGATTGGAGTGATTAACTGATTAGTTAAGTACACAGGCTTTTCACAGACTGCCCTGTTTTTGTGTAGTAGTCGTCCGTTTCGGCGCACACATTTCCATCAGCGCAGAGCAGCACCTTAAGTCTGTTTTTCCTTCGAAGTCTGCATATTCCACATCTGCTTCTTATATCAACAGACCAGTGTACCCCTTGGCACCCGCCAGCGTTCTCCCCTTTCCATAGCCTTTGTAGAAAATTGAAAGTGGTTTTCCCAATGATCAATTTCCAAGTAATATTAGAAACAGCTTGGGTCTAAATCGTCGTTCGGCCGAAGCTCTAATTTGACTTGGAATACTCACTTTTTCCTCATTTTCCTCTCACTTCCTCCTTTTTTGGTCAGTTCACCACCTTCCTGTCTGTCTCTCTTTCTTCTCCTGCCCTGAAGCTATGGATAGGAAAGGCTGGTTGCGTCACAGTCCGGCCAGCGTTGCTCCAAACTGCAGTCGGTAGACTTGACTTTTTTTTTTTTTAAACGGAGGGAGAGCAGCTGCTGGTGAGTTGAGCATTTTCTCGAGTAGCCGTTTTTGATCGCGCTAAAAACCAGTGATTTCCCAGCCTGAGCTTTGTTTGGTTTTCCAGCTTCTGGGGAAATAAGGAATCTCATCCTCTGACTGCTCTGTTCTGTGACGAAAGCATGACGACAACGTTTGTCATCTGTGTGTCGTGTAAATATCTGAGAGTGTCTCAGCCTTGGGCATCATTATATGTCTCTATTTGTAACTGATCTGAAAACAAGTAGATATTTAAGCGTAAAAAGGTTGATCCTATCTCACTTGAACCTTTTAATTAATTTTAAATACATATAGGGGAGCAAAATATGTCCTATAAGCTGGAGGAGGTGGGAGTTGTCATTTTTTTCAACTTGAACATGAGATGTTACAAATGAGGAAGTGATATTTTTCTTGTGCAAACTTCACTGCGTGTTGAAACATACCTTTTGCTGGAATGCATATTCAACCTTTCCCAACGGGATGGGAAAAACAAAACCGTGGTGTGTCTTTTGCGAACGTCCGTTATCTCTCGGCGGCTTTTTCTTGCAAATGCTCTCACGCTGTGTTCCCTATGAGAACAGCTGGGTTTTGTGGAAGTTTATCTTTAGGTTATTTGCATGACACGACGATCACGACGGAGACTGACAAGATAAAGTGGATGTGACAAAGGTTGTATAGTGTTGATGCTTTACGAGGATAACAGGGGAGTTAATGATTACTTTGGATCCACACATCATTGTCACATAGCTGAGAAGATGGGGAAACAAATGAAACATTTGTCCGTCTCTAACATATGTTAAAATAGACTATTTTCCCATTTCTCCAAAGTGCCCGCTTATACGTAATCCTGGAAAATACCATCCTCATCCATTATGTGTGTCACTGCTCAGAGGAGGATGATATTATGAAATATGTTGTGTACAGTTACAGTAATCTGTCTGGTGTCCAAATCCTATGAAATAAACACACGAGTCACGCATGCTGACCAGACTCTTGAATGAATCAGATCCACTATAAGGGATTTTTTTTTTTTGTATGTGTAATATGAAACCGCTGACAGCTGGTCGGATCCAGGAAAACTTGTCACGTTGTTAGAAAGTGTCCGAGCGGCCAAAAAAAATCACCGGGTCAGTCGGTCTTGCAAACTTATTTTAAAAGAAAGCAAAGAAGAATGGCAAAATGATTTCCTAACTCCAGAGTAAACATCCAGCGCAGTTTACAGACAGACATCCTGCTTGAACTTGGATCGGTCAGACTGTCCAGAACACTGACTTTTTTCTGTGTGCTAAGTCATTGTTCCAAAAGTGGATTGTTACCATTATAGCGGCACTCAAGGTTTCTACTTCAATCTCAAGTGGCTTAGATAAGATGGCGAAACTGTTTGCTGATTGACTATTCATTAAACATCCAACCTGAAATCCAACCATACAATAAAAGTTTTACAATTGTTTCCAGAAAAAGCACTATGTCTAACTCCAATTAGAGCACAAGTCAAAGAACTGAGATGAACAATAGGTCTATTTTCTATCCTCTTTTTAAGATTTTCTTTTTTACCGATAGAACTTGTACGTTTGTCCAATGCAAGGTGGAGCAAAAATAATACTCATCTAAATACTTGTGTATTTAGCTGAGTTGCCTTTGCAGTTGCTTGGTTTTCAGTTAGTTTCTAGTCAAATCTCAAATTAATGAAAGTTTATATAAGTTTGAACCAGACGTTTTTCACCAACCGGTTTGAAGCAAACAAACTGGGCTGTATAGAGTCACTTGAGGGAAATTTAGTACAAGTAGCTTTCCTAAAGCTCTGATGGACTTTATACATGGAAAAAAGCAGCCATAACTTCTTGAGATAATTGCGTAATTGCATTAGATCCTGGAAGATTTTGGTGAATCACCAGAGTCAAATTGGTCGTACAAAATTTGCAAAGTCATTTCTGTTACCTCAAATGTGTATGCAGTTTTCTTAGAAATGTTTCATTTTCCGACACCTTTTTTTTAATCCCATCCCCTTAATGCCCCTAAAACAAGATTAGAAATCCAGTTTATGTCATTTCCACGCATTACTGCTTAATATTAATTTTTGCTTCTGACGGCTTTCAAATTGGGTGTTAGGCATTTCTTCTCAAGTGCATTTAAGATAAATAAAGGACCCTGATCATATGAAACCTCCACTTTGTATCATTTAGTTCCTTGAATTGGTCCAGATCTTTACATCAACTCACTTCACAGCTGACTGATCCATCTGTCCTCCACACTGAGAAAAAGAACATTTAAGTGTAACTTGTTGACAATTCTCCATTACACCAGATAATTATGTTCATGCAAATTGCAGCCGTCATTTCAGCTGATAAAGCCAGCATCTTTTATATGTCTGCAAAATATAGCCGAGTCAAAGCTGCTTATGGTTGAAAATACAGTCTTTTACATGAACGTCTCATTTCAGAAGCGTGCTTGCTCTTTAGAAAAGCATTGGAGACGTTGCTGTTCTCATTCAGATTGTATTTATTTAGATTCAATTATTGCCTTCGCATATGTTTGAGTAATGTACACACACTGCCTCTGTTCGAGACGTGTGTGAGGAGTCTGGATTGCCCGGTACCACGGAGAGGTAGGGCCGGCTAATGGGGAACAGGCGTGCAGACGGGCAGGCGGTGTCGTTGCATAAGGCCCTGCTTTAAAAAAAAAAAGCCCGGGCCTGGCTCTTCTCCTCGGCCTGCTCTCTTAGCCAGAGGACAGATGGCAGGAGAAGAAAGCGAGCGAGCAGCGGTGGCTCCGTGTCATGGCACCGCTCAACAGATGCGTCGTTTATTTATTGGAAAAAGCAAATCCGACCTGGGCGAGGCGTGCCCTCGCTCCCTCTTTGATCCGCCAGGAGCTTCCCCCCCTCGCTCTGTTTTCAATCCCGGCTACAGGGCTACCGCTAATGGCAACTCTGTTTAGTGTTTAGGAAAAATCGGCCTGTTCCAGCATCCAAAGGGAGGCCCTGTGACGTCCCAAAAGGGGGAATGAAAATGGCATTTTTAAGAAAAAGACATTGTAAAAGTAACTCATTGTGATAAAAGACGCACTTATTCTACTAGAAATGAACCCTTTTTTGTTTTTTTTGTTGAAAATCCATCTTGTTTGATGCAAAAGAGTTATATATTTAGTAATGTAGGTGCTTTTTTTAATTCCTTTTTTGCCAAAGGGATGATTAAGACTGCTGTCTGAGGATTGGCTCAATTCAAAATCTGTTGTGTAGATTATTGATGCATAATGGTTATGACTTTGGATCACTTTTAAGATTTTTTTCTTTTTTTGGGGTTGTTTTTTTTTAAAGTTTGTAAGTAAAAGAAATATGCTCTGAATGATAAAACAAATCATTTTTAAAAGTAATGTGGGTCCTGAAAAGACAGTTGCCAGCTGGATTGTGAATGACCCTATAGCTAGATCACGAGGATGTCTAATTATCCAGCCATAAAGAAATTGAATTGATGTGATCGTGTCCCACAACCATTCAGCCAATCAAACATGGAAGCAGCATTTTTTTAAAATTAGATACTTGGCAGCTGATTGGATGAAGCGCCCACCTGTCAGAGCTCCATCGATCGGATTTTCAAAGGAAATACAAGGAATACATACATGGAACAAGGTAGTGAGTAGTGATTTTCTTCTGATATCCAAATTAGATTGAATGATTTGAGTGTGATTTTTTTTGTTTTGCCTTTGTGTTGGCAATCAAAGTGAAAAAAGTCACTATTAACAAGTGTCATTATTTGTCATCTAAAGCAGTTTTTCATCCGTTTTCATGTAGATGAACAGCATGGAGGTGTGGCATTAAAAAAAACCTAGTCAACAGGCAAATAAACGACATTTTGAATCGATCGACGGTTCTTAAGCAGATGACAGTGCTTGGCATTTTCCAGTCGGTTCCATGGGGTACATGGTCGAGGGGTATTTGTTGCTCAGCCAGTTAAAGTTGACTTTCTGTTGTCTCAGCATTGAACTGGGTGATGTGTTCCCTCAGGACAAAGGTCCCAGCATCGGCGCATTTGGCTGTGAGGAGGAGACGTTTGTCAGCTGTAGACTATGAACCAGCGGTGATGTGGACTCACGTCTGACTCCAGTTCGACTCCGATTATACTGGACGCGTACGGCGTGTGAGCCGGTCCGACCAAAGTCTAGTCTGGATGTTAGACTGACTTCCCCCCGGGAGTCATGCTGTTTGAACAAGACCGTGCATGACTGGAGCTGGTCGAGTGCTAACCAATCGTTTGTGTACGTGTAGGTGTTTATTGGAATGCACTGAGAGCTGCACTGAGAGGGGGGAATAAGACAAAAGGTACTCCAGTGAAAGAAAGGCAAGATGAGGTGACTTTTGAATGACTGATGAGCTGAAATGTGTGGATGGTAACAGCTCACCACAAAGGAGAATGTCGAACAGTTGCCAAAAGCTGGTTTGCAAGTCAGGACAGGAGCTTCAAGCATCCATTCCTCTCCGAGCATGGTGATTATTAAAGTTGGCTCAAGTGATTTAAGAAATGGAAGTCACTCGCAACTTCAATAAAGAGCAAAGAGCAGGCGGGATAGATGAATGCCCTCGGATATATTTTGATGCTAAGAAGTTTGATCCACTGCGCATAAATGGCATTTTTAGTGCTTGGTGTTGTTTTAAGGTTAGAACAAAAACGGGGAGCTGACTTTGCTCCATGGCTGTGTGGTTAGTATGACAAACAGCTGTGTGTGTGTGTGTGTGTGTGTGTGTGTGTGTGTGTGTGTGTGTGTGTGCGTGTGTGTGTTATAGTAGAGGTGAGGCCTCTGTTTTCGCAATATGCCAATAAGAGATAAGGTTTTTTTCTTTTTCTCCTGTATGTTTTTCTGTCAGGCTCGGTAGGTTTACGTGCTGCAACTGATTCCCACTTCCGGACCACAGGATTTCTGAAATATGCATTTACATGTCTTAAAAGCAAAAAATAATTAAGATTTACGAAAGTTTGACATGTGGCTTATCTCGAGCACTGCTAACCATCATGATAAAACATTGTTGTTGGAACCTTTAACCTCTTTCCTATTGCAAAAAACAAAGTGCGTTATTTTCAGGGCAGGTCAGATTTCACAGTGAAAATCACAGAGGGGTCAGCTGTAGGTGATTTGATGTTAAAAAGACATATTTGTCCGAGTTGATGTTTCAGAAAGTTCAAAGCTTAGTTCGAACCATCTCATCTTCAGTTATAGTCGCTTCTACCAGCTAAAAATGCTTGTGCTGCTCTTTAATTGTGGTGGGTGCTGAGGGCAGATGTTGGCCAAACCAAACAATTAGTCTTTAAAGAGACTTCATTTGAAAGAGTTAAAATAGAATGTTCAAGGACAGCTCGGATGAATTGTATACCTCAGTTTTGTAGGCATGGATCCTTTGCTTTGATAATGTACTAATACTGCTTACAGGGTATGATACAGTTATTTAATTTATAACTTTATTTTCATTCAGTATATTTTTCACACGTAACACAATGGCACTGTACATTTTTAAATGTGCAGTACAGTTGCAAATATGCATAAAAAGGAGGAATTTCAAGCTGAAAAAAAAAAAAGAGAAAAATATAACTACCATCTGAAAAGGATGTCCTTAAATAAGAGAGATACACCTGGTCCTTCAGTTAATCCATTTATGTTTCTTTGACTAATTTCCAATGGTGTACGTAGAAGGGTGGTTGTAAATAGGAAATTATTAAAGGAATGGAAATGGGAGGAGAGGCTGAGCTCTTCCAAATGATATAAGAAATAACATAAAAATCAAGATGAATTCTACAAGAGTCCAAACCTCATAATTATTAATTCAGTTTGGGATCATCTTGACAGAGAATAGAACAAATGCATTCAACATCCAAAAAGAGGATTTGGGATGTCTTTCAAGAAGCCTGGAAAACATATCCTGTTGAACTCTTAAAAGATATGACAAAATGTGAAATGAGGGTTGAGGCTGTTTGAAGAGTAAGATGGATCTACCAAACATTGTCTTCATGGAAGGTAAATAAAGTAATAGAAAATGTTAAAAACTATTTTTCTTTTGTTCAGTGTGTCTGTTTATGTTTACATCCTTCATAATGGCTTCCATTCGGTTCTTTTCTAAGGACTAAAATTGATGTACAGAAATGATGTGCATTTAGTTTTACATCCCTGGTGTTCTTATCTTTCCATTCTGCCTCCTTTTAAAAAAAGCTTTAAAAAGCTTTTCAAAAAAACAAAAATGGGAAGTTACCAGCTGCTTGCTGCAAAACAGTGGACTGTTAATGGGACCGATGGTAGGAATTAAAGTCATTAACCCTAATGCTCGATCAAAGTAATGGAATCAAATAATACCTCTGCTCCGTGCCTCTAGTTATTCCTCGTGTTTTTTCTTCCGAAGAAAGGAAGCAAAAACACGAGTTTGTTGTTTTTTTCCCTCATCTCTCAGAAGATGCATTTTGTAAGAACCATAGCCTGCAGCTTGTTTGCCCTCTTTTATCGTCGCGCAAATGTGCACATTGATTTGTGGAGTTATATAAATGATAGGTGTGCTCTGGCGGGACAAGCTGTTCCGGAGGAGGGCCGACTTAGCGTGGCGGATGCATTCAGGTTCCAGACAAATGAGAGCGAAGTCTTGTTTTTCTTTTTTTTTTCTTTCTCGGTACGAAGGCGTGATGGAGCAGATTCCTCTCAAAGCAGCGCCCTGGCGGGTGTGGCCCTTTTATCAGTCAGACCTGCTTATCTGTATTTGAATCTATTGGCGACCTTTCCCACAAACGCGTCATGAGATTCTAAACACAACGCTTTTATTGTAGACCGATTTTCCAGCTGGTGAGGATGTGGCAGGCCGTCCGGACTCATTTAAAAGTGTCCTCAAGAGCCAAAATTGAGATGGTGGTGAGGAGATGGTAGCCAAAGGAAACAGTCTGGCTGTTGTTCCGAACCCACACGTTCCGTCCGTGATCATAAATCATCTTTAAGATGCTGAAATCCAAACTTCAGATAACCACTGCTCGGTTTATTGTCTTCGGGGGGCCAGCTGTGTGAAGTAGCCATGCTAAGATCAGACTCATTGGCTTCAGTGTTCCGGAACAGTTTCTATGTTGCGTGCCGCTACAGAGAGGATTAAATGGGAGGTAATAATCTTGATTCACCTCGGAAGACACTGTCCCACAAACACGGCTTTGTCAGATCAGCGACCGCCACGCTGATTATTGATGACACAACATCACACTAGGCGTGCTTTTCTTTCCTTTAATGTGTGTGCGTGTGTGTGTGTGGGGGGGTGAATTGGAATGCTTGCAGGATGTGTTAAAACGGGGTGCGTAACGCCGGTGGACGTGTTAAACCAAGATGAGGGTTGCATAAGGGCCCGCCTGTGTGTGTGCTTGAGTGTGTGTGAAGGATATGAAGGTGGGAGGTGTCTTTTTTTTTTTTTTAGTGTGCGTGTCCACGCGTAGCGTGTTCATTTGCAATCGTGTGACCCCTCGACCACCTGCTTAATCCGGGCAGATCAGAAGCTGACATGTCAGGGACACGGACGACAAACTGGCGTGCAACATGTCGTCTCTCACGCAAGAATACAAGGCACGCTCAGCCCTCAAGTCAGCTGTTCCACGCCCTCCCCCACTGTCAGCTTCTCCTCCACACCTCTATTCATTGTTGTTGGAAAAAAAGAACTGATCCAAACCAGACGTGGTTGAATAATCAAAGTCGGGTCCTTTTTTTTTTTACCCACCTCTCAATTGATAGGAATGTTCAGTATTTGAAAAATCTCTGCTCCACATTTCTTGATCTGAATCGCATTTCTGTCAGGTGTATCATCAGATGTCTGTGGGATCAGAAGCTTTTTCTGTTTGGACCTTTTTCCATCCTGTGCTTTTGGGTTCGCTGTCCTCGTTCTTCATCCAGTGATGTACTCGTTATTCTTGGCTGAATCATCCTTTTTTTTCCTATTCTTTTCCCCCTCAGCTGCTTTAGTTGCAGCAGGAATTCGGACACCTCTGCTCCATAGCGTAGAAAGCTAACCTATCAAGCCATGTTTGTCTCCACACCTCGTGGAGAACCTTCCACTTCTGTGTGAGGACACATTCGACTCTGCCACATCAAAAAAGACTTCAGAGAAGCGCAAGTAGACAATGTTTTAGCAGATTCTGAGTAGTCAATGTTCCTTTAGAGAAAGCTCAGGGAAACACGTCAGTCCAAAGAGAGACACTTGAGCTCTTTGTACGAGCAACTTAATAACTAGGATTTAGTGATGCTTCACATTTTCCCACTTACCCAGAGTTTCTTTATATGAAACAGCTGTTTTTGTTGTTTTTTTGTTGGCTATAAGATCTGCTTCTGTTATAGAATTATCAGTTGTAACTATTTTATAGGTAATGTTTTAGGTAATGTTTCAATCAAGCATTAATTGAACTTTTTTACCCAGTTTTTGGGACATAATTTATTTGAAATAATCGCTGTGAACTGAGCTAATTGTTTGCTTCCCTCAGGGACCAGCAATCACGTCAGTATGTGCTATATTTTCATCATGATAGAAATGATAGCCAAAACTATTCAGAATTGAGAAGTAGTAAACAGGAATTATCCTTTAACTCCATGTCACGTTCCCCACAAGGCTGTCCCCCCTCGGTTAGTTTAGCCTCTGATCTCGCTCTCTTACTTTTGTCCCTCGGTCTCTTTCTATTTAAAACCTCTTGTCAGGGCTCTGCCTGGGTGCAGTGACCCTGGGTGTATAGGAGGAAAGGAGGAGTCTGTGCTTGTGGTGGCGGAGGACAGGCAGGAAAAAGGCTGCGAGGGGAGTAAGACCACCAGACCCTGGCTAGTGCAGCTTGGCTTTTTAATCTTGGCAGAGCACAGGCACCAATTAGACCGTAAGATTAAGAGGGGCTTTGTACTTTTGAAAAGCTTCTAGACGGACCTTCTTATTCTTTCCTTCTTGTCCGAGACCCCAGTCTTCAGTGGGAATCCTCGCCCGCACTTAACCCCATCCCTCCCTCCCACCGTGCCTCCGTTCTGTCCTCTTCCAGCCCTGGAAAACCGTTCCCGGGGGTTTGCGATTATACCTGGCGAGACATTGAGAGAAGTGGATTAATGAAGGGGCCTGGCAGCGTGGGCTGATGGGCTCACAGAGCTGCGTGTAGCTTAGCAGGCCGACAACTGGGACAAATCGGATGGTTACTGGATGGTCCTGGATGCCTTCAGGCACGGACAAAGGGCTAACTTGCAAAGACTCCGACTCCCATCTCCACTGTATGACGGTAGAGTACCGAGGAGAATGAAAAGATAATTTTTTAATGTTTTTTTTTAATCAAATCTGCTGATTGATTGTATTGTTTTTCCTGTTTGGTGCTCATAATCCAATCGTTAGCAAGAATATTGTGTCTATCTCGCGGTTATCTTTGAATATTGACTTGAAAGCAAACCTGCCAAGCTTGACCGCGCACGCACGTTCTGCACGCGTGTGCACAGACACGCTTGCTCCTCCCGACTACGCGGGGAAACAATGAGAGGAAGTACATTAGCGGGACCTCCATTGTGTCTCAGCATACATCCCTGCTTCCTGAGCCGGGTGTGGGCTCTGGCAGGAGGCGACACGGGAGAGTCTTCTGGCGTTGAGGTGGGCCTAGGGGCGATTTGGGGGGGGGGGGGGGGGTGTATGGATATGTCTGGGCTGAGACAGACGGATCCTTAATCCCGCAGCCTTCTGGAGCTCTGGTGCTGGCGGACCCCCCCCCTGTGACCAGGAAGACTCCCATTTGCCTGACCTGTGGTCAGGTTCATTGTTTTTTCTTCCTGGGATACAGTTTTGGATTGCTGTAGTTTAAGCTGATCCCGGAGCAGTACACAAGGGGGAAAAACTTGTTGTGAGTCAATTAGCTGTGAATCCACAGAAAGGGACAGATGGTTAGAAGGTGGGACCAAAACCCCCCGAGAATGCCCGTAGCAGCCTCTGTGGTCAATTGTTCGAGGAATAATGGTCAAACTGGGAGGTATTTTTCTCTCATGTGTGAGACTTTGGTGGCCTTTTACTTTACCTTTGCCCTTTAAGAATATGTGTCTGTATTTTAATGCATGCATTGTGTACATGGCAGTTGTTGATCTCTGTGTATGTCTCTGTTTTTTAGGCCTGCCACCACCCAGACTGCCAAGACCTGAATAGCAAAAGCCCGCTTCACCTGTGCGAGTCATGTGACTTGCGCTGCCATTCGGAGAGCACAGACGACATGCACTTTGACCGACACCCTCGCTTTGACCTCCAGCCTCAAGGTAGACTACTCCTTTATTTGGCGCGCCCCTCCAGTTGGGGGAATGATGTCACCCCCATTACCTCATTGCAGGACTTCACTATTTAAATACTGAGTTTACTGTGTGCCTATTTAAAGCTTGTGATCTGTATTTTATTCATTTTCAATTTTTATTGTAATCATCTTTATTTGATCTACCATTTAAAAAAATAAATATTGGATCTTGCATATAACAAAGACATATATTATTACTGATGATGGAGAGTTGGTTCATAAGTAGGAATGCAATGGTCCATCTTTATTTGAACACGCAAATACAGGGGTTGGACAATGAAACTGAAACACCTCTCATTTTAGTGTGGGAGGTTTCATGGCTAAATTGGACCAGCCTGGTGGCCAATATTCATTAATTTCACATTGAACCAATAAGAGCAGACTGTGAAGGTCCAATCAGCATGGTAAGAGCACAGTTTTGCTCAAAATATTGCAATGCACACAACATTATGGGTGACATACAAGAGTTCAAAATAGGACAAATTGTTGGTGCACATCTTGCTGGCGCATCTGTGACCAAGACAGCAAGTCTTTGTGATGTATCAAGAGCCACGGTATCCAGGGTAATGTCAGCATACCACCAAGAAGGATGAACCACATCAAACAGGATTAACGGTGGGCGCAAGAGGAAGCTGTCTGAAAGGGATGTTCGGGTGCTAACCCGGATTGTATCCAAAAAACATAAAACCACGGCTGCCCAAATCACGGCACAATTAAATGTGCACCTCAACTCTCCTGTTTCCACCAAAACTTTCCGTCTGCTATAGCCAAACCTTCGGTCACTCGTGCCAATGCCAAACGTTGGTTTCAATGGTGCAAGGAGCACAAAATCTTGAAACATGTATTGTTCTCTGATGAGTCCGCCTTTACTGTTTTCCCCACATCTGGGAGAGTTACGGTGTGGAGAAGCCCGAAAGAAGCGTACCACCCAGACTGTTGCATGCCCAGAGAGAAGCATGGGGGTGGATCAGTAATGGTTTGGGCTGCCATATCATGGCATTCCCTTGGCCCCATACTTGTGCTAGATGGACGCGTCACTGCCAAGGACTACCGAACCATTCTGGAGGACCATGTGCATCCAATGGTTCAAACACTGTATCCTGAAGGAGGTGCCGTGTAGCAGGATGACAATGCACCAATACACACAGCAAGACTGGTGAAAGATTGGTTTGATGAACATGAAAGTGAAGTTGAACATCTCCCATGGCCTACACAGTCACCAGATCTAAATATTACTGAGCAACTTTGGGGTGTTTTGGAGGAGTGAGTCAGGAAACATTTTCCTCCACCAGCATCACGTTGTGACCTGGCCACTATCCTGCAAGAAGAATGGCTTAAAATCCCTCTGACCACTGTGCAGGACTTGTATATGTCATTCCCAAGATGAATTGACGCTGTATTGGCCGCAAAAGGAGGCCCTACACCATACTTGTATATTATTGTGGTCTAAAACCAGGTGTTTCAGTTTCATTGTCCAACCCCTGTATATGTGTGTGGTGTTTCAGAAATCTGTGAACATCTAATTTACTCATTATTTTGCGGTGATCCCAACAGCTCTGTTTATTTATTACATTTTTAAACCTATTTTTCAGTGATGGAAATGAGACATATAACAATAACAATTATGTGTTAAGTGTATGTTATGTTGTTCCTAAGGAATCCATGCATTGTGTGTTGTCGTATAAGAAAACTTTAAAGCATAAAGATGACCAACATTTTTTAAAAATGTTTTATTATTCAACTTCATTAAACTTTCTTTGTAGAATTACACCTGCTGGGATGGAAGCAGATATCTCTCACACCAGCATTTTAAAATCAAGCAACATTAAAACAAATACCTGTATGAGAAATATCTGATTATGTATATTGACATATATTGTTCACAATATCACAGTAAGGGGGGGTTCTTCTGTTTTTTTCTTTTTTCCTGGGTTTTGCCATTAATCTGTTATGCAATTTAGCTAAAGTGACTTCAAGCTTGTTGTTCTTCTTCTTTTTTTACTCTCAGCCTCCATCCTAGCTCGAAACGTGTCCACACGCTCCTGTCCCCCACGCACCAGCCCCCCCTCGGACATGGAGGAAGAGGATGAGGGGAGCAATGACCGCGGGTCAGTAACCTTCCTGCTCTGTCATTCTAGTGCTCGCACACCCCTCCTGCTTCGTCATTTTTTTATCCCGCTAGAGGATATTTTCCGAGTCTCAGCGGGTCACTTTAAACGTGCAGTTTGTCACGCTTCGGAGTATTTCGAAGAACTAATGCACGTATTGTGTGATCCCTACCATTTTGCAGGGAGCGTAAAATGGTCGGGATGAAGTTGGGGAAAAAGAAACCAAGAAGACGACACACTGATGTAAGTATTCGTGCAAATATGTATCCTGTGGTGTACAAGGCAAAAAAAAAGCTCTGCATAATCCAGCTGCAGATGGATTTCTGTACCCGGAAGGAATAAAGGAGACTATTCCTAATTGTATGCAATCAGTTGTGGAATACACCATGATATAATATATGCTGATGTCACATTCCTTTGTCTGAGAAAGGCAGCGCAGAGAGTAGGAGACCCCTGTGGATCTACTAAACCCGTACAAACAGCTGATATAACATGTGTAAAATAAGAGCGTATACTCTCTATGCAGGACCCCAGCAAAGAATGCTTCAGCCTGAAGTTTGACCTGAACGTTGACATAAACACGGAAATCGTACCTGCGATGAAAAAGAAAACACTGAGGTGAGAGGAGGGACAGAGCGGTGGCTTAAAAAACTACACTGCCCTGCCCTGTGAAATGAGTATGGACTTCTCTTTTCTTTTTTCCCCCCCCCCATCTGTGCCGTCAGAGAGGTTTTGGGTCCGGTGTTTGAGAGAAAAGGGATCGAGTTGTCACGAGTTGATTTGTTCCTGGATCAGTCCAACACACCACTGTCCCTCAACTTCGAGGCCTATCGTTTTGGAGGACACTACCTCAAAGTTAAAGGTGAGGAAACTCCACTTATCGACATGTTCCTAATAAATATAGGTTTAACTTCACGTTGGTCACATATATCCCTCATGAACACAGTGAAAAAGCTATATATATAAATAAATATATATCTTAAAGTTATAAAGATAGAGCCTTTGAGTTTTTAATGACCAGATAAAAAATTAAATTGAAGCCAACAAAGGAAATATTTAAGTAAGCAACACTTTCCTATGCTTTCTAAGTATTTTCCAATAAGTATTGCTGGAAAGAGAAAAAAAAAAGTCTTGAGTGATTTGCCTCAAGTCTACAACCAGGTGGAATTCAGCAAGACATTTTTCAAAACTTTGATATCTGAAAGCCTGCAGATATGTCAGCTGCTTTAAAGGGAGTTTGATTTTCTGTCACAGCTGTGTTTTCTGGTTCAAACGCAAAGGGAGTGGAGTTACTGTGTGATATTACAGAGATGAGAAGTGGAAAAGAATGTGTCACCAATCTTTTTCATCATAGCTCTTGGGGAGAGAAAAGAAAGGCGCTGTCCCTCTCTATATCGGGAAAGTGATTCATTGCCATGAATGATGTTTTTTCTTGTGAAATGCTCTAACCTGACACTTAACTTCTTGACCAGTCTGAAGTTACACGGTGTGAAACGCAGAGGTCAAGGGGGAATAGTGCACAGCTGTTCAGCTGTAAAACTCTGCTGTTCTGCCAGATTTGTTTCAAATTCTGAAAACCCTACAGCTAATGTAATACTTTTTTTAGTAAGCTAACCAGATATGAAGTCTGAAATCAATAATTCTATTAATATTAGCTTAAATTCGTTATTGTAGTTTGACACATTTTCCTATACAGCAGATGTGTTCAGAGCACATTTGCATATTTGAATCTTTTTTATCAATGTTCTTTCTCTCTTCCATGCAACATGTTTTCCTCTTTTTTTTACTAGTTGGCACAATTTCCAAATGTCTTGATTAAACCTCCTGGATATTTGTTGCTCAAATAGCATGGAAATATAATATCGCAGCTCCTCTACCACAAACATACTGTTATTTTCAAAGAAACAGCTTTTAAAGGTTGCCACTCCCCTCCAGTAAAGTGATGAAAAAAGGTAAATTAAAGTAAACAAACTAATAAACTGTAAGTTTTCTAGTAAACTAATTAACTGCTAAATCAATGTTTCTTCAAATACCAATGCCAGAATCTGAAGTAAATGATTATCTGTAGATAATTGGGTGAAAATGCAAATGAGCTGGATCTGTGTCAGCACATTATACCTTTAAAACTTTAATGGCTCACTGAATGACAGTTTGAACCAAAACAGTTAAAAGGTTTTTTTGTACTTTTGTAGTGACACCCAATTATTGCCATACATGTTCATTTTTTTTGTGATGTCACCTTTAAAGCATATATCTCTCTGTTTCCAATATTACTGTTCACCTAAAGCTACCTTTTTTTGTTTGCCTTTTTTGTTTTTTTTAAATAGCTCGGCCAGGAGATGAGCTGAAGGTGGAGCAGGGTGTGAAAGACTTGCGGTCGCTCAGCCTGCCCAACATGAAGCCCCCTCCGAGTCAGAGCCCCTACATCTTGACCCCAGGCAGTGAGAAGGTGGCCCACGAATCTCTCGAACGGCGTGAAAGCATAGATCTGTTGGTGAGTATCCTCATTATTCCGATAGGGGTTTTATTTCAGTCGATGCTGCAGATAGAAACGTGTGAAACAAATCAAAATAAGATTCGAAATCCCACGATCTGCAGTGGAACAAACACAGCCGGAGTCTTACTGTTTGATCCCTCTGTTTACCATTTTCCATAACTTCATTTTTCTACCCTCCTTCCCATGAAGCCTTGAACTACTTTACTATATCATGGTAATCTCATCATGACCTCATTGTTTTCCGCTACTGTTAGCATTTGCAGAGGATTCCCGGGACTTAGTTTCTGTATTTCAGTTTTAGCCCTTTGCCTACGGCGTGTGTGTGTGTGTGTGTGTGTGTTCATGGGCACGGTCCTGTACGTGCATGCCGGGTCACATGGTGCTTTTATTCTAATATGATAATGCGTTCACTCAGGAACACTCCCTGCCATTTCCACTCTTCCTGCAGCCACAGGAAGCAGCTGTTTTGTAACCACTGAGAGATGCTAAGAGGCTAATGGAGGCCTGCCGGATCCTGATGTGTTTCGCTGCCAAACGCGGAAAATGAGTCAGGGGGGGTCATCAGGTTCAAGCTGTGACATGTAAGGATACTGCGGCCAGGGCTTAAGCACTTCAGCCGAGGAACTGTTTAAAAACTATAGCAGCAACACACTCGTGAGAGGGATTTAGCACCACACTCCTACTTACCAATTATCAGTTTGTCGGTGGAATGCTTTTGCTTGAATTTCACATGATTGTTTAGTCTAGAAAAAAGCCATGAAATGGGGAAAAGCTTCCCTACATGGCTCCCAAAAGTAAAGAAGTTGTCATCAGACACACTTCTCGCTAAACTCAGATGGTTGTTTAGCCTTTCTTTAAAGCTTTCTTTTCATGGCCATAAAAGAAGATTTATACCCTGGAAATTGAGGTTTAGATTTAAACTTTTTTTTTTTGGACTGGGGCAGGGCTCCATCTACCCTCTGGAATCCATTAATGCTTTTATTTAGATTTATTTAATTTTATTTGCTCCCAGGTTATAATTTCATCATCATTCAGCATAAGGTGCACATAACTGAATGGATGTGCGGCCAATTTTCCCATGATATGTTATATTCATGCATGTGGTGGTCTCATTTTGGTCTTTCAGGGGAGCTTTCTTTTTTTTTTCATAACTGGACAAATGTGCAATTCATTAAGGAATTGACACATCCGACAGCAGATAGCTTTGTCTGGCATTTAAACAATATATGTCCTTAAACAGTGTTTAGTCTAGTCTATATATAGGACCTCTGTACAGCTATATAGGACACCTATACAGCGTGCTTCAAATTAAACTTTTTTTCTTCTACCCTTAGTGTTTTTATGTACTTGGTGTACCAAGAATGTGAACTGAATATCTACTATTTATGCCGAGTCGATACAGCCCACAACAAGGGATTTATACAGTTAAATTGATTTTTTAATGTACTGAAATGATAGGTGTCCTCAAGGTAACATTGTGTACTCAAACCCGTTTATTTTAACAACAAAATATTCATGAATGAATGTCCCGGAACATATGATAATCACCATAATATTTTTGCAATTATACTTGAAATGAAAACATAAAACATTTTTTGGGTTGTTGGGAATATTGGTATCATTCCCTCTGACAGTGAGGACTGAGCTAGAGAGTAGTTGTCTCCAGAATAAAAGTTTAGGAAGATTTTATGACTAATATTATCTGGGGCCCAAAAGCTCCCTTAAATGAATGTGCAATTATTTCCCACCAAAATATATATTTATGCCACAGTTATTAGTTACTCAATGTTGACGCCAGTCATTTTACTTCCTGATTTCATATCATCCATGTGCGGTTAAATAGCACACCACACCACACCAATCCCCAACCTTTGGAATAACACAGTAGGTCTAATACTTTTTTTCTAAACGGAATATGCTGTTGTTTCTGATATGCTGCTGTCTATATTAGATGATTATTCAAGGTTAAAGAAAGCTGGCTTTCAATTTGATGTCTTTTTCTCTGCCTCAAACGAGGGACTTAGTCTCATTTTTTGACAAGCCAAGACCCCACCGTGCAGATGAGTTAGATCATGTGCGTGTGTGCACGCACGAGCCGTAAAAACATGTCATTGCTGTTCTGTGCGAACACGCAGAGGCTTGGTTAGGTTAGGCCTTTTTACTGCCGTCTGTGCTGATAAATCATAAGATTTAGTCATGAAGCCGAGGAATGAACAGCTGAGGTTACAGTGGATGTGGAAAGGAGGTTTAGTCATGAGTGTTGCATCAGTTAAATACAAAATTTGTTCAATCTAGCACCTTGCAATGCGGTTCATTTAATATATCTAAGCCAAAGAATGGTTGTGTACCCACACCTCATTTAATTGTTAGATTTGTCAACTGCAGATGTTAGCTGCCCCCTCAAGGTGGCAGTGTTGAGCTGCATCTGGTCTCCAATGAAAGCTGGCAGAAGACTATGAACTCTGGTTATTGGTGCAACTGTGGTGCCACATGGGATTATTTTTTCTGTTTTGCATCTCTTATCAGCAAAGGTGTCCCAGCTATTTGTACGTCTTTGATTAATCGGTTCAGGGAACTCGGGGAGATGCGTTGATACCTTTGCTTGAGCCAAAGCTGAGTTATTTCTGTTGGACGTCTGCCCGTATCTTTATGAAAAGCTGTTTTCGTGACAAAGTTTCTGCTTTGACATGTGGGCTGTCGGTGAGACCCTCAAGTTCTCCGGGATCAGCTTCAGCCCTCGGCCTTTATCGCATACACGCCTGCTTTTTGTGGAATCTAAGGCTTTGTAAAAGAAGGTTAGCTTTTTTTTATCCAGCAGCCAGATGAAGGAAATAGCAGCCACATCTGGTAAATGGAGATTATAATGGTTATATCAAGTTTATTGATGCACAGATGTTACATTTATAGTCCCCGGCAGTGTTGTTACAGCATGCTAAGAGCTTTGATGACCTATATTGATGACAGTACAACAGGGCTCATCAGACGTAGGTTTCTGATTGGTCAGAGAAGCATTCCAATCCTCCTGATTGTTCCCATGAAGAATGTCTGATCCTCAAACTATCCGTCCATCCATTTTCTGAACCGCTTATTCCAAAATAGGGTCGTGGGGGGACTGGAGCCTGTGTCAGTGGTCAGTGGGCGAGAGGCGGGGTACATCCTGGTCAGTCTGCCAGTCCATCACAAGGCCACACATTTAGACACACAAAGACGAACTACCACGCACACTCACACTCACTCCTAATGGCAATTTGGAATGTCCAATCAACCTAACATGCTTGTTTTTGGACAGTGGGAAGAAGCAGGAGTACCAGAAGGGACATAGGGAGAACATTCAAACTCCACATAGAAAGGTCCTGGTTCATCCCCAAACTGCATTTTTTAATATTCTATCACTTTCAAGACTCTCACAGTGTCTTTTCGTGTCAGAAAGCCCTTTCACACTGACCCTACAATTAAAATGCCGAAGCTGTTCCAGTCAGCGTGGAATGTGACGACAAATTAGCAAACAAGACTCTGTTGTGAGGTCTCCTACAGGTAACCTGACACATTACAGATTAGCTCACTTTGCCAAACCAAAAAAAAAAAATCTGAAAGCAGACACCTACCACTCCGTGCACACACACGCAGCAGGAGCTGTGACTAATTTGTGAGGGTGAAGTCATTAACCCTCAGGGTTGGAGCTCAGGATGTGTTGTCCATGTGCATTCCGTTTGACGTCAGGTTTCAGAGAACAGATTTATTTTCTAAATTTTGATGCCACCACACCAAAGCAATTTTAAGCATGCACAAGCCACACACACACACACACACACACACACACACACACACACACACACCAATCTCCCGTTTTTCTGAGAACCGCAACTGAGATGGTTTTAGTTTTACAGTGGTCCATAAAGATGGAACCCCCGTGACTGTCAGCCTTCATGTACAGTAAAGTCCATTGATCCTTGCTCCCCATCAAGTCGTCTGAGTCATAAAATACACACGCTTTTAGTTGCCATAGAGCGCCAAACAAAAGACCGAAGTGACTGGTCCACGCCGGCTTTTTTTTCTCATGCGAATCACGTCGAATAAATCTACCGCACTGTGACAGGGCGGTGTGTCTATAAACATGCAGCGACATGATTTAATCCAGAGATACAAATCACAGTGATGAGGCTCCCATTACAGGTTGCAGTTGGATGGTTTCTGTTCAGTAATGGATCCTCCATATGTGTGTCAGCCCTCAGTCTCCAAACACATTTTTCTAGCATCACAATGATCATTTGAAAAATGTTAAGTGACTTATTTTATTATTTTTTTGTGTTAGGTTTAGTTTTTCATGCTATATTTAGGTAATTTACATGCACTCAGATGTGCATAAAGCAAATTTAACAATTTTATTTAAAAATTTTATATAGAATTTTATTTGCCAGCTAGCTTGAAAAATGATCAGACTGTTGGGAAGTCACATGTTTCCGTGATATTGCTTGTTAAACGTGTGTCCCGTGTTCGCTTTTGTTGATCTTTTATGTTGCTGTATAATCATTTAAGTTCTTTTGAAGCTGAAAAGGGAAATATATTTTAGTTCCTGCTTCTTAACTTGACATTTCCTACATTGTTCTATTCCAAAGGGAAGTAAACTGAATTAACTCTCAGCATCAGTTGTGAAATATTTTTATTTGCCCATGTTTTTTTATGCATTGAAAAAATACATAAAAATTTTTTTTATATATATAATCAGTACATCAGAAACAGAGATTGTCATGCGGATGACAAAGTTTCTTCCTTGAGAGAAGGATCTTCGGCTCCAGGCTTTGCCTCGTGGTTAAGTGAGGCAGTTATGTAATAAACAGACAGGTAGGCGTTGTGTAGTAAAGGACAGAGTGCTGAGAGATGATAAAAGCAGCTGAAGCCCTCAGGGCTGTAGACGCATGACGATGTTTAGAGCTCATAGCCTTCAGCTGGGGTGTTGTTCTTTTGTTTATGCACACACTTCTTCTTTTTTTTTTTTTTTTTTTTACCAGTGAGGGCATTTAAATGTTGTTGTATGTATGTTCACAAAATGCCTCTTTGGTTTTGTGTGACACCCGTTGTTCCTATGGTGGAAAATAAAAAGAGTACATGTTTTATTGGATCCCACACTTCTTGGAATTTACATATTGGATTAAAAATGAGTTTGGTTTCCTTCTAGCACAGAGTTATTGTCACTGTCTGTCCTCTCTGATGGCTCGCCGGGGGTAGGATTGGCTTTTACAACACGGGGAAATTTCAAAACGACAGCAGCTGAATAAGCAGAAGTCACACGGGTCATTATTAATCGGTCTGATTTTAGGAATTACCCCAAAACAGCTGTTCTTAAAGGAGGGTGCTTTTAAAGAGAAACATCAAGGACTGACTCATCCAGCATAAATAAAAATTCCTCTTCAGGTGTGCATTGTGTTGAGAGTTAAATCCTATTTTATAATGCTGAAAACAAGCATCTTGAGATTTGTTGCTTCTCATAGTCATTCAATATTATTCCAATTTTTTAAACCACTTTTTTCTGCGCGTAAAACATTCATATGACACATGTATGGGAGATTTCTCTGTAATTGCAGTAATTATGTCAAGCATTTAAAAAGGCTGTTTTAATTTCCTCATTTGGCATGGGAGGAGCTAAACGCTAAAGAAGTGCATATGTGTGTCTGAGAGAAAGAGAAAGAGAGCTGGCCATACAAAGACATTTCCCTGAAGCTTAAAGGTGGAGATTACTTCAGGGTGAACTCGCACCTTTATGATTGTTGTTTGCGTGACCGTTGACCCGCAGCACACCTTATCTGCGGGATTAGGGAGGCAGGCAGTCACTAGAGGAGAGAAACTCCGATGCTTCAGTGTGCTCTCGGCTTCTGTCTGCGTGTTAGACACCTGAAAATGAAATTATCCTGACGGCGCGCACAGAGATTTTCTTTATTTAAACAAAATTATTTGGCTTGGAGGACTTTGTTTTGTTTTTTTTGCTGTGGAAAATGGTTCGTTTCGGTCGTCTGTCATCCTGGCATAGCTGGGACCTGCTGCAAGTGGACACGGAGGCTCCCGAGTCGCCGCCTCCTGACAGGAAGCCCGCGACCAGTAACTGTCAGGTGAGAGGTTTTCGGACCCACCTGTGTGCCACGCTGAGATTGAGGATTATTTAACATTTGTGTAATCTTTTCTTTCTCTGTGTGTCTGTCCAATAATGCAACGAGTGGTTTCAGGAAGTAGAAACAGGCTTTGCTGGGGTTTTTTTGGCCACACGTGATGGTAAACTGCATCACGGTTTGGAACTTTTGATTGAAACAAAAAGATCTAATCTTGCTCCATGGTAAATTTGTGTTTGGTATTTTGTCACTCTTGTGTGGCTTTAAAAGGGAAAACAAAGCTCTGCTGATTCTGTTGCCCCTGGTGAAAGTGAGGTGTCAGGGGCTGATTTTGGACTTGAAACCGAGGTGTCCTTAGAATTTGTGCGTTGCTGACCAGTGTTGGCAATTCTTGTGGTTTCTATTTCCTGGCCGCGCACCACGTGGCATTTGCGTGTGTGTGTGTTTGCCCGGGCTTGGTTCGAGTCTGAACTTTCAGGAAGGTCAGTGTCACGCTGTTTTCCCATCGTTAATCAGCCCGCCTGATCAAGGGGAGTCGTTATCAGTTGACTACCATAAAGGCAGTAGCAAGATGTGGGGGGAAGGTGAACGGCGAGGGGAAACCTGAGAGAAGGGTGGGGGGTTGCTCCCTTTGTCATCATTTATTTCAATACAGTCTTTTTTCTTTTTCCAAACCAAGGTTAACCAAGGCTTATCCACTGTGGTATGATATCATTAACCTGACTAGACTCACCCCACAAGTTGGATTTCCCAAAGTGAGTTGCTTTACAATGAAGAACGATCAGGGCCCCGCTGCCCTGAGCTCTGACTGACAGGTTTACACAGTAGACACAAGGGAAACCTTGTAAACATAATGAGATAGGCAGACCTGAATAGAGCCGCTTAATATTTGCTGGGAGGCCGCATTTTGCTCTGGCTGAAAAGTAATTTGACAGCACCTAAAGAAACCTACTCAAAGAATGAACGTGTTTTGTGTCAGGGACTAAGAATCAATCTTTATCATCCATCGCTAACTTGTTGGGATCTAGTAGTTTCGGGTCTGAAAGGTTGTTGGCATGTGCTTTTGTCCGCCTATCTGTTGAGCGTGAGCGCCTGTTAAATGTGCTGAGATAAACAAAGGGGATTTCCCGTTTGACCATTATTTTGGAAAATAATTTCCTTGTTTTTTTGCCGTCTAGCATGGCATTGTTCAAAGGTCTCCGAGCAAAACAGTGACTGGACCTAACAAAGTGCTGAGTTGCTCAATAAAACAAAAAACAAAACAATAAAAAAAGACACGGTCACCCTATAATCATCCCGGTACTATTAGACTAATTCAATGAAAAAAGGTAAGTGGATCTTAGCTTTCTGGTGTGTTTCCATGATGAGGCTGACCTGTGGAGCATTGGGTCACTTTCTTGAGCACCAGGATGTCACTTTGAACCAGGGAGCTCTGTCCAAGCTGTCACACTGACCCCGCCTCCGAATATTTAGATCGGCCTCATCTTGTGCCTCCTTCTTTTCCTGCTCTAAACAATGAGGCAGGATCCTCCTGGTTGCTATGACTTCAGGCCGGTGTCTGCGTGAAATGTAAGCAGGCTGGTGCCTCGGCGAGTCGGGTCTGGCCCGGGGAGACTGTTTAGACACGGATACGTCCAGGCCGAAGGAGGAGCCAGGGGCAGGAAAAAAGCAGGCCAGTGGACCCCGTCGGCCAGAGGGGGGTCTGTCCACAGAAGCGTCGGCAGGAGCAGAAAGAGCCCACCGTGACTGGATAGTGTGGATGTGTGTTCGACCAGTGGAAGTCAGGGGGGAAAAAACAGAAGTTGACAGAAAGCGGCAGCTGGCTCGGGAATGGGCTGCGCTCCATGAATCCAGCTGGAGGATAAGGATGGTTTTTGTTAGCTTTGACATGCCTCTGGCTTCAATGGTGAGCACCGTTCCTTTGCTGGGAAACTGCAGATACTTTTTTAAATTGTTATTCGGATGGTTATAATTACAAATTCTTGGTGTAGTTTGTGGGAAGATGGACCTTTTGTTAAAGTGCTTTTAAAGATAATCAGCTTTTTTCCTGTGAGATTTATGTTGCTGAAAGACTTTAGACGTAAAGTGGGATTTTTTAAAATGTTTTATTTATGTATAGTCTTTTTTTAGTGGTCCAACTAGTGTGTGTTCGGTACTAAGGAATCCTGACTTCTCTTTCACCATGTGGACTCAGCACTGCTAAACACCTGGTGTCCTTGAGGTTTGGTTTTGTTGTAAAAATAAAAAAAAGCCTCATAGCTAATTTCCTCTTTCACTAAGGTGACTCTAATCTGTTTCTCTTTCGCTGCCTCCTTCTTGTGAAGTCGCTGCATTCTTCGGTGTCATTTCTGGAATACAATAGGACCGCTACAGATTCTTATTGGCCCTGACCCCCCACTCAGTTCGATCTGTTATTTCATTATGCCAGTGTGTGGGGGCCGCTTATGAGACAACATTTAGTTAAGTGGTTCCATAATGGTGTGGGGACATTTATCCTAAAATAGCAGTTTGTATATTGCATGACAAATGAACAAAATCTTTTTTTTATTTGCATTTTGTTCCACATACACACTTGCAGATTATTATCAGTCTAATCATGGAGGTTTTTTACTGTTTTCAAAAGGTTTGTGCAGGTTGACACTTTCCGACTGATTTATTCACAAATACTTCAATAAATGTTGTATTCTATAGTTGAATGAGTTCATGTAATGGAGGGGGCTTTGATACGTTTTTTTATTTGTTTTTCATGAATCCGTAAGTTGGCCCAATCAATATTTTGCCATTCTAAAATATACTAAAACGTTATCTGGAGTTTACTCCTATGAGAGAGAATAGAGATGCTTTTTTCTTGTTATTTTTACAGACAAAATAATGAAAATCTTTTGCAGATTACTTCTTAGCAGGAGCTCAATTAAATCTTCTGAAATTAAACTCCATAGAAAAGAAAAAAGGCTTATCATTGCATCGGACACTGGAGCTGAGACCAAGCATGCACCCCATAATCTTTCTGATAGCCACTGACTTCACTTCGGGCTTAAGTGGTTTAACTTCCTTGTGTTTGTTTGTGCGTGCGTCCCTCTGTGTATTTTTTGGGGTGGCGGGGGGTCGATCGGCGAAAGAATTCTGTTGCAATGGCCGGTCAGTTTCAGCAACAGTGTCAGTGTCCAGGAATGTGACTTCCCCGTCGCTGTGTTTGATAGAGGGGGGGGGGGGGGGGGTCAGCAGCCTGACTCCCCAAACAGCAGATTCCTCCGCGTTGACACTCTTAACGACAAAAACAACTGCTTCCTCAGATACCGAGTCGGCCCCCTGTTTGTTTGCTTTTGCGGCGGCTCGTAAAAGCGAACACAGATTGCAGAAGCTAGGCCTTGCGCGGCAGGGCCCGCTGACAGGGTAACAATGGCCAGGGAACAATGGCCCAGACTCGGGCCGTCTGTTCTTGTGGAACAACCTCCTTGTGATGTCACGGGCATTCACCGCGAGGAAGTGGCGGTCCTTCCCTCTCCTGTTTGTGTCCGACCAGTGGGACGGTTTGCAACGGCCTCCGTTGATGTCATCCCAAAGCCAAGAATTCCCCTCTGATTTCCTGCTTATCCTGCCTTTGTGTATTTCTCTCATTCGTGTTGCTGTGTTGGCTGCCTCTCTCTGCTCCCTCTGTCCTTCTCTCGCCCTCTCTCTCTCTTGCCCTCTCTCTCTCACCCCCAACCCGCCGAGGCAAATGGCCGCCCACCCTGAGCCATGGTTCTGCTCGAGGTTTCTGCCTGTTAAAAGGAAGTTTTTCCTTGCCTGTGTCGCCTAGTGCTTGCTCATGGTGGGAATTGTTGGGTTTCTGTAGTTAACTTCAGAGTAGGGTCTGACCTGCTCTGTTTGGAAAGCGCTGTGAGATGACTGTTGTTGTGATGTGGCGCTATATAAATAGAATTGAATTGAATTGAATTGAATTCCGCCAGTGTCTCTTTCCATCGGTCCACTCATTGAAGTTCTTTGTTTCCCCTTTTATTTCCTCTCCTGTGCAGGGTCAGGCGCGACGGAGGAAGAACATGACAGAGTTCCTGGGGGAGACCAACATTCCGACCCCGGATTCCCTGGGACAGACGGGCGGCTCCCTGCCCAGCGCCGGGGCCGGGCCGGACAGCTGGAAGAACCGCGCCGCCAGCCGCTTCAGCGTGCTGTTCAGCTCCAGCGCGGCGGGGGGGGCTTTCGGCAAGGTAAACGCTGTTCAGACTCAAGGGGAGGGTGCGCGACTCTGGTTTCAAACAAACATTTGGTTCCGAGCAAATGCTGGAATTAGCTGGGCCCGGTGCCCAGACGTGTCTCACATTAAGAAACCATTCCAGAGAGGGAAAAAAACTAAACAAAACGGTAGCAGTGGGAGGAGGTCAGAAGGCCATATCCCGCTAGTCCTGGTGAAGTCATTTCCCTTAAGTCTCCTGACTCGTTGGCTTGCATATTTTTCCTCCTAGACGATCTGGAAATGAGCAGGTGGAAGAAAAATATTTTACCTCTTTTTCACTTTAAAAGCTTCAAAGGAAAGGTCTCCCATTTAGGACAAATATGTTAGACTATGTCTAAATGTAACTGTAGTTAAATGAGAAGAGACCATGCATGACAACAGCTTACCTGCCTCTTACAAGTCTTCTGGGGTTACTGATTAAAGCTAAACAAAAACCCCAAAAGCCAAACCTCTCTTATTTCTTTCCTTTCTTCGTTTTCCACAATTCAAATAATGGGCTTTGATTCTACCAAAGTGCAGGCACACGCCTACAAACACGCTCCCATTGTGCCATTCTTCCCGAGGTCACATCCTGCACAGTAGCAGATGTCATATCGAGACACTACCTGTCAGTTAACTGTCAATTCCAGGCTGATCTCTATTCAGCCTGTCTGTCCCCCTAAGCTCGAGGCCAGAGATCCTAAAACAGGACCAGGCCCTCTGTCACCCTCCTTATTGATAAATTAAACACCCATCTTTCTAATGGTGAACTTATCCCAAAAGATCTTGTTGCTTTTAAATGTACTGCCTCATTTCGAACCCTATTTTTTTTTCTCAGAGGAGTTCAAAAGCCATTAACTACTGTTTCCATTTGTCCTCGCTGTGTTGTAGCCCTCACCCCCACTCCCCTGCCCTCTATTGTTAAAGTGGTCTCAATGCACTGAGCTCATTTTCATAACTCTGTAGAGCCTGCCAGTCTGAACAAAGACCTGAATAGCAGCAACTGCTGGATTTAAATATCAAGGCACCAACGCGGGCAGTGTTTGTATGCTAATAATACTGGGAGCCCTCTCCATTTACAGTTGGAATATAGCAATAAACGGCCACACGGAAAAACCAACGCTTAGCATGGTACCTGACGATGTTCTCAAACTGAAATCCTTATCTGGTCACAGGAGGTGGATCGTCTGGAGCAGCTCCAGAACAAACTCCACTCCTACACCCTGTTCGGGCTACCCAAGGTGCCACGGCAGCTCTCTTTCCACCAAGACTCCTGGGAGGAGGAGGAGGAGGAGGCCAACCTGGTACTAGAGGACAGCTGGCAGACGTTGCTGGATGGCTCAGAGGTACAGCGCACATGCTCATTTTAAGACCTACACGATGCAAACAGAGTACCAATCACCACTGTTAGGAACCAGAAAACAGCACATAGGTTTACTGACATTAGCTGAGAAATGGTATTAACACAGTTGCCATGTGTGTGTCTGTTCCTGGATGTCATGTTCAGTTTGCTTTGTTGCACTTTCCCTGGCAGCTTTTTTCCGCCCCATTATAAAGCCCATAAAGAATTTCACTGACAGGTTGCCGTGAGAAGCCATAAATGCCTTTTTGAACGATAACGGCCATCACAGCCTGGCACCGGCTCCCACCTGTTAATGTGTACATGACTAATCATCTCATTGCCCAGCTGATATATTATCCCTAATACTGTACTCTTGTTAGTGAGGGCGTTTTACATAACCCAGAGCACCCAGAGTTGGCTAGATAATGCTTTTTTTTAATGGAATAGAAAATTGAAATGAACATTGAAGTTGTCCTTTCCTGAAACCCGTTCCTAAAGGAACATAAAACCAAACAGGATACAGAAGCATCTGATGGTTACCTGCATGTATTTCCGATTCTATTTCATTGCCCTCATTCCATTAAGGTCTTCTATAGGTGTGCAAAGTTGTCATCAGTGTGGATATAAATGCTCAATTTCTAGTCAGAGTTCTGCCATCTACATCCCAAATGATCATGTGTTAAAGTGTAATTTACTAAATGCATATAATAATGTAATCATCGTTTAGTTATGTAATTTGTAGTGCCACTGCCTCTTTTTAACACATACCAACATTAAAGGAAACAGCTGTGAGAATGCTGATCTGCTAAATGACCCTACTGGAAGATACTTAAGAAATTCCATTGAAAAAAGATGTGGAAAGAAAGAGGGCAAAGGATGTGGAAGTAAGGTGAAGTTTCAAGATTTTTCTGAATCACCCCTCTGATCTCTTCACTCACTTTTAAAATCTGGAAGAAGTAAAAATGTTAGGGATTTTGAAATTGTGGTATTTTACAAGCGGCTGAATATTTTGAAAATAAAATACAATTGGTCATAGCTCAATACCTTGAGATTCGTTTAAAATGGGATGGTGTTTCATTAAAGAGTTGCAAAGATAGTACCAAGAGACTGAGTCTCAATCTCCCAGAAAAATATGAACATTTTGATACCTTCAATGTTAAAATTGGTTGAAGTAGTCATAATATATAGTTCTGATAAAAATGGTGGAACAGTATCACTATAGTTAGAAAGTTGTGCAGCATTCTCAGAGTCAAGCCATCAAAACTGATGAATAAAACCTCAGATGAACAATAACTAAATTGATCCCGCCATATTTGATTTCTTAATAAGTTAGCAAAAAATCAGAAGCAATACACCTTTGTGCTACTATCATACATTACAGTGAAATCCCTCTGAAAGACTGCAAAAAAACAAACTAAACAAGTCATCCTTTCAGACTCGACAGAAAATGCGTGAGTGATTTTATCATGGCTTCAAAGTAGATGTGTGTTTTTGCAGACGTTGACGAGGCGACAGTTCCACCAGCAGGAGGCGATATGGGAGCTGCTGCACACGGAGGCCACCTACATCAAGAAACTCCGAGTCATCACTGATGTAAGAGTAGTTTGAATATACTGTAGCTCACGGCATGCCTAGGGTTATTTTTCTTCATTTCGTTTAATGCTGTCCTGTCTCTGTCTGCAGCTGTTTCTCAGTGGGCTGCTGAACCTGCAGGAGAGCGGCCTGCTGACCGAGGTGGAGCCCACCAAGTTGTTCAGCAACATCCAGGAAATCGTCCGCCTGCACACCTTGCTCTGGAACCAGGTCATGCGGCCCGTCCTGGATAAGGCCAGGGAGGCCCGCGCCCTGCTGGACCCGTCGCACCTCCGGGACGGCTTCATGATGGTCGGTTTTTTCCTCATATTAAGATCGCACGGTCAGCAAAACGTTTATTTGAACTTCCCGGGGTAGTAATATCGCTTCTCCGCGTCCTCAGTTTGGCTTCAGGTTCCAGCCCTACATCCGCTACTGCATGGAGGAGGAGGGCTGCATGGAGTACATGCGCACGCTTCTCAGGGACAATGACCTCTTCAGGACTTACGTCACGGTCAGTTATCCCCGCTCTACCCCAAGACTCTCGCAAGCACACCGAGTCCCGACGCTCTCGTCCTCCACATTTATTTTTTTTCCCGTCCCCTCATCTGGAGCTTGACTTTCCTGTCTTTGTCTCCACTCAGTGGGCAGAGACCAATAAACAGTGCAACCGGCTGAAGCTGGCCGACATGCTGGCAAAGCCCCACCAGAGGCTGACCAAGTATCCCCTCCTGCTGAAAAGCGTCCTGAAGAAGACGGACGAGCCGTCGGTCAGGGAGATCATCAACGGCATGGTAAGGCCGTTTAAAAAACGTCACTCTTGATCCGTTTTTCTGCTATCAGAAGTGTGATCTAGAGCGTTTTTTTTAAACGTTTTTCCACGCGTTTTAGGTGGACACGGTGGAGGGCTTCATCAACAGCGTGGATTCCCAGATGCGCCAGCGGCAGGAGCGGCAGAAGCTGGCCACCATCTCCGCCCGCGTGGACTCCTACGAAGCTGTGGAGGGCAGCAGCGAAGAAGTAGAAAAGGCAAGAAACTTAAGGGGCTTAAGGGCCATGCGTTTTTTTTTGTTTTTTTTTGTCGAACGGGAGATCTCATGTGAAATCGAGCTTCACGCTTTTTGTCTCCCTCCCACGCTCCCTTTCAGATCCTCAAAGAGTACAACCGCTTTGATCTTATGGCTCCCATGAGAGGAACATCACCAGAGGAGACTCGACAGCTGCATCTGGAGGGGGCGCTGAGGATGAAAGAGGGCAAAGACAGTAGGGTAAGACTTCCCTGCCTATAAACCCACCACAAGCTCTTATCTTCTCACTTTCACTTAGAAGCTTCACTTTTTTTTATCTTCATGTGGGAAGAGACTCCAGCTTGCTTGTTTTTTTTCATATTTAAATCAATGTGATTCGTGTTAAAATGAAGTATATTTCCTCTTCAGATGGATGTCTACTGCTTTCTGTTTACTGACCTGCTGCTAATAACCAAATCTGTAAAAAGAGTGGAGAAGGTTAAAGTTATCCGCCAGCCCCTTCTCATTCAAAATGTCGTCTGTAAGGAGCTGAAAGACCCCGGTAAGTGCTCCGATGTGGTTTGTCTGTTTTTTTTGTTTTTTTTAAACCTAGAATTTCATGTGGCCTGTTTTGTCTATTGATGTGGAACAAAGGAGCTCAGGAAATCCTGACTCTTTTGGAAGCCACAACAAGGACAAGCTGTAAAAATGGCTTCTTTTTTTTTTAATCATCATAGCATTTACACTCCCCTGTTTTTTTGTCTCCTTAGGATCTTTCATTCTTATCTACCTCAATGAGTTCAAAAGTGCAGTGGCAGCCTACACTTTTCAAGCCAACAGCGCCACCCAGGGGAGAGGCTGGATAGATGCAATCTGCAACATCCAGGTATGCAAGAAGGCTCTTCCTGACTTAGGAACTTTGTAGCCGTGGCTTTGTTTGGGGTTGTAAAAAAAGCGGATGCGCTTTTTTTGTGCTTCAGAACCAGCTGCAGAGGCTGCGCGCAGAGGAGGAGCTCCGGCAGCAGGACATTCGAAAGGGACGGACAAAGGTGGAGGAAGACGAGGAGGAGGAGAGCAGCAACTCCACGACGAGTTCCCCAGCTTTGCAGCACAAAGACCAGCTGAACTCAAGGTTAGTACACTGGGAAAAAATCCCAATTCTGTTACCGTAAATGTGTTAAGACGCACACCATCTGATTCTGTTGGCCAGTTTAGTATCTTTACAACGCTTTGGGGGTACAATTTTGATATCAGCAAAAACTTTGAAGACCCGTCGCTCATTAAACAAGCCTCTCCTTTCAGCCAATCGGACGGTTCCACTGAAACCCTGTCAGTGATGGATGTGGATGAGCCCCTGGAGCACCAGCAACCTTCTCCCTCCGGCTCGTTACAGGAGGAAAGCTCCGGTTCGGACTCTCGGCGCAACGTTCCCGGCCTGTCCGAGAGGTGCGAGCCTTTCGTCGGGATCCCCAGCGCCGTCCGCTCGGGTCACGGTCGGGAGGCGGGGCCCGACGGCGAGGAGCTGGACCCCCAGTGCCGCTCTCTCTCCATGGACAGCGCCTACGGCACCCTCTCCCCCGAGTCCTTCCTGCGAGAGCTGCGGCCACGGCCCGGCCAGAGCGAGGGAGAGGAGACCGAGGAGGAGGAGACGGACCGGGAGGAACGTCTGGAAGCTGAAAACAAAGAGGTCGTAGAAGAAGAAGAAGAAGAAGAAGAGGAGGAGGATGAGGAGGATTGTGCGTCTCTGGGGTCCCAGTTGTCGGTAGTCCAGCCGTGTAAACCTCGCAGGAGGCCTCACGTTCAGCCGAGGCACCACTGCCTGCAGAGACTATCCTCTACGGCTTTGTCTCGCTCCGAGGACAACCTCCTCCAGCGCTTCCACGAGGAGAACCCCAGCTCTCAAACGCACTCCGAGGACCCGGGTTCGCCCCGCGGGGACACAGAAACGGCCTCGCTGGCTCACAGCCGGAGTCTGTCGGAGCTCCGGCAGAACAGCGTGGGCGACTTCGACCAGTCGGAGGACTTCCTGAGCGCCAGCATGCCCTCGGAGAAGCTCCGGGCCCGCCTGGGCGAGGTTGAGGCCCGGCACAGCCAAGGGGAGCCCGCCGGACTTTACGAGGGCGACGAGTACCTGAGGGTGAGCTCGGACGACGTGGCGGATCAGTCCGGCTGCGAGCCGGCGCCTAGCGGCGATCCAAAGGAAACGCCGCCCAAAAAGAAGAAATCTCACGCCCAGCAGCACAAGAAGCTCACGCTAGCTCAGCTGTACCGGATACGCACCACTCTGGTCCTCAACTCCACGCTCACGGCCTCGTAAGTCATCCCATTTTATGTCATATCTTTTGTTTAACTCATTGACTGCCAAAGACGTCTATAGACGTCTTTTATGTTTTTCAACGAGAGTGGCTAACGATCTGCTAAAGCTTGTCCGTAAATATCAGGCTTCTAGACAGAGTATGTACTAACAAATTGACCCTCTAGGTGGCAGTGCCACTTTTGATGGGAGATGAGCATAGACTGTAGGCAAATAAGAAAAAGGTAACGGTTCGCTATGAGAGAACATGTCGCCGGTGAGACGCAAGTCGAGGAAGAACGGAATAATGTAGAAACAAATTTTTTTTCCTGATGAGAGAAGAGAGTCTACTCTTTCTTTTGGTGTGTTCGGTGTTTACATAGTCATAGCACAAACTATTCTGTGGCTCTTGAAAAATCAGTCAAAATGCTCAAAAAACTGTAAGCAGTATGGGACTCTCTGATCTGAAAATGGCTGGCAGTCAATGAGTTAATTTACTTTAATTCCGGTTAGAATGCGTTTTAATCTCTTACTTTGGATTTCCAGGGAGGTCTGACCACTCTCGAAAACAGCTGACCAGTGGCGTTACGGATCTTTAAGAGGAGCAGCACTGGTTTTTCTGACGACGGACTGAATTTCTTGAGACACAGATGCACTCTCTCTCTCGTACTGACCTCTCCCCTTCCTGTTTTGCTCTTAGGACTGCAGCACATTTACATTTATGTGAGCATAGCAATCTCATTTTTCCTTGTCCATCGGGTTTTGGTTTTCTGTGTTTCTTAAACGGAAGGGAGAGGCAGAGAGATATTAACTGCTTGCACTTTGCAACAGAAGTAGCATTACGGGGGGGGGCTGGGAAGTTGTGGGTGGACTGGAAGGAAAAAAGGGACGTTCTACCCTCCAGAGAAAAGCCATCCAGGCAGAGGTCTGGCAACCTCATCCCTGCACTCCACACAAAAGAGGAGCTGAACGCTTTACTTCCTATTTCACAAGAGCGGAAGAAAGGGACAGTTAGTCTTAGAGCTGCTCGGGGCTGAAACCAAAGCAGCACCAAGGACCACCTCTTGACCACCCGTACTTCTCCTAGTTTGCTGAAAAACAAAGAAAAAAAGATGTAATTGCACAGTTATCTTTTTTCAAATAGAAGAATCACTAAAGAGTGAATTTACAGTCACCAGTTTGTTTGTTTTGTGTGCGTGTGTGTGCGTGTACAGATGGATGTGTGTGCGTGGATGATTGAGTGTTTGAATGAAACGCGTTGCTTAATTCCAGACTGAACCAAAACTGATCACCCCAGAATTTGAGACATGTACAGCCCCGCAAAAAAAGAAAGAAAGAAAGAAAGAAAAGAAAGAAAGAAAAAAAACTGCTGTCCAGCGCAGTCAATCACATTTAACATCATTAAAAAATTATTTCTTTCACTATTCTTTTTTTCTTTTTTGAACTAACAACTAAAACTTAGGGATTAAGACTGTTTTGCCATATTTTCTGCACTACACAGAGTATTGGCTTGAAGAAAATGTTTGTTATTTTCTTTAGCGATTGACTGGTGTTAAAAGGTCCAGGTGATTTGAAAACAAAAATAAAAGTTTCTCAGATCGTTATTATTCATCTTACTCCAAAAGATTGTCGAAAACCAAATAGGTTAACTTTGTTTACTTTTATTTTTTTTCTTGTGTATGTGTTATATTTATTATTCCCGCTATGTTTTATATATAAGATATTGTTTATAATGTTTGCGTTCATGGTTTGTAATTTTTTTTTTTTTGTTGATGTAGTCTTAATTTTTTGTTTTTTTGTCTCACTAGGCATTAATGTGCTATGAACCAAATTCATGTGTTTCCTCTATCAGGAATGACTTCACTTTGTCTTACAAAATAATAATTATTAAAAAAAAAGCTTGAATAATTTCCAATCCCTGTTTTAATGGTGTAATTCTTTTAATCTAGCTGGAGGTTGATTCTGAAGGGCGTGAAATTAAAGCGATGTGATGAAATGCTCACAGTCGAGCAGCAGGTGGCGAAGGAACATTTTAAAAGGAGATGATGGCACGTTACAGCAAACGTTTATGACTACAAGTGACAATGATTTGTGGCATCTTTATTTCAGGAAGTGAAACTTAACATAAGCCAAGTTATATCAGCTAAGCAGAAGATTAAATCTTGGACAATAAAGGGAAGCGCCGCTCCCCTGAAACACGACTTTAGTCTGCTGATTTTTTTTTTTTTGGTATGTTTTCTTTTTTGTTACTGGATAAGTAACAATATCCAGACCTGAATTACCTGAAAAAGCCTGCTAAGGATAAAGATTTAGATTTATCTAAACATCAAGATGAATGTTTTAGACCAAATTATTAATAAAGATAGTCAGAAGATAATCACTCTTTGTCACGTGTGCAGCAATCGTCTTTAAATTATTTCCATTTTTATACGTGCAGAGGGTGAAAAGTGCTAACAAATCAATGTGAAGGTCCATTATCTTTGAAAATAAGATTTTTATGTAGCACTTTTTCAAAGTCATGATGCACATTAAACAAAACAAAATTAGAAAGATATTAAAGTTGAGTGCCATAATGGCTAAAAGTAACAGTTAGAAATTGGTAGAATTCTAAATAAGTTTTAAATACATTTTCAAATTAACTGTTCTATCTTATTCTATTTAAATAAAGGTTAAAATTAGCCTATCCCAGCGGACATTGTGCAAGAGGTTAATGAAGTGTAGTTAGCTTCCTCAGCCAGTAGGTGGGAATCATGTCAGGGCCTAACAATGTCAAGCTCTTCATACTTGGGACTCTTGTTTTGGATGTTTGCCACTGTGCTTGCTATTGGAGCTTGTTCCGGAAGGTTGTTGTGGTCTGTCTTTTAAAACACAAGCCGCAGTGCATTGTTGTTATGTGTTGCATCCTTCTCCCAGACCCTCTTCCACTATTGCTCCGTATCCATCCTTGGTGGGGCTGTTTTTCCATATTGCACCTCTGGAAGTACAACTTGGATGGTCCAGCAGAAAACATCTGGTTAATTCTCCTGGCTTGTATTGCTCTGGTGTACCTCTTCGAGCGACTGGCCAAGGCTGTGATATTTGCTTAGTGAATATATCAGGTAGCAGAAACCTGGAGAAATCATAGCGAAACAAAACCGTGCAAGGCACGTTCCATCAGCAAATCGTACGTAGATGTGGCTGATATCAAGAAATTCGGTCAGTGGCTAGTCAAAGCTGGACTAAGAGATAGCAGAGAGACGATCATTGTGGCACCGCAAGAACAAGCCCTGAGCACAAGATCAATAGAAGCTGAAATACAAAACTCTAAGCATGACCTTGTGGGACTGCAATGTATTAAAGATACAGTACATGGAAATTCAATGTACAGTCATGTACTGCCCTTTGATTACAAAAACTGCACTTTGACTGGAATTATATTGAAATAAATCATGTCTCTAACTGTTGAAAACACCAGTATTTGATTTTGAAAAGCCAAACATGTTACATTGTTTACTGCTGTCTGGCTGTAAAAAGAGCCAAACAGGAATAGAAATACAGTAAAAATGTCTGTTTACGTGTAAAAACCAACAATGGAATGAATTCTAAGTCTGTAGTCGATGGTGAAATGGGGGACAGGAGGTATAACATTATCAAGTGCTTGTTTCGAAACACTAATGGTCAGATTGTGTGGGGTTTTAGAGACAAAAAAGCATTCATCTGGTCATTTTGGGTTTCTTGGAACTCAGTCAAATCACACGTCGAGTCCAGCTGTTCGTCTGGGCCGAATGTCTGGTTTCCGGAAAGTTCCGCCGACTCAGCATTAAGTCATATCAGCACACGTTCGGGGCTGTCGGAGCAAAGGCCCCGCCGCCCCCCCCCCCCCCGGTCGCATCCTCGCCAAGGTGTATTTACAGGTGATTATATCAGCTAATAGTGGATTACAGCATGTTGAGTCCAGACAAGCCTCTAAGCCGCCGAGAAAAAAAAAAGACAGAGTGCTCCTGTGGGATTTTTCTGCTTAATCTGCTCCCGGAACGCAGTTGCCCCTCCTGTTCTCACATCTGGCTTGCTGGGATTTACCGTTGTAATCTTTCCTTTTTTTTTTTTTCCACACTATTTTATCATGCTTCACTGCTGATACGCTGGACTTTAATTATTCAAATGCAGCTTTCAATTTCAGCCTTGAAGTAATTACATGGTCCTGTTCAATTAGCCTGGCCTAAGTAATTATTGAGGTTGTGCTGCTTTCGGTTCCTATCAGTTATTTACAGGTCTGTGATGACACATCATAAGATGGAAGAATTAGTAATTGCAAATAAATGTAACGCCTCTTCATTTTTTTGCTCTTCTCTGCAGGGGTTTGTGGTGGGAATGTGCAATGTTGGGCCACTCTCTGTGGCAGATGTCGAAAACCATGCTGTAAAAAAAAAAAAAAAAAAAGCCTGATTAACACAAAGGGGCACTTTGTCAAATCCTGATTATCGGAGCACTTTCGTTTATTAAACGCAGTCAATCCCCCTGTACTCTTTTGGAGCGGGGATTTGAACCAGGTAGACACCATTGTCTATCTAAACAATCCCCTATTTAAGCCCTGGCTGTTTCCTGGCTGGTTGCCTGTAATCTCAGTACAGGCTTATAGGTCACTACTACCACCAAACATTACCCCCGCCTCCCCTCATTCATCAACATCATCCCGTTTAAAGGGAGTAGGTGATTGGATTTAGGACATGTTTTACAGGGGTGAAAAAAAAAAAAAAGGAGAACACCCGTACTGGAGCGTGTTTACAAGCGCTGTGCTGTGAAAAAGGCCCGTGGAACGAGTGGCAGCCATATGGTGCGGATCACTCCGTGGAACATCTGCCGTCCATCCCGACCCCGCTCTGCCGGGAGACCGGTGGCTCTGACCTTCACATGGTGCTCTCGGGAACATCTGGAGCCTTTAACTCCCATGCGTCGACAAGGCAGAAACAAAGACTCGGGGTTCAGACAGTTGTCTAGCATGGACAGATAGGCCCTTTTTTATACATCATTTTCTTTTACAAATTCAATTCAATTCAATTTTATTTATATAGCGCCACATCGCAACAACAGTTGTCTCACAGCGCTTTCCAAACAGAGCAGGTCAGACCCTACTCTGAAGTTAATTACAGAAACCCAACAATTCCCACCATGAGCAAGCACTAGGCGACACAGGCAAGGAAAAACTTCCTTTTAACAGGCAGAAACTTCGAGCAGAACCATGGCTCAAGGTTGGCGGCCATCTGCCTAGGCATAGATGAACTCAAACGTGGTTCAGTCTTCACTGACGATGCAAATAACTTTACAGAAGAAAAAAAAAAGTGTCTTATTTGACTAGATTTATTGGTTGAGCAAGCTGCTAGGGACAAGTATCGTATAGGGCCAATATATAAACTGATGACCAATCGCAATGTTGCTTTTGTCTGTTTAAAACAGAGGTGGGAGGAAGACGTTGGAGAACAGATGTTAGATAATGTGTTTAATCAGAAGTTTCACTCCCCCTGCACCTGCACCTGACAAATAACAGTTCAGTTTAAGGTTATGTGCAAACAGACACATTGATTTCACATGGTGGGAACACTCTTTGGACATTTTATGAAATCTTTTGGTCAGGTTTAGTTGTTTTTTTAGGACTTTCTCAAGTATTTATAAGAAAGCTGTCATATCTTCTGTTATCGCTGGAAAGATTTGGGGGTCACACCTTCAATTTAGAATCTAAACAAAACCCAAACTGACAGATGATTACTTTCTGTTTTCGTCTGGCAAGATTCCCACACCTCCCCTGCAATGCATGGAGCCAGAAATCAAGAATGGTCTGCTCTTTTTACAACTGGGAAAAATAAGATGTTTCAATGTTTCACAAGAGGATCAACAAAAGTCTTCTTTCAAACCTGGCAACCATTTATTTTGTGTCCTTTGTGTCGAATATGGACAATAATAATCTGTATTAAACTACTCTATCTAAAAATAACTTTTTATTACAGAGCTGAAAGTGTATTGAGAATTTATGATTGCATCTTTGCATCTTTATTCAAAATTAAACTTAAAATCCTTTGTTCACAAGCATTTGGTCAGTACATGTAATTGGTTTATTTTATTTTAGTGGTCATATTACTCCTATTCATTATTCATTATATACACTCACCGGCCACTTTATTAGGTACACCTGTCCAACTGCTCGTTAACACTTAATTTCTAAGCAGCCAATCACATGGCGGCAACTCAGTGCATTTCGGCATGCAGACATGGTCAAGACAATCTCCTGCAGTTAAAACTGAGCATCAGTATGGGGAAGAAAGGTGATTTGAGTGACTTTGAACGTGGCATGATTGTTGGTGCCAGAAGGGCTGGTCTGAGTATTTCAGAAACTGCGGATCTACTGGGATTTTCACGCACAACCATCTCTAGGGTTTACAGAGAATGGTCCGAAAAAGAAAAAACATCCAGTGAGCGGCAGTTCTGTGGGCGGAAATGCCTATTTGATGCCAGAGGTCAGAGGAGAAGGGCCAGACTGGTTCGAGCTGATAGAAGGGCAACAGTGACTCAAATAACCACCTGTTACAACCAAGGTGGGCAGAAGAGCATCTCTGAACGCACAGTACGTCCAACTTTGAGGCAGATGGGCTACAGCAGCAGAAGACCACACCGGGTGCCACTCCTTTCAGCTAAGAACAGGAAACTGAGGCTACAATTTGCACAAGCTCATCGAAATTGGACAATAGAAGATTGGAAAAACGTTGCCTGGTCTGATGAGTCTCGATTTCTGCTGCGACATTCGGATGGTAGGGTCAGAATTTGGCGTCTACAACATGAAAGCATGGATCCATCCTGCCTTGTATCAACGGTTCAGGCTGGTGGTGGTGGTGTCATGGTGTGGGGAATATTTTCTTGGCACTCTTTGGGCCCCTTGGTACCAATTGAGCATGGTTGCAACACCACAGCCTACCTGAGTATTGTTGCTGACCATGTCCATCCCTTTATCACCACAATGTACCCAACTTCTGATGGCTACTTTCAGCAGGATAATGCACCATGTCATAAAGCTGGAATCATCTTAGACTGGTTTCTTGAACATGACAGTGAGTTCACTGTACTCAAATGGCCTCCACAGTCACCAGATCTCAATCCAATAGAGCATCTTTGGGATGTGGTGGAACGGGAGATTCGCATCATGGATGTGCAGCCGACAAATCAGCGGCAACTGTGTGATGCCATCATGTCAATGGACCAAACTCCCTGAGGAATGCTTCCAGCACCTTGTTGAATCTATGCCACGAAGAATTGAGGCAGTTCTGAAGGCAAAAGGGGGTCCAACCCGTTACTAGCATGGGGTACCTAATAAAGTGGCCGGTGAGTGTATATAGTGAGCAGAGAAAGAGTGTTTTTAGTTTTAACATATAATTTAGTGGGTTAATCATTCATATTTTAGAGTTTGGAGGAATCTGTGACATTAGATGCAGACATTTATGTAATAGTTTGGCAAGTATCTGCTGTTGCGTGCAGATGGCATTATCTGTGAGCGTAGATAAGTCCGCCTGAGCTTTGGTCTGTACCTGCCCTGCAGGAGGTCCCATTGTTCGCGGGGACAGGAACACCAGCTTTGCTTAGCTGAAATAACAAATTATATTACCATTATCTATGAAATATTTGCCTTGATATATTGAGATAACAACATAATTTAGCCAATTTCACAACTGGGATAATTAAACTTTCTAAATATGTATTAGAAAAAAAAATATTTCAGGTTGTTTAAAAAGGTAAACCATGTTTTTAGTCATCCTTGATCAGTTATTAAGATCTTTCATTTTTTCCATTAAATAATAATGTTGGTTTCTAAACATTCTGACAACAGGTATAAAGGCTGGTGACATGGTGATAAAGACAGATATATAATTCATTCAAGTTCAGCAGTTTGAATTATATTGAACGAGTTATATTTACTATTCAACAACATCTTTTTACTCTACACAAATGGCTAGGAATTTGTACTATGATTCAACACAAAGTAATATAACCACAACCATTATAGTCACTACAATCTCAAACAAGTAAACTGCTCACATTGTTTTTTATTTTATTTATTTATTTATTTATTTATTTATTTATTTATTTATTTATTT
>JABUIW010000028.1:1006049-1064613 GCA_013363375.1 Menidia beryllina | reverse complement strand
TTTATTTATTTATTTATTTATTTATTTATTTATTTATTTATTTATTTTTTATTTTTTTATTTATTTATTTTACTTAAAACTGTTTGCATTCACTGTCTTGTAGCATTGAAAGAGCAAATTGCTTTGTTATACGCATTAGAGTACCACGGAAATGAAACAACTCAGGGGTCACTCCTGGTCATTTACCCTGAGTGGAAGGACCTGTCCCAATTTTGAACAGCACCGAGCTGGACTCCCCACACTCACTGACCACTGTCATTACCTTTTGGACACTAATAATCATATTCCGCTGCTTCTGATAACCCTGATGCTGGATCCACATGTCTAAATACAGACCTTCTTCTAATTAGTGCACATTTGTGCATAGTGATAGAAATATTTAAAGTAATACTTTGCCTAACAGTCTTTTGTTTGTTTTTGTAGCCACTCAATTCCCAGAAGTAGCAAGGTGATAAATGTCCAGCCAGCTGCATGTGGGATAAATTCATCCCACAAAGATGCAGCATATGCCAGAGGATCAAATGTCTTTATCCTCGGAAAAAATTGTGTTTTCCAAACTGAAAGAGCATAAGGTCCCACCTTCACTGAATAAACTCCTCACCTCAATAGTTGTATCAGCCCATAAGAAGCTTACTGTAATTACAATATTGTCCTCTTAGGCCAGCAGGCTGGAACACAAAATACAAATCAATCTTTCCCTAAATTAAATGGAAACTCTGTCGAAAGAGGAACAGCTACCGGTGGAGGACAGAGGGATTAACATGTAAGTCCGGCACATTTAATATTTACAATCACACAATTAATCTGACAATGTGTTCTGTGTTTAATACCTGTGATGACCGGCCCTCCAGATTTATCAGCGTGTTTAGGGGGTGGGAGCCACCGGTTTAAACCGTGTGACCCAAATGAACCATATGACACAGGATCTACTCCATGATAAACTTTTGGCATTTTCCTTAGCTTTACTCTTGTTTTTTTTATTTTATTCCAGGTGACAAGTGGGATATGAAGGTCTGAAGATAAAAAAAAAGTGTAAGCGATCTATTTTCATAAATCACATAAGAGATTAAACTTGATTTTTTCCAAGTTGCTTTCAAGCTTTAATTCGTTTTAACCATCCTGTGTCATGGCTTATCAGTTTTTTGTGTCCTTTAGTGTAATGGTTTACTGTTTGCTCTTGCAATTTCACATTTCTTTCTTTATTTTGATCTAATTTATCCTTTAAATTCAGTTGCATTTACTTTATTGTCACACCTGGTTTCCAGTGCAAAATAGTGACAAGTGAGGCGATTAGCAATCACCTGCTTCCTTGTCTCTTTTCTAATCCATCGTTTGTCTTATGTTGTTTTCTTTTGTTTTGATCCTGAGTCATTTAATATCTTTTACCTCTGTGTCAGTTCAGTTAGTCAGTCACTTATCTGTTTTTCTTGTTCTTCAAAAGTCTGCCATTTTTATGATGTTTGATTGATTTAAATAAATTAATGGTAAGAATGTACTAATTAATCGAAGATCGGTGATTAATATACACATATATAATCAATCTCCGATCTTTGATTAATTAGTACATTCTTACCGTGTGTGTGTATGTGTTTATTGTGTGCCAGTGTGGTTTCCCCGTCCATGTCCAGGTTCTCTCCAGATCTCAAAAGCTTCTTTCCATTACCACAATCATGCCTGACCTGATGGTTTAATCGGTGATTTCAAACTGATTGGGGTTGAGATTGATTGTGCGTGGTTGTAAGAGTTGGCCTGCCTTTCATCAAATTGTAGCTTAGGTAGACTCCCGTCCACTCCAGTCCCCTCATGACTTTGAATTGGATCAAGAGGATATAGAAAGTGGATAGACGGATGGACTTTAGCTAGTAGTTATTATGATTGCTAACATTTCAGATTCCCTCAAATTCAAGTGAACATTTGTTCAGTTTTATGCTCTTGTTGTTGCTGCTGTTTCTCCGTTTTCACAATTTTCTCTCAAGTTTGGATTTGACCATCACAATCCAGTTCGTAATATGTCAGAATTTCCCAATAAGTGTACTTAACCAAAAGTAACAGCCTCACCTCATCCAAATCCTCCAGTAAAACATTAACCTAAAGCAATATGTCTAAAAAAACAACAAAAAAGCACAAGAAAACAAATGAGGAGCGAATGGGAGGAAACTGGAATCAACGTCTGTGACCGAACTCTAAGAAACCACCTAAAGGAAACGGGATTTACACACAGAAAAGCTAAACAAAATCCATAATTTACACCTGAACAGAAAAAAACAAGGTTGCAACAGGCTAAGGAGCACAAGTTTACGTTGATATTTTGGACACTTTTCTTATCCCATCAGTTGAAAGGATGTCTGGGGAAGATTAAATCATTTTTCAAGATGATAATGCATCTTGCCATAGAGCAAAAACTGTGAAAACATTCCTTGAAAAAAGACACATAAGGTCAATGTCATGGCCTGAAAATAGTCTGATTGAAAATCTTTGCTGGACGTTGAAGAATTTGGTCCATGACAAAGCTCCAACTTGCAAAGCTGAGAAAGCAATCAGAGAAAGTTGGAGCCTGATTGATGAAGAGTACTGTCACTTATTAAGTCTGAGAAACTGTAAGTTTTATAAAAGCCAAGTGGTGCAACAAAAATACCAGTGATGTGTTTGAGTGTTCTTTTGTTTTCACGATTCCATCATTTTTTCCTCAGAATTGAGTAATTCCATATATTTCCCCCCTCTGCTTGGTCTGAAAAAGTAACCGTTACTGACTACCACTTTTTTTTCTTGATTCTTTTTAGTTTTTATAAAAGCCAGACTGTTTTCATTTGAGATTACCTTAGTTTTGTGTCATGTCTGTGACCTGCTTTTTTTATTGTACAAAATTAAACAGCTGAATGAACATCCTCCGAGGCCGGTGATTCAATAATCTTTGCCTTGGGTTGTAGCTTACACTAACTGTTCACACGTATCTAGTAATGGACCTTCATCCAGCCTCAATTTAGAAAATTTCGAGGTTTAAGTTTTCGAGTGAAGATGCCTTTAAAGGGTTAACGGGAGGAGGAGGCGGCGGCGGCGGCGGGGAGCTCGTCTGGGTGGAGTAAAGTTTGGTCATTTACCTTCTAAAAACTAATTAGCCCGGTCGAGTGCTTTGTGGGACAGTGGGTTTTGGAGAAAAAAACAGTATTGTGAAGTAATATAGCATAATATTTTAAAAAATAGACAGGGAGCAGTCGTTTGGGACTCGCGCTGAGCTGAGATGGGTGATGTGAGCGAAGAGTCGCTGCTGGATTATTTCTACTCTGCCGGAGGCAATTCGGGCAGGGTCCGAAATGCAGACATGCTGAGGACATTTAAGCCTTTTATTGGCCACGGTGACCCGGAGCTGCGCGGTAAGTAGAGAATTTAGGTTTAAGTGAAAAAATCCCGGAGCGAAAAGGATGTGGTCGCGAGACGCGCCGCGTGCCGCCGGTATGAAAACATCAACGGCAGGCGCGCGTGCGCTTAAACCCCCCAGTGTTTAGATTAAATGTGGACGTTTCTGGAAGCTTAATTTAACGCAGGGTCTATTTTGTCGTTCAATTTTTTCAATGCTGTAAAGCTCACATCTGCTTCGCATTAAATAAGCCCCTCCAAAAGCAGGAATGGTGTCATTTCCTCCCACAAGTCAGTTGGTAACTAACCAGAGGAGCCTCTAGAATAGACCAACCCATCACCGAAATATCCCACCACGCGCCATACCCCTGAATGTCCCCCCACATTAAACAGTGGAAGAACTACAAGACTATTTGTTTTTTTTGCTGCATAGGAGCTCAGTATCATCGTTCTTTTGGTGTCCACCCACCAATTGCTTATGCAACCTTCTTCTGAATCAGTGCTAACTCTGCAATTCGTCTTCCATTTGGCTCACGTTCACAAATAGGAGTGATGTTGTGCAACTGTTTTTGTAATTCTTTCCAAAACTGCAACAGTTTAAGAAAAAAAGCAGCCTTCCAGGCACAGATGTTGCTGTGAGGCACATAGAAATAGTTTCCAGGAGACCACTTCGTGTCGTACAACTATAACACCAGTGTATTCAAACCTATTTTAGATAACCTCATCATACATACATTGCCTGTATTTAAGGATGTCTGCAGTAGGATTTCCCCCAGGCATTCACATTTTTGTGTTTTCTTCATGACATCTGCAGGTGAGCAATGACACAGAGAAGACAGCTTTCTCTTCTTGAGGTTTCTCTATTGAAAAGGCAGCTGTGGAGCTTAAAAACACCACTTCACTGGACAGGATGCCCAAACCTGACAGAATCAAGTCACTAATGCTGCCTGCAAAGTGAGAATAGATGCTGAATGCAGTTGTCTAAGTCCGAACACACGCTTGACCCTTCTGGTGAATTGCACAAAAGGCTGTCCTTGTTTCTGTGTCTGCCAAGTTGGAGCAAACTCTGACAGAAATCTTCCTTTTCTGTGGAGGCTCTGACAGAAATACACATCTTTCCTCTCGTAACAAGCCTAATTTCAGTATCCAAATAATATTTTTCTTAGGGATTCTGCTTGGAACTAAAGAGAAAAACCTTCAAGCGCAAATTGATGCACAGGTCCTTTGTAATAATGTGAACAGACTAAGACACATATGTTTTTGGACTCTTCAAGGACCTGTCTGTGACCCTGCTCTGCAATTTCTGAGAAAAAATCTGAACTATTTTGTGGTTACCAGGTTACCGTTTTTTTATTAACAGTTCTTATTTGGACTTGAGTCTTTGGCTACCAATGTCATTCAATGCCTATTAATCTATTTGTATTTCATCCTCAGATAAATAGCCCTTAGAATTTATACTGAAATGCAAATGTTGTGTCTTAGTCTTGTTACCTTGGATAGCAGTTTTGGATGGAATGAGACCGTGCAAAATAAGTGTAGTGTAGTGTAGATGTCATATATTGCAGCTTTAATTAATTAAAAGTTATATTTTGCTCTAGACGTTACAATATAGATACTAAATACAACCATCTATGAATTACCATACATATTTGCCATTTAGCTGGACTTTTGTTTGAGTAACAGTAACCACCAAAGAGATTAAATTGGTGTATCATCCCTCCTTCACCTTTGCACTGTCTGAAATGCAAACATAGGGTATATCAGCGTCCTCCAATGATTATCCAAAGTGACCTTGTGCTGGCCGCCTGTGCTGTCCAGATGCTAGGTCAGCAGTGCTGTTTTTGACAGAGGTTTAAAGAGCTGCCTTGATACTCAGCCATCTGACATGGCTGTCCAATTAGAAAAGTGCATCCCACACATTTCAGGTCTGTTTTAGCATGTCGTTGGGGGTTTTCGTGTCGTAATTGTTACGGTAGTGGGTTTTTTTTCATAATTAAGTCCACACACACCACTGGATCCAAACCTTTTTCATCACACTGTAACTGGGCCATGGCTGGAAAGTGTGTAAAGGGGAGTTGTGTTTGTTTGTGCCGACCTTTGGCTAATAAATAACTTGCATGTATGCCGTGTTGCTCACTGTGCTAAGTGCCAAATTCTTTCCTTTAGATAGATGTAAGAGGCTGTTTCCTTTTGGATTTCCTGTTGTTGTCAGTGTGGGCTGTGCGGTGGTCCCACTATGAGCATTCTTTCCGTGCACATCAGGAAAAGGAAATGCTTTATTTGTATTGAACTGGATGCCACAGCGCCCCACAGTATGGAATACCTTCGTCTGGAAAATGTCATGTTGCCTAAAAAAAAAAAAAAAAACTGCCTTTAATCAAACATTCTGCACCACATCAGCTCCCACTTGTAAACAGAAAGTTTCTTTTGATAGACTTGTGGCAGCTTGGACAGATTTGCAGTGCATTTTGAAGTGGCCCTAGTTTGTTCTTTAGGGATACCTCAAGATCTGTTTGGGGATTTCTTCCTGTGAGACAGCTAAATACCTCCCCTCTGTTTAGGTTTTGGTGTGGGAACTGTTTTTGGCTGAGTTAGACAACTGTAAACGGGGGGAAAACTCTCCTGCTAACTTTAGATTTTGGCTCAGACTGGGGAAGCTTTGGTAGTTGGGTTGGGGATACAGAGGTTTCCAGGATGTTTGATTGGGATATTTATTTCTGCTATAAATTTATTGTAAAGTGTCTCAGCCAATAAGGGCTTTGGCTATTTAATGCCCAGTCCAGACAAGATATGGCACACACCATAACCCTATAAGACATAGACAACTAAAAGGGAGCATGTTTTCAACTATCACAGTTCATAAGGATGTCTTTAAAATCTAACAAGCTCAAGAAACAGGCTTGATTTATTTAAGTTAATCAGAAAACCTTTGAAGACTGTGCACTGTCAGTGGAATAACTCAATGGTATAGTTCTGAATAGTGACCAACTCAGCATTTATAACTAGCGTCAGAATCATTGAACTGTGGATACTTTTGCCTTTCTATCTAATTCATAATTTGCTTTTAGTGTCATATGTGGTGCAGTGCCATCAGTTATCAGTCATCCGTTTTTGTTAAAAAGGGAGAAGGGGAATGGTATGAGTCTCATGCTTCACGTGTATAAGTTAAAGTTAGTGTGATTAAGAAATATAGCACTTTCTTAAAGTCTTGAGATCTCAAACATCTTTGGATATTGCAAGACAAATGTGGGAAACATGTAAATTGATCATATTTGTTAAACGTTTGTGAAAATTCTTTTAAATCTATTGAATCTACTTTACAAAACTATTTTTTTTTCAGCTTAATTTGTGCAATTTTCCTCTGTTCTTATTTGCCTTTTGGGTATTGAGTGTTTAAACTCTGAGTCTATATTTAGTTGTTATTTTTTAACCTCAAATATTTTCCTCTGCAGCTAAATACAGAGAGGAATTCAAGCTCATCATTGACCGAATCGCTGTGGTGAAGTCAGAGAATGTAAGTGGACCTTTAAAAACACATAATTGTTGTGGGAAAAGTAGTGCTCACATGACCATTCTAGGCATATCTCCAATACTCACCCAGGCACACATACATGCACACCGCTGCTAGGAATGGATCGCATAAGTTGTGTTCAGTTGAACTAGCAGTTATCAAGATTTGTTTAAGTTTCTCTTGTTTTTTCGCTTGTTTCCTTTCTGCTTTTCCCATGAGATGGCAGCTGCAGTTTTAATGTTTCACATCTATTTTTGCTTAGGAATTATTTTCAAATACTGAGGAAATGTTCCAAGTCTTTAAACACTTTTTTAGTATCTGTCAAGGATACACGTTTTTGATTATTTTAACATTTTAGGACTGATGTAAGAAAAGTGTTTTTTTTTACTCTTTTTAACAGGTAACACGTGGAAAGTATTTGTTCGAACCCCTATTCATTATTAGCAATCTAACTAACTTTAAATGACGCCAGCAAACACATTTATTTAAATGTGCATGATGGATTGAGCTGCAAATATTTAAACAAGGAAGGTATCACTAGTTGGATAATGTCAATTTCAGCCTGTGTCTTTCAAGCACTGTGCCCTGGCTTTATATTATCACTTAAATAACATATGTGGGCATGATAATATTTTTCAATGTTTTGATTCATATTTAAGTTGGAAAAGGTTTCCTTTGATTTTTTTTTTAAAGCAGTAAGTTATTGAACCATGCCTTTTCATAGTTTCTTCAAGTTTTGCAAATTTCATGCCATGTGTTAAGTTTATAAGAAGGTACACTGCATTACCAATGTGGAATTGTAAGATATGCCCTCTACCTTAAACATTTTACAAGAAATAGATCAATTTACAGAAATGCCTCCAGTCCTCCATTAGATATATGATACTTCTATTTATTTTCTGTTTCAGCTGAGACCTTCTACAAGCAGCACCAAATTAAGTCATGAATCGGAGAAATGAAAGTGTGGATTTTACTCTGGTTTTGAAAGGGTGTGTTCTAATTGTTTTAACTTTCACAGGGCGAGAAATACCTTTGTCTAAAAAAGAAGTATCGGCAACTGCTACAGGAGCGAGACAACAAGCATCAGGGGGCTGATGGAGAACAGGTTAGGCATCTGAATCCAGCCAGATCCACAGCCTCTGCAGAGTGGGAGGTGAATGATGCCCCAACATCCTCTCCTAGCCAGTGGGAGCAGCAGGAAGAGACACTCTCATGCGGAGAGTCTGACGCAAAGGTGAATTAGAGAATATTTCTTTTTCTTCTTAAAGAAAAACTGTTAAATGAGTTGAACTTGCTGAGTTTGTCATTTCTTCAGCACATCATGTGTAATCTCTATGTGAGTAACGCGTTTATTTCTACACAAGGCCCCCTTTGTTGGTGCGTTTTGCCTTTTCTTTTCAGCATGTGTCAACATTTACTGAATGGGGTTTCAACAGAGACCCACTGTTTAGTGAAATAAAAAGCATCAAGTTCTAGCAAATCTAAGTCAGCCACTGTGACAGAGAGAAAACTTCACATGGTTCCTGTTTTTAAATAAAGAACAGTTCTAGTTTTGATACACACTAATCCTCTGAGAGGACTTTTACATGTTGCTTATGCAATAAACTTCAGCGTGTAATCATATTTGAAAAGTGTTGGTTGCTATGGAGAAAAGAGCTAAAGAAAAGTGCTAATGTCGGCTAACACAGCTGAGTGGACACTGCGCTCACACTGTGGTGCCACCGACAATGAGCTAACAGTACATTCATGTCTGACCATCTGTAGGAGCAGCAGGCGGGAACACAGCATTCTACACAGCCACCTCCTGCCATCCGAATTCAGGAACCCTCGGTGCAAAGTCATGGAGGGGGTGAGCTGGACAGAGATTCTGGATCAAAGGTGACAGTTTAAACAATTTACATACTGCAGGCTTTTCCAAATATGAAGGAAATGTGTTGCACCTTATGGGAAATTCACGTATAACCCAGCTGAATGGGCTCAACGTGTTTCAGGACACCCTAAAACAGGGCTGATCAGTCTGTTTGGCATCTGTCAATTCAAATGGGAACCAACGTGTCTTTTTCTGTGCTGAGCTGGAACGTACAACGCTGCAAAACGCATTTTTTCACAAGTGCACAAAACTGCTGAAGTGTACAGAAGTGTTAGATCTGTGGCATAAGTGAGTGCAAATGTGTGTCATATGAAGATTTTTCTTTGCACGTCTTGTTTGTAAAGTCTCTGTAGGATCAGTGAGAATGTAAGAAAGTAGCAACAAACCATCTGGAGCATTTTCTTCCCATGCATATTGTGTCCTTTTTAAAAACATTAACCTCTTACCTCTTCCAATTAAACCAGTGTTGGAGAGCAGTGTTGGAGAGCCGCCAAGTAACAAGACATTCAACAAGCGTATTTTTCTTTGCCATTTAGAAATGTCAGTTGATTGATTTTATTAACGTTACAAGCTCAATTGATGAATTAATACACAATCCCTTAAAAAGAGTGCACTGATGGCAAAAATAGTTGACACTTTCACATTGGGGAGAGTGGTTGGCTTATTTTGTTGACTCTGAATATTGACGCTGCTGGTTTGTGCTGACAAATTCTTTAGACTTTACAAACAGTGTAATAACAACCTTTGAATTGACTGTTTTTAACTGTTGAATTAACAGACCGTACGCGGGCTGGCTGTATTACACGTGTGTTAAAATATTTTTTCCTTCGTGGTCTTTTGACTCAGGACCTCCAGTTGTGGAGCCCTTGATCTTTAGCTTATTTATCAAAGGTATCTTCTTGGAGTAAAAAAAACTCTATATATTCTTTTTTACTACCAGGCAATTCTCAACCAGTTTTTTTATTAGTTTTTCTTCAGGAGAATGTGGGGGCTTTTGGTGTGGAATGGGACTGAAGTTCTAAAATAATACATCTCTGATTTGTCATGGAGGAACAAACATTTGTTTTAGTCAGGTTTTTCTCAGTAGAAATGTAAAATATTTCAGTTTTTCATTTAACTCTTTACCTGGAGGCCCTGTAAAGGAGTGGAAAATGCACACATCCATTTGAGTAGTTCCACTCCCATGGTTCCTCCTTTCACCCACCAGGTGGTGCCAAGTATGTTACCTGTATGATGTGACCAACTGCACGGCCTGTGGTGGTGGGAGGAGGGCACACTGGGGGACGAACTGCATTTAAACGAAGCTGCCTGTTGTGATGCTAAGCAGCAACATGTTGAACCTCATTAGGAAGATAATAACCATTTGTGCCCATTCAGGAGAAGGGTAATTCAGCCCAGAAAAGAGACGTGGCTGTCCTTGTTGGCCTCTTATGTGGATACATGAAATATGTTGGAACCTGTTAGCATGGCACTTACACCAGATTAAATGTATTTATTTAAGGTATTAGTACCTACATTGAACTTTGTATTAAAGTTCACTGGTGACAGTTCGGTGCTTGTTTAGTGTTATGTCACTTGCTCCTTTTTATGAACTTTCGTGGTGCTGTTTACCGTGCTTCATAGCCTGTGGCATTCATAATATCTCACACTGAGCACATGCAGTGTGGATGATGAATTTAGGAATCTGGTTTGATGTAGTTCTCTGCAGTCAGCACACACTAGTAAGTTAAGTTCTTATTTGAACATCAATACTGGCCTCAGTTTTTTTGTATTTTCATGCATAAGTGCATAAATGCTCAAGTTAAAAAACTGGTTGTTTGCATAGGTTTGCCCTCCGAAGATCACTAATCTTTAAGAAATCATAAACTTGTGGCCAAACACAGCACATTGGTATTACTTTTGAATATTTTTTTTCTTTTTATCATGTGGATTTTGTGTTTTTGTAACAATAGGAAGAAAGGACAATATCTGGAACTCCATGATGTAACAATGAGCAGTTCTTTTAAGTCTCTTAATCAGTCCATCAAATTCCATTACATTGATGAATGTAATGTTTATGTTGATTATTTATTTTAAAAAGCTTGGATAAACTGAAAATGTGGTTCAACTCAGGAACTCATCTGGACATTTTTTTTCTTTTTTGGTAAAAATGACCTGTGATTTAGTTAGCACAAAGTTTTTTTAAGAATTTAGAGTTAGGGTTAGAGTTGGTATGTGTGGTACAAAATAGTAATATACATTAATGTATTACAAAATAAGGAAAGTCGAACATTAATTATAACAGTGTTTTTTCCACTCTCTTAGACTGGTCACATCGTAGCATTTTTAATTAAGCTTTACAATCATTAATTCAAATATAGACTTTGGCCACTTTACTCACCATGCCAAGCATCCGCATTTAACAAATCTTCATGAACTAAACTAGAATTGAATTGCTTCCATAGCATGTAGTTCAGTTTTGATCCATAACTTGGTAGAGCTGTGTCTCAGAAACACAGTAATGTAACTTTAAAGGCTTGTATACTAAGAGAAAGCAACATTTGATGTTGCTAATTGCTTTATGTTAAGATTATTTGGCAATTCTGAACCCCATCTATGTTTTCATTCCTGGCTCTAAACGTCTTTGTATTTTATGGACGACACCTGGAAAATCAAGTTTGACTGGGAAGTGGAAAAGGTAAATGTTAGCTTGTAGGGTCAAGGGCCATCCCTGTTTGTGAGCTTCCACACCAAACATGGATTTAGTTACTATTTCACACTGTGTTCAGTTGTAGAAGTGTTAAAATGTTAGTTTTTTTAAACCTTTTTTTTTTGGGTGAAAATATTACTCTGCGTGAAACTGCTACATTTTTCTTGGTGCAGCAATGTACTATAATAGTGATTAAACTGATACTTAATTGGTCAATAAATTACTTATATGACAAAATAATATTGTAAAATCATAGTGAAAAAAGCTTATATTAAATATTTCCTTCATTTACATTTTAGTTTAGTAAACATTTAGTAAAATATGCAGAGGGTATGGATTAAATTTAATTTGAGAAGAATGTACAACAGTCATATTGGCCTAGTTTTATTGTGAGTTATCATTATGCTAATAATAATAGGGATTCTCTGGATTCTTTTTTTTGTCTGCAGCAACTATCAAACCTTTTGGCTGTTTTGTGAGTATGAGTCATACTTTAGTCAGAGCCAAATTGACACAATTTTTTGTTTTCTTTTTGTCAATGCAGTCTTCTGACTTGTGGAGTAATGAAAGTGTTCATAATAAAATGGAGCACCGCGATGAACATTGAGATATGTTAAACCAACTCACTAGCACAATTTCTCATTTAGTTTTTTTAAAGCTAAATAAGTCCATTTAGCATATTGGTGGTGTCTGAATCCCCATGTGTAACATCGAATGTATACATTAAGGGTTGCCTTCTACTCTTTAAAAACTCACCTGTTCAACATGTTGGGTACAGTAAACACGTTGGGTTATGGGTACTAATATTTTATTGTATGATATTCGAATTTTGCACATCTGTTTGGTCCAATAATGTAAATATTCACCATGAACTCTGACGAACAAAGAATCATTTTCATTATTATTTACAACTCAAATATAGGAGAAATTTTTAGAAGTTGTCAAATCACAATGAAAACTGACGATTAACGGTTTTGTGAAAGTTCTTAAACAGAAAAGGGAGATGCTGACAGCTCCTTCACTTTGCCCTCCGTAGTTCTTTTTCTTCTGTGCCAAACAGTCTTATATTTTCTCTGCCTGTTATTATTCATCTTCATTAAAGGTGGTAGGAAAAGGGCAAACTAGAATGGAAAAGGCTGGATAAATACGAGGCCTCCACTTTTCATGTTCAACACGCTGACGTGTGACAGTTTTGGGCAAGTGAACTGAAAGGGTTGAGTGTTATAATCTTGTGTCTTTGTGTGATTTGAGAACAATTTACAGATCATGTCTTCCTTTAAAGAGTTAAGAGGGACCAGAGAGCATTCCTCTTTCTCATGAATCGGCCGAAAGAGTTTTATTCACTTACAGAGTTTTTTTTTAACAAAAAAAAATGGTGGCAGAAGCAAACGTGCTACTTTTTTGGTTAATTGTTAATTGGATTGTTATTCATTACCCCTTATGTGCGAGGCCGTCACCTCCGTCTCGCTGCCTCATTACCACTCTGTCTGTCTGGCACCCTTTGGTCAGGTCTCATCAGCTGGAAAACATCACAGACCGTGTGACCAGAGTGTGAAAGTGGGAGTGTGTGTGTGTGTGTACCCTGTGATGTTGGGTCATGCTGTGAGAATGTTATGACGGCCACAGTACAGTTCATTTGTGCTACAGCTCAACTTTCTTTTTTAATCACCCCTGATTGATTGCCTGTTTTTGTCTGTGTTTTAGTCTGAATCGGAGCAGGACGAGGAGTCAACGGGCAGCATGGGCTCTCCTGCTGTTTCTGTAAGTCCGTTTGGTTCCTTTTTCTGTTGGTTTTTCCTCATCTGATATTTGCCAAAGAGGTCGTAAGCATCAAGACCGAACTTCTTTTCTCAGAAACGTACACTTTGACCTTAAAGAGGTTTGTTTTTGCACTGTCCACGTTCTCAGTCCACGTTAAACAAATATGAGAAGTAAAACTTTTCAACCCGCTGGAGGCGTCATCATGGGTGTCTCCCGCAATGTGTCAGTTGGTTGTGACTCAGTCGTTTGTAGGAAATGGATTAGAGGTTTGTGGCCTTAGCATTATCAAGAGTCCACAACAGGATGTGTGTTTGTGCTCCAGTTGGATCCTATAGAGAAAGACTGGATCTATTCTGCTGCCAGTGCCCGAGTTCCTGACCTTTCACAGCTGCTCGGGCAGGACCCCGCGCTAGCCAACAAGAAGGTATCGCCGCCTTCTGATATGACTCTTCAAAAATAACTTAAGTTTATTGAAAAATTATATAATATTTTCACGTTTTTTGATAATACTATAATTAATGGGATTTCTAAGAAATGTGAAAGATGCTCTTAAAGCACTGCAAAATGCAAAAAGCTCATAGAAGAACACATTATAAGCCATAATAAAGGCACTCTTTTTAGACAATAAAGCCTTTGGTCTTGATGCAGGCTGTAAATACCGATAGTTTGGGCCATGCTTTGTTCAAATTCACTGCCTACATTCTTTTTCACATTTATCATATCTTTACTGCATATGTGTGTTTAATTTCACTAACACATAGTTTCATGTTTGTTTTGGTGCTTGGAAAACCAGGACTTCATCTCAGTGAGTATTTGATAAACTATTCATACCATGTTGTAAATAAGGTATATATAAGATAAGTATAGCATTTCACGTTTTTCAACAAACCTGAAGATTTTTTCTGTCTTCTGTTCTGAAACACGACGGCTCCTTACTGTGACCGTGATCACTGCTCTCAGGGGGTAAGTCTCATCATATCTTTTGCCCAACATGTTTGCAACATTGATAACTCTGTCGAAACCAACTTTCATTTGGACTTTCTTTCACAAATTGTCAACTTTGATTCCTCGCTATCCAAGCTGCATGCGGCTTTTGTAACTTCCGCCGGCTCATTCTAACCTGATTTTCTCCTTAATGGTGTGCTGAGAACCCGGTTTTAAAACATCCAGATCATGCATTTCAAAGGTCCACTATCAAAAGGATTATGAAAGATAGCTTTTTAGCTCTTGTGCCCCCCTGACAACCCAAATCCTTTTATTTGTCTCCCTGTGCGCTTAAGAGATTTGAGCTCATGTTTGTTGTCCCTCCCCTGTGTCACAGTTCTCACACTGTCCTGTGACCATGGTGGACCACCTTCTAAGAGTGGCCCTAAGCCTCTGCCATCTCCACTCGGACAAGATAGCACGGTCGCCATTGAAGTGTAGGAAGATGGGAAGGTGGGGGGGGGGGATTAAGGGGAGCTTTAATGCCCCACAAATACTTCACCCACTTAAAGATAATCTGAAAGTAATAGAGCAGGCTGGGATTAATTGTAGAACAATGCAGGTTGTGTCCCTGGGAAGGTGCTAAGTCGCCCTCGGGCCTCTTTGATGTTTTAGGCCTCAACCTGTCCCTGTTCAACAGAGGTGGATGCCTTTTCAGAGATAGCATTCACAGATACTAAAAATACAAAAAAAACTAACGAAAATGACTCCTTGAACTTGAGCCTTCAAAACCTGGAGCCGTCAGATTTGATGTGTGCTTGTCATTGATTGATTCTGCCTAACAGAAGTGTAGACACAGGACAGCCTTTAAATCTCATGTTTGATAAGGACTATGGGGATTACCCTTCATCCTTAGAGGGCTAACGGCTTTCCTGTTTTGACCAAATGTTTGTGAGGATCAGGTGATCTCTTCCAAATGTGATCTTCAAACAACGGCTTTAAGGTGGACTCATGAAAAAGTGAAGGCATAACAAGAGCTCCTCTTACCCAAATCCAACACTTCTCCCGCCAAAGTCTCACATTGTGTTTGTCTTCCCGCTCTCTCCTCATGACGCGCGCCCGTATTCCCGCTGTGACGGACTTCCTCGGCCACATAGTTTGTAAGTACATCATTTGTCCATCACTCCTCTCTGTCTGCCACCACATCCCGGGTTGTCAAACCTCGATGTCCTTTGTCACTGTCAGTCCTCTTTAGTCACCACTTCCTTCACTGGACAGCACATGGCAGGGACACAGGAGTCCCCAAATGATCAAGCAGCCGGGGTTGGGGGGGCGGGAGGGCAGGAACAGAAACGAAAGGTGCAGAAGTGAAAGGTAGCAGCATCCTGTTCAGCCTCGTCCATCACTCCTGCCCACCGGGGGGCCTGCTGAGCGGCCTGTCGGGCGGCGCTTCGGCCCATCTGTCTTAAGATGTGACAGGAGACAGACTAAAGAGATGGAGATACTCAAGCCAGACAGCATCTATCAAAATCTGTCTCCCTGACGCGCGACATGTAGCTACGTGTCAGTTCCTCATTCTTGTCGGTGGATAGAATTTTTCTCTTCTGCTGCCGGCTACTGGACCAGGATTTCGATTGTGATAAGCATCAGGGCTTTTAAAAAAAAACAAAGGACTCAGTCAGAGAGTAAATAAGCGCCAGTTACTCCACTGTGTTACCTCACTGATTCATGGGCATTGAATGCTGCTTTAAGAACATCAAACCATCGCTGTGTTTTACAAGTTAACCGCAGCAGTGATGCTGACTGAGGAAGCAATCATAATTACTTTTTTATAATACTGATGGAGACTCAACCTGGTACCGAAATGATCCCTCTCATCCAAATATCTATGTTAAAAAGAGCTAAAAGAAGATAGAAAAGCATTTTCTGAAGTTTCTTAATCAACAGGTCAGCTGTCTTATCTAGGTTGCAAATTCAAACGGATAATGCAGCAAGATATAAGAAAACAAATTAAACTGGAAGGTACATTTCCAAAATGTGAATTTCATTTTGTAGATTAACGTCAAGTAATTTGGCTCAGATGAGAAAAAAACTAAATGCTAAAACGTTCTTATTAGTCAAAAGACAGAATATCTTTCTGCAATTCAACAGGTCGAGTCACTTGAGGATTGAAATATCTTAATAGCAGCTCTCAGTTTATGAAGTGACTCTTTCCGGCTCTTTGAACACTTTCCTCTATCATTTAACACCAATTCATACAACAGATGATGCATGGAAGTAAGAATAAGGGGTAAAAAGGAGAAAAAAAAGAAGAAACTTTGTGGTTTATGTATGACTAGATAACTCACTGAAAAAGCATTCCCTCACATGTGGCTGCTGTGCTGGATGGAAAACTATCTCCACTTTTAGAAAATAAGATCGCCCCTTGTTTGTTCAGGTGCGACGGTGTTTCTGAGCAGCACCGGTTCAGCTACGGGCTTTTCATCCATCCCCAGTTCGCATGTAATTCTGAAATTGTTACTGTTTGATTTGCCGTGTTAAGGGTCAGATTGCAAACGGGGTTGGATGTGGTTAGCGCGCCCACATCTGCAGCTCCGCCGCCTTCACCTGTCGTTGGCCCGTAATTACCGAGCTCAAAGTGCGCCGGAAAAACAGGAAATCCCAGCTGTAGTGGGACAGGTGGATGTGGTTTGAGTGTGACAGGAGGACGTACGGGTGGATCTCTCCCCCTCTTTGACTGGTGCTGACAGTGCCGCTGTGATGTCTGGGTGGGTCTCCCCTCTGCAGGTCACACTAACATCATCAATCTTTCCCCCTGTTGACAGGCGGCTAAGCCCCCCCCCCCCCCACTCCACCCCAGTCGTGGGCACAGTGCTGTGTTGTTTTGTAATTAGGCTTCATTCGATGGCAGGAAACCATCCCTCCTTCCCACTACTCCAACCAACCAATTCTCTCTGTGCACAGCTGGAGCTCTGCCAGCAAACAGCCAATAAGAGGCCGCCCCGCTCAGCATAAACACTCTGTAATAATGTCACAGCGCTACTTTATAAATAACAGGGTTTTTTTTCTCTTTATGAACAGACAGCTCTGCACTGGGCGGCCAAACATGGCAACGAGGACATGGCCGCTCTGGTGGCTAACGCCGGTGCTGATGTCAATATTAAATCAGTGAGTGCAGATTTTCACCTATTTCTTTGCAGTCCTTTCGCAGCGCTCGAGAAACACGTTGCACATCAACATAGTGGACAACCTGTGTAAAATAGTAGAAGAAGAAGAATACCCTCTGACATCAGAGATCTTCAAAAGTGCCTTAAACGCAACTGTATCTATTAAAAAAACTGGAAGGCGAGGGGACCTTTTCCTTGTCACAGTTAGGGTTTCTCTAAACTTGAATCATCAAATTACCATTATATCTTACCAGCTGAATAATCAGGCCATGTAATATATTTAACCCTTAATAACCAAGACCCAGATTTCCTCAAAGGAAAATTATAGGGAATAAAAAATGAGAACATGGGCCCCATGGATGAAAAAATGTGCAGATACCAAATGTCAAAGATACGTAATATTCAGCATGTTGCTATATCCATTTTGACTAAAATTCATTTAGTTTCAGTTGTCTGTTCTCTGGCTTTTTATGGGTTCAAATATTATTTTCAATAAAATCATTAAATCCTTTTTTATTCATTGATTTATTTTTCCACTAATACATAATACTTAATCAGATATTTGGAAAATACTCAAACATAATTTGATTTGATTCCTTACATTTTCTATATTTAAGAAAGTAGAATTGAAACTTTGTATTTTTTAACTAATTATTTGTTTCTGATTTATTTCTGATATTTGTTTCTGAGAAAAACAAAACCCATTGAACTAATAAGTGTTAGACTGATAGTTCAACACCAGTTTCATGTAAATGCCAGAAAATGTAAATTAAGTTGAGTTTGGATTGTGGTGACCCTAATTATTTACAGAAAGGCTCAACCACCACAGAAATCTGGGAATGTTTGTTCTTTGATTGACACTCGTGTGGCCAAAACAGCATCGTAAGTGGATTTTGGACGTAGTTTATCCACCCCGCTTTTTTATTCCGAACAATTAGAAAATAATTTTGAAAGTTTGATTGCTAAGATGGGGGAAACGTGACTCTGATATTTTGATATTCTAAGTATTTGTGTGGATTATCCCAACAACAAAACTTACCAGCACTTTCTCCTATTTTTAATGTTCAGTGACATCTATATTTCTGCCTGATCACATATTCAGAGACACAAAATATCTGCAACTGTCTGTACAGAAACAGAGTAAACTAGCTTTTTTGATACTTTCATTTGAACCTGAATGTAATGTGAATTTGATCTTTTAACTCTCTCTTGCAGCATGTGAGTATCCAGACTTTGAACAGGCAGTGATGGGTATGTACAGCACGTGAGTTAGTGAACGAAGAGATCAAAACAAGGGGTGCTGTGTGATGGGAGGCATTGTGTGATGTAAGGCCCCTTAAAGATTTCTGTGAGGGTCCAGCTGTGCAAATGTATTACAGCAGCATGTGTTGTGGGGCAGCAGCCGTACACTAATAAATCATATGATGTCATGTTAATTGTTTCCCAAAACAGGGTGTCTATGTATCAGCATGCAAGTCCAAAGCTATGCAATTTTGAGTCAATTACCAAGCAATTATGTTTTTACCATTATCTGCTGTTTCCATAACCTTAGCTAATTTGTGTATTTTCTTTCCCCGTGCTGTTTTCATTGGCTGTGTTTGGACCTGGGAAACACAAGGGGGTAGGTGCTAAAACCTTCCATCACCTTAGCCTGCTTGTTACCAAAAGGAGGCTACACAAAATAACAATGTCAACTTTGACCGGTTCTGTCTGGGTAATGTTAGGGGTGTGTTTGAAGAGAGAACGTTCTCAAAACATACCTGCCTGGAGCTTCGTTTGCTCCTTTTTTTAAACATTATTTATCTATGTTCTGCAGGGATACACACCTTTACACATTGCTGCTTTGCATGGTCATCAACATATCCTCGACTTGCTCATAGGGACTTACGGTAAAATGCCCTTTCTTTTTATTTTGTCTCATGAAATAGTTGAAAATGCCTTAAAAACTTACTGTGAATGTTGGTTTGACTGAAGTGAAAGGCTTCTTTCAGAGCAGTATTAGTTATGTATTTAGCACTACTGGAAATCTATATAAAGTTAATAAAACGATTTTAAAAGATTCAAATTCAATTCTCAGTCTGTGTAAAGGTGACTGCAGCTTAGTGAGCAGGTATCTCTGTTTTTCCTTTGGATCTCAGATTCCTCCTTTAAGCTCTCAGTGTAAGTTGTCAGGCGAGTACCTTATCTTTTGCCTTCACTGGCTGATCTCTGTTTTGGGGGATTTATTCTTTTCGTCTTATCAGGTGCAAAGGAAAACTTACGAGATTACAGTGGCCATCTTGCCTGCCATTATCTGAACATCCACCACGCGGAATATCCGGGGCCAGGGGAAGATTGTGAGCTGCGTGAGTTAATACTGTTAATAGTTTTTCAGATACACAAAGTGAAAACACATCATGCATTTCTCTGGTGTTGTAAGTTTGCGTTTGAGTTCAAAGCCAGGTCATCTCTTGACATTATAGATGTACTTTCTGTGTTCCTCACAGGTACAGTGAGCTAGCGGATTTGAAATGTGCTGCACAGTTTGCTTTTGTAAACCAAAAGCAAACAGTACTGTAGCTCATTGTTTGTTAGATTAATCATAGGCTCCTATTTGTCTTATGTGTGAAGTGAAAATATAAAGTCTTCAGCGGCTGAATGATGCAAATGTGACCAAAGTTTATGTTACAGTGAATCTGTGTTCCCACCTGATTTATTTGAGAAATCAAATGGATATTTTTGGATTTACAAACAGCTAAGGATTTGAATAATGACTTGAAAGTCACCACCATGTAAAATATTGGGTTCTCAGCTGCTATTTTAAAGACAGATTTGGATATGGCCCTAGGCTTTTAACTGCCAGATTTGACCATACTTGGTCAATGGGGAAAATGGAGAGTACACCCTAAATTTCTATATGAACATTTTCAGTACTATTTATAGAATACTTGCAAAGCAAATCCAATTTCACACTGAAAATTATCATCTGAATTAGTCTTTTTTCATTAAGATTAGAAATAAACTGCAAAGCTATCTAACTGTTTAGTTAACAAAAACGAACAATTAATCATTTATTTAATAAAATGAGTGTTACATTCTTATCAAATGTATCGGTAGCTTGCAGTCTTTAAATGTGCTGGTAAATGACAGTAACTTTATGAAATGTGCACAGTTTTTCATTTTCCAAAATGTTCAAGCTAGTTTCCTTTAAATTAATATCTACATATAAAAAATAAAAACAGCACATTACTATCTTCAGCATCTGTTCAAGCACATTAAATCTAATTATTTGTTCATTTACCAGGTAAAAACCAAAGCAAACAGTTCTGTTACAACTGCTACTTCACAGAAGGTGCTGTGTGGTTAGGTTTTGCAGGATTGATCAGCCAGTTCTTTTTTAAAGACAGGCCGACTCATTTTCACGTATCGCTGCATGTGACGAGACAGTTTCCATCTGTGCTTTATGTTCCAGTGTTTTAGCTGGTATTTTAATGCAACATAACCTTAAAAGTACAGAGTAAAGAGGGGTGTTGGCATTTTTTTTAATTTTTTTTTATTGGATGAGAGTCAGGCTGTTATTTCAGAGGGCTACAGAACTTACAGTAGTTCCAGTCACTGAACATCAAAGATTAAGGTGTGAATCCATTCTCATAGCTTCTATAGAAATTTCTCATATGCATTTGCTCCCATAAATTCATTCACTGTTTAGTATCAGTTTTCCAAAATGAAAAAATGTGGAACTTTTGCTCGGGTAGTACAAAAAAAAAAAGAAATGATTAATTACTTTCGGTAAGTAATAACACCCACAATGGAAAATAAATGATGAAATAAAACCAAAAGAGATCTATTCTGTTATGGAATGCATTATGTTATGTACATTTGATTTAAGTAACATTGAACTCCTGGCAGTTGAGCGTCATCAAGAAACCTTTGTTTCATTTGGTTTCAGAGTTTCAAGTAACACAGGCGAGAGAGAGGATCAAGAATAGGAAGCTGGTATCGCTTTTCCACTCCAAGAAAAAGTGGGGGTCAGCGGAGGAGCTGGCTCCAATCGAAGAGGAGAAGACATCATCACATCAGCTGGTCATTCCTGCTTTCAGACCCCGCAAATTCTCCCGCTGAAGAAAAAACACAGTTATGTAAACACCTGTGTATAAGGTGCATTTATTATGTGCCCCCACAGTTAAGATGACTCCCGGTCTTTAAGAAGTGCTGCAGTTGATGCTTTGCTCATGCATGTGTTTTTCTCACATATATTTTTACTTAGAAAAGGTTTATTGTTGAAGCCGTTCAAGTTTCAAATTGTTAATGGATCGCTTAAGATTTCTGCTGAGGTCAGGTAGTACACACATCATAGTTTACCTTTGATTTAATCTGACAAACTGGAAGAAACATATCATCACTCTTAGTGATGTGCTAGCTGTTGTAGTTTTAGCAACACGTTGTGAAAACTGTTCTAAATTGTGTGTTTGAGACTGTTTTTTAGTTTGTGGATTTCAGACAGCCGAAATCAAACCACTTGTGCATCGAATATCATGAAGGAAGGGGGACTGGGGGACTGGGACCTACCTGTGTTCCCTCCGGGTACTCCCAGCATCCAATATAACATGCATGGTAGGTTCATTTAAAACTCCCAATTGCCTAGGAGTGTGTGTGTGTGGTTGTGGTCTATAGGGGCCCTGTGATTGATTATTGACCGGTCCAGGATGTGTCCTGCCTCTCGCCCATTGTCTGCTAGGCTAGGCTCCAACACCCCACAACCCATTTGGCAATAAGCGGTATAGAAAATGGATGGAACCTATGATCTCAGAAGAAATAAAAGTCATTTTAAATGTTACTTAGTCTATTTATAACAGACTAAATCTATTTCAATAAGTTGAATATTAAAAAGTGGATGTGCTCTTGTCCTTTCCTACTTCGACATTTTCCTTATTATGAAATAATGGCAGTGAATGAGAAATAAGAGCCACACATGTTTTTTTGTTTTGTTTTTTAAACTTTTTTTTAAAGTTACATTCTTCACTAAAACCCTGAAAATGTTATTTCTGAAACTTTATACATTATTCACTTATATAAGGATAATCAATTTAAATATATATATATATATATTTATATATTTAAACCTCTAGGCTGCTCAATTTTTACAGTTAAATGTTTTTTAATTAAAATTGAAGTGAAAATATTGGAATTTCTCAGATATCATCCAAGAATGCAGCACATTGAGTCTGAAAAAAATCTTATGTAAATATAAGATCAATCAACAAAAGTAGCAAAAATGTAACAAGAGAAACAAAAAAAAGAGAACACACGTTGCAAACTTATCACCAGTTGTGTGAATTATCTGTTACCCTTTTATGAGTCTGCTTCCTGTCAGTTTGGGATGTTGGTTTTCCTGTCCTGTTGCAGTTTGTCTGTGTCATGTTTGAGAAATGATCAAATGATTTGATTGCTTTCTCATCATTTCTACTTTTCCATGGCTTAAATAAGGTATATTGAGAAACGAATTGTATCACATGCTGCTTTGCAGGTGGTTGTTGATTTGTTGCCCTGATGTGCATCAAATTGCCTGTTAATCTCTCTCAGAAAAGATGCTCCGTGCCATTTGTGCTATTGATATCGTCTAAAAAACATATATTTTTGCACAATATTTATCATACAATGAACATTTTTTGTCATTAAAAAAAATTAAAAGCACAGCGGGAAACCAGAGAGTTCAGTCCAATGTAGTATTTTTCAACCTTTCTCTCTTCAGACACCCTAAAACTGCTACGTTCTATTTTCGTGGGTACGCCGGAATTGACAGCTCCAAGAACCTGTAATAAAACGCCCCCCTTCCCCTCCTATCCGCACAATAAGTTGAGTTTTTAAGCTTCCTTTGATCTCACTTTAACTACCTGACTTTGTGGGGTACAGCTGGAGCAAATATGGGCCCCCGCTAACTCTCCATACGGCTTTAGACCTTAATTCCTGATTAGCTGAAAAGGGCAGCACTTGCTTTCGGGTCTTGGGATATCAGACGACACAGAGGGGAACAGAGGCAAGTGTTTTTGTGCTTCATTTTTGAAGCAGTGATGTTGGAAGGATAAGAGGGAGTTTCTGTAATAGATACTTATCTTACTGCCCTCAAGCCCCTCAAACAAAGTCCCCCTCTGAAGAGATTAAAACCCAGGGAGGGCACATTAACTCTAATCCATTGCTTTGAGGCCTTGCACCCCCATACCACCCTCTGCCCCACTTATTTCAACCCTTCTGTTGTTTTGAAAGGGGGGGTACCTTGTTTCTAGTGAGTGTATGTGTAAGGTCTACACATGAGAAGTGTGTGTGCGCATCCGTATGTGTTTGTGTGCAAGTCAGGGGGTGGGGGGGGTGGGGGGAGGGACTGTTTCAATAGCACGCTGACTCTAATGAAAAGCATTGAGGGGCGCATACTGCTGTGTAACTGATTCCTCTCTCTGAAGAGATTAGGCGCTACATTGTTGGTCCGGTTGCTCATTTCCATGAGAGCACCAGCCTCCCACCGGCGGCCGCTCGCCTTTGTTATTTTGAGTTGGAAAACACAGAGGCCAGTGTCCCCGGCTTCCTTGTTACCATTGTTTCACAAATAGGGCAAAATGTAGATGTCATGTCACAGATGCCCAATAACCTCATTAGCTGCTCTCTGTGAGGCTTTAGTGGGAAAATAATAGATGCGTGAACTTCACTTTGTTCAGTAGATTGCGTTGTGATAAGAGGACTTGGAGGAACTTTTGTTTTCCAATAAATGTGTCGGTTTGTACCACTAAAACCCTAAAAATATACATATTCACTGAAGTTTTCTTGGACTCCTCAGTTCTTGCTACTAATCTTTCATTAATAATTTATATTACTTCAGTACGTGTTAACGATTCAACAATGCATTCGGCCAGGACAACAATTAACAATTTATAGGGTAATATAAGACACAGTTTAAGTCGGTTCTTAACTGGTTCTGTTGGAACAGATTCCTTTGAAACATTTCCAAAACACCTGGCTCAGGAATAGGAACTACTTTTTCATTGTTCAAACTTAAGCGTAATCTTAGTGTAAATTACACACTAATAAAGCAGATTAAACAAAAAAACAGGGATGGGATCTATGAGGGATGAACAGTTTGAAATTTGATTTTGGTAACACAGCAAAGATATGATTCAAGCTTTGGTTCGGTCTCTCTGATTGCTGTTTTGTACATAGTTTTGGATTCCAAATGATCATTTCAAAATTTGTATTTGTATTTTCTGTAAAAATAAATTCCTCTTGCATCTGATAATACGTAATACAATTTTTTTTAATGATACTATCTGGTGTAAAAAGATTTCAGGACTGAAACTCTGTACAATGAACATTTTGTTTTAGAAACAAACCAACAATACACAACATGCTAAATCGTCCTATCTGAAGAGTGTGTGAGACTTGATCGTTTTTAAATATATCCTTGGCACTGACGTTGCAGTTGGAATAAAATAGATTCTTCTTAATGCCTTAAAGTATTTGGCAGGAAAGACTAAGTAAAACTAGAAAACAAAAGAAACAAAATTGATATGCAAAGTTTAAAAGGTGGCCAAACGCTAATTATAATGTCTAATGTCGGAGTTGAATTGAGTTACTTTATATAATGTGCTACCTGTAAGATGAAAAAAGACAGAAGTAAAACTTTTTCATTCACATTTGTCCTTTTCATTCTGCAGTAACACTAAAAATATTGGCATGTGAGTACCGATTTCAGAGATCACACCTCAGAGAGATTATGCTTATGTTTATGTTTATGCATTTGGCATACGCTTTTATCCAAAGCGACTTACAGAGTGGACACAATATTACATTTATCATCACTATGACAACAAGCTATATAGAGGAGAAACACTTATCAGAATCAGTGGTGACAGCAAGAGATAGAGGTAGAGGGGACCACAGAGGGAGGAAGTATGAACCCTAAAATTTCATAATAAAAAAGGTCCATGTGCAATCATTTTAAAAAAAAAAGAAGCTTCTCTGCCTCTTTTGTGTTAGACATGTTGCTGAAACCTACATTTGAGGTGGATAAATGGCCTGAGAGGCAACAAGCAAGCACACCGGGGGGGAAACTGCTCTGACCGGGCTCCTGCTAACTGACCACAGGGCCTCTGACCGGGGTGTCCACGGCCGAAGTGACCAGCTGTCACGGCCGGCCGTCACGATTTGACCGACGCCGCCTGTCAGTCACCCCGCAGAGGGGCCGTCAATCAGGACCGCTGCCCGGGAGGGAGCCGGGGGGGTGGGAGGGCGGGCCGCCGCGGGGGCATTAACAAAGACACACTCACATTTGCAAGCGCTTTCAGCGCCACTACTATTTTGAAAGAATGATAGAGTGGAGCTGATAAGAGTAATGACAAAGGACAAAGACTGGAAGGGGGTCTGAGGAGAGGGGGTCAAATAGTAAAGAGGTGGGAGAAGCTTGATAACATTCACACTTGGGCTTACATCTCCCATTTGTGTTGTTGCCCCAGGAAAATCCCATTAGGGCGGAATATGGAAGCTGATTGGAGGCCAGAGCATAATTGTCGTCAGTTGTCCGTCTAAATTTGAATTTTTAGTAGTTTTACTATGATAAGTATCCACTTTTTCAAGCTTTTCATTGTTTAGTACTTCCTAATGACAACGTTTCTATGCCATCTAGCTCAAAACCGATGAGCTTTTTGTCAGTTTTCTCCCTTTTTAGAGGCAAATCCAGCAAAAATAAACTAACAAGCCATAGGTGTTAAGGACTGTTGATTCTCTTTGTTGTTTGGTTCACACCTTCCTCTAAGCTATTCTATCTGCTTGTTTCGTCCCTTTTGTCAGCTTTCAGGTAGGGGATGTTCTTTAATTGAGGTCACACCCAAAGCTATTGTCGTGATCTGGTCATCAGACCACTTGCACTACATTCTGCTTTTCATCCACACCCAGCAACTTTATTTTTAGCGAGGAATAATGCGGAACATATGCACCATTTTGCAAATAAATTAGGACATTAGGCACTGTTTGGGCACAGAAAAAGCCCAGGCGTTATCAGGGATGGAGATGGTTTCATCCGCTTTGCTATCTGGTATTATCTCTTTAGGCACTGAGAACAATCGTCCTCCATTTGGTGTCTTTTCACTCCCGTAAACGACTTATATCCTAACGGCAAACAGCGCTAACCAGAACCTGTCAGACCGACACCTGCATTGTGGCAAAAGCCGCCAAAAGAGGAAGAGAATGTCCTACAAGACGGACAAAAGCTCCGGCCCTGAGCTGTTTGTGTTGAGAGATGTCGGCCACTGATGCCATAAGCCTCCTTCTCTTCGTTCTTTAGCCGCTCCATTGTTGCTCTTGTACAAATTTGCTTAAGGCTATGTGGACCCCACCCAAATAAATTCCTCCTTCCCCTCTGCCTTGGCCACTTTTTTTTTTCCTTTTCTGTTGCTACAACAGCAGCTCATACTCCGCATACCCCTCGTGTTTTATTTCACTGCTCAGTGACTGTTTTGTGAAAATAAATAAAATGATAAGACTGATGGGTTGTAATGATTTTTTTCCCCCATAAAAAACAAACAAACAAACAAACACATCCTGCTTGATGAGAAATTGCTGATATCTTTGGTTGAATCACTTACCATAGGAACATTCCCTCCACAGTTGCTGATAATATATCTGGTCTGATATTGAACATATTCAACAGTTTTCCCACTGATATTAATCACTGAAACTCACCTGACCATAAAATCTGGCCATAAAATCAAGAATGTATATATTTTTCCAAATTCAAAGTTAAAACAGCATCAGTACAGAAGTTATTTTGTTTTGAATAGTTGAAATTGAAGCACAGCTCCTTCATTATAAGTAAAAAGGAAAGCCTATGTAGTTGAGAGGTGAGCTTTCTTGATGTCACTCCTCAGTTTCACACAACTCCCTCCAACGATCGAACAAACATCTGTATCACATTAAACTCATGCGATTTCCTTTGTGTTCATGCAAACAAAAGCAATAAAAACACTCCTCTGTAGTACAACACAGAGGATATTAGCTTGTGGTTATGCCAATAAACTCTAAGGGCAGTTGGTAGTCAATAAATGCACTGGACTAAAAACACATTTGCCTCTGACATAGAATGCAACAGAGCAGAAACTTATAATAAATAATAAATTGTTATATTGTAAACTCTAATATGAGACCTTTTTTGGAACATCAAAGGTAATATCAAACATTTTAAACTTGGAAGATGCATTCACAGGCCTGCAGTTTAAACAAAATGCTCCTTATGTTTCCTCTATTCTAACTGTATAAGTATATTATCTGTATGTATTTAATTTATCTGTTAATCTCAGATTTTGTATGTTTCACCAGTGGTACCTTCCTATCTGGATAAATGGATAAATGGGAAACAGTTAGTTTGCTTTTTTAAATGAACTAAATGCATGCATTTGTGCATTTGAATATTTTCCTATATTATAAACCCAGTTTTAATTACCAGTCTCAACTACCAACAAGGTAAAAGTAAGTTAAATAGCCAATTTATGGGCAATATGATTCAGGTTTGTAAGAACCTGAATTAAAAAATGCCTGTAAAATCAAGTATGTTTAATCAAAAGCAAACTGGGGAAACCAAAACATGTTCAACACTCAATAATCAAGTAACCAGGATCCAGGTGAGACCAGAAAGACGCAAAAATAAATAAATAAATAAATAAAGAAGACACAGCCTTCAAATCAATTTATCGTCGGATTATCAACCCTTTCAAATTAGAGGGGAAAAACTGTCTGTCATTATCTCTGAAGGTTTTGATACTTCTCTGCTGTTTTATGGACGCTTCATCAAAGCATGGCACCAATAGTGAGAATAAAACGGCCAAAATGATGGTCGATAAGAGATCCGCGCGCCTTTGAACGCAAACACCCATCTTTGCTGGGGCTCTTTTGAAGGTTATGAGGGGGGAGAGCAGAATAAATGTAAACTTCGACTCTTATCTCGGACACACACACACTCACACACGCACACATGCGCACTCATTAGCATATGTTATCTCGCAATTATCATTTACATTAGTCAACACCTGTTTTACTTAACTTGGTTTAATTAGGGCCATTGAAACGTTGGAAACTAGGACATGAATGTGTGGAAGAACAGTTTAGAAGAACATTTAAAAGCACGCTTCTTATCTCGTTTTAGTTTTTTAAAAACTTTTTTTAAAGGACAGCATCTTTTGTGGAGCTTTTACGCGTGCGTAAAATGTTCTTGTTTATTTGTCTGATTTGATGCTGCAAGGGGGTTTAATTTAATTTACACAAAAGAAGATCTGGAGGTGCTACAGTGTCGGAAACGGCAGCAGAACCTCGTGTGATGCTGTTAACTAAATTCGGGCCACTTGTTTTTTTTTTTTTTTAGTCTCCACCGATTAGTGCGAGACATCTTAGGTGTTAAAACGGCCACAAGCATGACATCAAACGCTCTGTAGACAAACAAATACACGTAGAAAAATATACTGTGACATTCTTATCTAGAGTCTGAAGTTTGTTTGCGTTGAAATGCTTTTTTTTTTTAAAGTGGCCACCTTTATTCTACTGCACGTTTAACGAGCGGTGACGCGATTTTTGGAATCAGGTGTTCGGTGCCGAGAAAGATGGTCAACTCTGCGTCTTCGCTTAAAACTTTATTCAAAGTGAGCTGTTGCATTTGAATCGAGAGTTCGGTTCCATCCAGAAGTCGCGATAAGACCCGCGTATTTAGCCTCTCCATGACAAACACTAAAAGGAACAGCGGAGAGCGTCTTTGATGGGATTTGTTGGAAGAGTGAAAGCTGTGGGTCTTTTGAACGTGGATTTCAGTCAGTGGCATGGGGGGGACCTCCTCCCCCCTGAACACACACACATCTACACACACACACACACACACACACACACACACACACACACACACACACACACACACACACACACACACACACAGAGGCTGGCAGCTGGGTGGATATAAATAGGAGCGGGAGGCTGGGTTGGCCCCTCAGACCTGAACTATCCCGGGACGCAGGAAACATGCCCGCATCGCAAACTGGATTTGGCAACTTCGTTTTGGAGAGGAACGTCAGCATGCCCGCTGGATATCACATCCCCGTGCTGGGATGTCCGTCGACTGTCCAGCAGCAGGCTCAGCATCTGGCGGCCATGGCGGCCGGGGTCCCCGTTTACTCAGGACTACAAGGATTCAACTTCCTCCCCTATCCCCACAGACACATCGCACACATGGTGAGTTGGATTTAACAAAATAAACGACCCAGTGGCTGGATTTTAGATATACAGTGGGGGAAATAAGTATTTGACCCCTTGCTGATTTTGCAGGTTTGCCCACTTACAAAGAATGCTTGTTTTTCCTCATCAGATGGTTATCAATTTTTATAAATTCATATGATGTGATTTTCTGGATTTTTCTTTGGGATTCTGTCTTTCACTTTTAGATATGATTAAAGTTATAGATCGTTGCATTCTTTGTAAATTGGCAAACCTGCAAAATCAGCAAGGGGTCAAATACTTATTTCCCCCACTGTAAATAAATGAACCAGTGGCTGTATTTTAGATATCATTTAGTCAACCCTAGATTATTCTCTGATTTGGATAAGTCAAATGCGTCCACATCCATCCGTTATGCGTAAATATTCTTGCCAAACTTTGCGCATAGTCACATTTCTTATTTTTTCCTTCTCCAGAGCAATGGTTTCGACTTGAAGGCCGCCTCTTCCTACCACCACGCGCTCCTGGCGCGCGGAGGTGCGTTCTACCCCCCCTACCGCCCGGGGGCCGCCGACGACCCGGCCAGGGTGGCCAAAGTGGCCACCCGGGAGAGCACGGGCGCGCTGAAGGCCTGGCTCAACGAGCACCTGAAGAACCCCTACCCGACCAAGGGGGAGAAGATCATGCTGGCCATCATCACCAAGATGAGCCTGACGCAGGTGTCCACCTGGTTCGCCAACGCGCGCAGGCGCCTGAAGAAGGAGAACCGGGTCAGCTGGGCGTCCAGGGGGAAATCGGACGAGGAGGACGATGACCAGGAGGGGGAGAGCGACGAAGAGGTGCAGAAATGCCACTCGGATGAGGAGGAAGAGGAGGCAGATCCTCCTGGAGGAAGCGGGGACGCAGACGGGGATGTCGGAGGCGCGCAGGAGTCCGCGGACGCGCGCCTGGGGATGCCGGCGCAGCCAGATAACGCAGCTGAGAAGGGAGAAACTGACCACACGCCCTCGGTTCTGGACAGTAAAGACGACAACGCCAGCGTGAAGCCAAAGATCTGGTCTTTGGCCGAAACGGCCACCTCGGAGACCGTGAGGAAGCCAGTGGTCAGCGTGCCCGTGGACAGCGTTTACCAGCCCGCCGGGAGGCTGTGGGCAGACTGGGCATCACGGAACGGACTCTTTCTTCCAGCCTATTACACAAATCACGAACTTATCTGAACTCGAGGACTTTTTTTTTTTTTTTTTCTCCACCATATTTTCACTTTATACCTCAAATCTCATGGACTCCCTGAAGTTTGCAATAATAATAAAAAAAAAGAAAAATCAAATTCGCTGCGAGACCAAAGACTAATAAACGAGTTGTAAATAACGTAGATGTATTTTTCCACCAGCGAGATGTAAATTATGTTTCCTTTGTCTTACCATAGGGAAGTATTTTGATAAAAATAAATGCTGTCCTCACGCTATATTTTTCGTTTATTGGTCTTTGTTTGACTTTGGCTATACACCTCACAAATAGGTTAAAAAAAAAAATTAAAAAGCCCCATGAGCACAGAAAGCTAGAAGCACAGAAGTTGGTCATTTGCACATCAAACCCAAACCTGTTAAACCCTTCAAAAGACTAATCCCTGTTCTAAAACCTCAAAGTGATTTGTCTCAACAGTCCTCTGAATCCACATAGGCCAATTTCTCTAAAAACTAAACACATTTATAAGGATAGGACAGCAGCTAGGAGTTTTACATGAGATGCTTGACTAAAATGGTAATTGTAAAGAAACCTTTATTAAGACTAATTTAATCTAATATAAAAGCTCAGACCAAACGGCCAGAGATGGGCCTTGTCCACTGTTCTTACCTGGACATATCCCTTCAAACAAGAACAGACTGTCACATGGGCAATTTCCATTATTATAATATACAGTTTAAGACCACATTTGAAAATATTCCAATTGGTTAAAACATGTCTAGTTGGTTTGTTTTTCTTTTTAAAATAGCACTCCTGCTGTTTCACATCCAAGATTCTGGTGAAATTAGCTCCACAGTGGAACTCTGGCGCCCCCACGAGTCCGGCAAGTGTTACTACAAGCAAAGACGGGAGAGCGAAGTGCGCATGCGCCGTGAGACTAATTACTACCATTCCGTCTAAAAAACCACAAACGTCGTCAATGTTTGCCTTAAGTTTGAGACAAACAGATGGGCCTGAGCTTCCGGTAGGAGAATATGTGGGAATGTGACTTACACTTACACTTTCTTCGAAGGTCTTTTTTAACTCTTTTTGCCCCTGTAAACTGTAATTGTCAATGATAATCTGGATAATTGAATTTTGGATAATTTATTTACAAATAAGTTGTGACTATGAGAACACATCCAGGCAGCACAAAAAGGCCAAACTTAAACCTTTGCTTCTTGTTTTCATAAATACATATATTTGGATCTGAACGGGACCTTATGATGCAACACTATGACCGCCAGTAGAAAAATGCGTTCAAAAGAAGAAACTTTAACAAAAACAACTTTATGCAGTTTCAATGCAAAGCAAAACATTACATGCAAATATAAACACAATTAATCAAAATGACAGTAAAATACAACATCAAAGTTCATTCAACACAACTTTAAACTACACTGTTTCAACCACCATTTCTATGTACGGTACATTAAATAAAAAAATTGACAATTTACTTTATTACATCTGTTCAAGGATGAATGGCACGACGTGTTAAATTCATGAATTGTATTAGTATCAGACTTATCCTGTTCAAAGTAGCATGAGCACCCCCCAGATTGTGGAGAGAAATGGGATATTCATCAACAGGGACTGGCAAGGCAAACCATGTATCAATTAAGTCACGTCTATACTTTTAATCTTTGATAAATCTAATGAATGTGTTTTGGGACAGTGGAAAAAATAACTTTGAGATAATCCACACAAGAACAGGAAGTGCATGCAAACTCTTCTTGAGGAAATGACCTTCAGCAGATGACCAGAGCACCTTCTGTGAGGGGGTGCTGCCCACCACGGGTCACGCTCACTACACTCCCCGTCTGGGACTCCTGTCGAGAGACAACCTCTGCTTTCCCGAACTCCTGGGCCACATAGTTGCCGTTTAAAGTTGCTCCGTGGTCTTCTGTGGACATCTCCGGAACGCTCAGTTCGTCCTCATTTTCTACCGGCGTCCTTATCACGGGGATTCTGACGTCTGGCGTCTTCTCATCTTCATTATTCAGACGCTCAATGAAGTCCTATGAAGGCAAAACACACCATCTATATCAGATAATATCAAAACATATAGAATGTTGAATGTGATTATCAAACACAATCATATCAAGCCTTCTGGAAGAGATGTTGACATGATCTTTTTTTATGTAGACAGAGTTAAAAGTAATCCCAAAACTGTAGACAATTCTTTTAACCTTAAAGGAAAAGCTGGAACAAAACAAAAACTAAAATATATTGATTTTCAGAAGAACTGAAATAATTAAAAAAGGATTCTATCTTCCAGTGGCGGCTGGTGACAAAAAATCTTGGTGGGGCTGGTGTGTAAATAGATTTCCCTGCCTAACCCAGTACATGCATTCAAGTTAAAAGTCATAAAATTACTACAATTCCACAATAAGCATTTAATTCCCTTATCAGATTCAGCAGTTTACATATACAGTTAACCATTTAAAGCTATATTAGGTCATATTTTGGAAAGGAACAGTATGAAATAAAACACTCAATTTCACTATTTGTCACCAAACACACAAAGTAGGCACACAGGTGGTTAGCTTAACACGGTTAACTTAACACAGTTTTCCATATGAACTCGTGATATTTCATGTCTCTTAATTGTTCAGAGATGTGTTCTAAGTCTGTCTGTCCAGACTGTGTCCACGTCAAATCACTCCGGTCACTTTTAAAAGGATGCGGGAAAAACAATAAAGTGCATTGGCCGTCCCACCGGCTGTCAGCCAGGACTTACGCTGGAACCAGCTGCGGTTAAAGGCCGGCTGTAGGACTTCGCCTTTTCATTTGTTCGTTGCGTTAAATGTATTTCGGGCTGTCAAGTCCCAGCTCCTTTACATTGAATTTTTCTACCATTGTCCTTCTCACGAAAGGAGAACTCAGTAAAGATCTCACTGAATTATGTGAAAGCTGGTCTTCAACTGTCGTCGTCGCCGTCATCTCTACGTCACTGCCTGACTGACCACTAGCTATGTGTCTATGGCTTTGGGGCGCCAGCTCTAGGCGCCCCAAAGCCAATAATTTCGGCGATGCTGATTGGCCAAATATTTATTCATCTTCCCCTAGCAACATTATTCAATTGGTTATTTCGCTGCACTTCTGGGGCGCTTGGGGCTAGCGCCCCAGAAGAGAAACGATACGTTCTGTGGGTGGAAATGCACTGTTGAATGAGTCAACTGGTGGAAGTGTTGTTTTAATAATTCAAATTACATGTAACCACAAACTATTAAGTAAAACTTATATATATATTTGAAAACAAAAAATATACATATATATATATAAATATATATATTATGACTTTCCCCCTCCACATCTAGGGGGGGCGGCGCCCGAGCGCCCCCTATGGGCCGGCCGCCACTGCTATCTTCATTATCCAGGTAAACAGATTTTGTTTAACAAACATTTAAGCCAATCTTTTAAGTTCTCTGCAGGAAATAATTGATTAAATATATATTTTATCTTCCTCTGATTCACTGGCATGCAAGTGGAATCATACGCGGTTTTAAAATGACATAAATGACACTCAATTCCCAGGTCAGCTAGCAAGTCCTATGGGTTTTTTTTTTTTAAAGTGCGGGAGAATAAACAAAACATGAAAAAGTCAACCTTTGTCAACTCTTCCTAACTAACCTCATAACCGGACAATGGTATAAAACCCCATTGAGAGTTACACTAATTTCCAGTACTCTGCCCAATGAATGTATCTATCATGTGTAAACATGCTATTTTGTGTTGGTATCCTACCTAAGTTGAGTCCTTTAATTACATCAGATTTTTTAAATCATTAAAGGAGACCACTGATGATCACACAAACACCTCTTCCATATAGTACACATGTCAGAGCCGTGCCAGACAAAATAACAAAATTACAGTTTGTAATATCATTGTTTCAACAGTGTGAGTGGATAGATTCAACATTTTGTTTACACTGGTTATTATGCAAAACAAGAAAAACTCTCATTTACCTTCGCTGTTCCTGTCACATATCTGGATTTTTCTAGTACAAAGGAAGGAAGGAAACAAAAAAACGTGAGCACGTTACATGATTACGGACACTGGAAACATGTTGAGAACATTAAGAGCTCAGCCTACTTTGATACAGGAGTAGTACAGCTGCGACTGCACCCAGGAGCAGGAGTGCTATGATGCAGTACAACGCTATGTGAGTCCTCTTATATACTGTAAGACAGGAGAAGGAGAACAAAACAAAAGCAATCACACACTGTTTACAGTTTCGTTGGACGTAGATGTTACTAAGATGTTACTGTGTTTAGCAAGGGTTAGATTATTGGCATGCATCCAGCAGGGAAAACATCTTATTGCAAAATCTATTCAAATGAACTAAATTAGATCTGAGACCTTTTGCATAATTTAATGGTGAATATAAACTAAACTTTGCTTAAAACTCTGTTGTACACAATCAGATATACCTGATAACAGTGGGAAGTCTACATGACAATCATTTTGACTTATCACACGGTAACAAATAGCAAAACTGTAATGAATGTAGCCTTATGTTTGTCTCTGTATTTATGCATTTATATATGTAATAATTACTAAATACTATTAATAATTGCATGTATACATATTTACACCCCATGGAGGGAATTAAGATTTTGTACTTAACTCATTCGCTGCCAAAGACGTCTATAGACGTCTTTTCAAATCCAACCGCTGACTGCCAAAGACGTCTATAGACGTCTTTTATGTTTTTCAATGCGAGTGGCTTGGGGAACGATCGGCAAAGGTTTTTCCGTAAATATCGGCTTCTAGACAGAGTATGGACTAACAAATTTACCCTCTAGGTAGCTGTGCCACTTTTGATGGGAGACTAGCATAGATTGTAAGCAAATAAAAACAAACGCAATGGTTCGCTATGAGAGAAATGGCGCCGGTGAGACGCACGTCGAAGAAGAACGGAATAAGGTAGAAACAAAATCTTTTTTCCTGATGATAGAAGAGAGTCTACTCTTTCTTTTGGTGTGTTCGGTGTTTACATAGTCAAAGCACAAACTATTCTGTGGCTCTTGAAAAATCAGTCAAAATTCTCAAAAAACTCTGGCAGTGAGCGACTCTCTGTTCTGAAAATGGCTGGTAGTCAATGAGTTAAGTGCTGTTGCATTGGCTGCTTTTACAAAATCATATAGCCGACAACTACGGATAGCAAATTGTAATTTCTATGTCTAAAAATGTCATTTTTAGTTATTAAAATGTTGTAAAGTATTTACCATAGGTAGTGTAAATACTAAGAGTGAGAACTCTCCATCTCACACTCAAAACCACGGGCCGATCTAAATTCATACAATATATATAATATAATGTATAAGGTACTTTCGTTTTGAACAACACTCTGCATCTAACCACGCAGCTGTGGATGGGAGGAGGTATAGAGGTGAGAAACCACAAAACACTCACCGCAGGTGTTGTCAGATTTGTCGGTTCCTTGCTGATAAATTTCATACCCTGAGTCACATCTGAAAGAATTGTACATTTCCATCAATAAAAAAAAAACTCCCTTCATTTTTTCATTTACTTATTAGCCTAATTTAGTATTTGAAGTAGAGCCGCAATATTGAATTCTGAGTGAAGTAGCTTTTTTTTAAATAAATGGGGCAAAGCCCCACTATATTTGCACCAAAGAGAGTTAGGAATATTTAGTCATATGGATCTTATTGATGTCAAGACTGGTTGCTACTTTAAGTATAGGCAGAAATCCATTATAGATTTTAATACTTACTCTGTCCATTTCTTACAAGCTGCCTCCTTTGAGGTCTCATTGGAATATGTACCCTCAGGACATTTCTGACACACGGTGTCAGATGTTTGACTGCCTAAAAATGAAATATAATAAAAGTTAAAAACACTTTAAAGCCAACAAAAAAAAGAAGCAAAGCTTATGAGTGTTTATGTTAATTTCCCTGTATCAAAAATATGCACTGTACCTTTGATTTGAACACCAGATCCTGGGGTACAGGTGCTGTGTTCAATACAGAACAAACACTCTTTGGTGGAACAGTAGAATCCCTCTTTACACACACACGTGGTCTTCTTTGTGTTTTGATGGACTGGACTGGCAAAATTTTTGTCTGAAAGAGGAAAGGTGTATCGTTGAGGGCTACTAAACATCAAAGCAAGAGCAAGTTTGTGTGAATTGTCGCAGGCTCGTACTGGGATCGCAATACGGTTGACGTTCACATTTGTCCTCTTTGGTGTATTTATCTTGATATTCATTCTCCGCACAGGGGTCACACAGGGGTTCATCACAAGTGCCTAGATTCCGCATTTTGTACCCTGCAAAGGAAGTTATAATTGAAGACTGTTATTGTCCCCAGGTGAAAAAGGCAACTGGGTTTACAGAGTAAGTTCACTTTTAAACAGTAACTGTCATTTCTATCGAACAAAACGCTATATTCACATGACTGTTAGCTCAGATTTCCATTGGTGATGAAATAATTAACCATAAATGCTCATCAAACCATATGCTAGTTTCAACTGATGTCCTGTGTATTGCACTGAGAAATGTCAAAACTGACCACAAAACTTAATATAGCATCAATTTAACAATTTCTAACTGAAAAGAAGTCTCATCTAATCTAATTTGCCTGACCTAAGTGCTAACAAATAAATATAAAACATATATATTGTTATTCAATAACATATGGGGTTATTTCATGCCGGAGAAAGTGAAAGGGTTATTCAATGAAGGAAAAGACTGAAACTGAGTAATATCGGTGTAATATTTTCTTGTTTTGTTGAAAAACTAAGCTTACATTTCAAGGATATATATAACATGTGACTGTTGTTGTTATAGCAGTGGTGCGTTTACTTACCTGGGCCACACATTTTGCAGCACACGCCGTCCTTTTCATACTGAGTTTCTGAGTCACAGTGGTGCTGGGCTGAAGCTGTGGCCTGCAACATAAAAAGCACACGAGGTGGTTTGATCTCATATCAACTCTACTAATTTTTCTGTCTTAGTAGAGTAGAGTAGAGTAGAAGAAGACGGTTGGTTCACTTCCTCTGAGCAGACAGAGAGGGGCGCGGCGGGAAAGTACCAAACATTCAACAGACTCTGAACCCCCCGGGAGGTAGCAGGTGCGCTTATTCGTTTTAGGGCTTTTTTATTATGATGTATGCTCTTAAATAACACCCTTTTCATTATAGTGGTCTATATAATGCCATGCCTGACGTCATTTTTGCTCCTGCAGGGAAATGGAAAGTGAAAGCATCTCCAGTGTGGGGCAGAGTGAGGAGGGGGCTTGAAAAATTCATCGAAAATCTGTGATAGAAATACACATTTTCTAAGCTAAACACTAACAAAAATGGCAAATAAGTCGAAGTTAAATTTTCATAGAAACAAACGACGGAACAACTGTGTCATATTAGCTTCTTTATTCCGAAATAGCCTTCTTGTCAACTTTTTTTTAAAGCTACGCCACGCGCGATTGGACTCACCATAAAGAGACACGTCGTCAGGGTCAGGAATATCCGCATGGTGCTGAGTTGTGTCCCAGGTAGGGATCCTTTTTGTGCTCCTCTGTGCTCACAGCAAACCTCCCTATGTCCTCACGTCGCCCTGCCCAGCTGTTACTGCTTTACTACCCGAGGGGAGGAGTTGGAGGGGGAAGTTTTTTTTTTTCTTTTACTTGACCGTTTCCTGTAAAAGCACGTAAACGTCACCTATATAAGCACGAACTGTCCCGTCGTAAGCGTTAAGCTTTAAGTATTTTACGTACAATACTTTACGTATTCACTTTACATTCAGACACTCACCGAAGCCCGGACTCTCACTATGACTTATGTTTTTAAAAAAGAGCAAATAAATGAGTCATGACAATTGAACTGTCTTTTCAGTTCGTCTATTTTTCATATAAAAAAACGAGGGTGTTAATTTAGGTATTTTTTCGCTCAGTTCTAATGAACATCCAAATGAAGTTGTTGTTTGTACTCTCGACCACAACTTTTACCAAAGGGATTCCCCAGAAAGATTTGATTGGGGGATTTCCCACTTTTTCACGTGCTGTGAAGTATTCCCCCTCTCCGTGTGTTTCCCAAATTGATACTTTAATGGGCATAAACTGAGTTTAGCCAAATTGGGAACATTTTTGGAAATGAACAAGTAGTTTTTTTGGTGAATAATCTGATTTTGATAGGAAAATTTTGTGTTCATAAATGTAGATTTTTAAAAACTAAAACAAATTTAGCTAATTGGAAGAATGATCCAATCTTTCCAAATCTCGGAAATTAATGGAATTAATTAATATAAAAAAGTTAAAAAGAAAGAATCCTGATTCTGTTGGGCATCCAATCATGCATCTGTTCTGAGTTGCTGGGAGGAGTCGGTAAGCCTGGTCACTTACAGTTACACAACACTTACTCTCTGGAAATTCCAATGAATTCCTTCTTGATTTTCTTGCTCTGTACTGGTGTGAAATGTTGGTACATTTTCATTTCACACCATATGAATGAAGTGCTGTACATTTTTGAGGAACAAGAAAAAAAAATTCAAGAAAGTATTATTGTGAGCTTCCCACATTGCTCCCGTAATTGGTTTTGGCCCGACAATGGGATTCCCACCCGAAGCATTCATCATAGCATATGTCAAAGATTGCTGTGAGACCTCAAATGACCTTTCCTCATTTTTTTTTTCTATGTCCATGTGAACTGAACTTTTGTCTCGGTCTTTCTCAGCAAGTATCCATGAGCTTCTGATTTTTTTCCAAGTTATGTCCTTTCGAATCCCAGGTGGTTGAGGTCAATGTCCACCAATCATGCATAGCTCAAAAAGCAAAAACACAGAAGTTAGACAGATGTATTTACATGAAAGTGTTCATATTATATGTAGTTTAATTATGTAACTGAAAAAACTTTTATTCTTGTTAGAAATGAATAGGTCAACTTAGAAAGAATGCTCTTGAATAGTCACATAAAAACAATTCCAATTAGAGCTAAAATGCTGTCTCTTTATAATGCATACGGTTGCTCTAATGATCACTAGAGATTGAAGTAGCCATGGCCACTATAGTTTTGATCTTTTGGCATGAACATACAATCCACAGACATGTTTCTGTGAGCAGTTAAGTCTGAACTGGGCTTATGTGAAATTAAATGATAGCCCATTCCAGTTGTGACAGGGCAGGAGACATGGTGCACACTGACACAATAGACACACTTGCACCCTCACACATACTTCTAAAGATGCTTATAAATCAGCATTTAATCTAACATGAATGCTTTTGAAAGGTGATTGGAGGCTGGAGTGCTCAGGCAGAACCCATCCATCCATGAGGACACTGATATTCAACACAGAATGGCCCCTGGATCCCTGGATTTGAATTGGAACCCCCCTTTCTATTAGGCATCAGTTGTTACTGACCCACAAATATAAAAATGATATGAAATAGCTAAAAATGAAAATATCATAAGTGTCTGATTGAGGACGTGTTTCACAGTGGTGTGTTGGTTAGCTGTTAGTTGTGTGGTGTTTGTGTGTTCTCCATGTATCTGAGTTCCCTCTGGGTACTCCAACTTCCTTTCTATACTGTCCCCCAAAAAAATAAAATAAATTTGAGGTTAACTGTGGACTTTAAATGTGACTGTGGCCTTGTCATGGAATGCCAACCTGCCAACCCGGATAGAGTTTGCTGTTACCTTACTAGGAATGACCGATATGGACAATAGATAGATAATTTAGGATAACATATGAAATGAGAGTTCAGACTGTCATCTTTTTTTTGTCATACAAGACTTATTGAATTTGAATTCATAGCGACATGTATTATGGCCATTCGCCCAAAATGTTTTAAATGACTATTATTTTCTCTCTAAAAGAGTAACAGATGGGGACTGATTGTCAAGAACCAAACAGTTCAAAGCACAGCCACGTCGATTTGTTTTCAATTAGGAAATCCCCTTTCAAACAAGTAGAGAAAAGTAGGAACATGGGTATACATGATGTGTCTCACCAGAGCTATTAAGAATCACTTTATTACTTGAACAAATAAAACTCCATGACTGTATGATATTATATCATTTGCTATCCATAGGAAAGCAGAGGCAGGTTCTTTGCGCTCTCTTGTGGATACAAAAGTAAGAGGGAACAGAAAGTTTGTGTTTAGTTTTGCAAGTGAAAACTTGAAAGTTGCTGGTAAAAACAAACAAACTGAGTGCTATGTGGGTGTGGCTGAACAGGTTTGGACAAATACCTGTACTAAACTGTAACCTGAGCTGAAGGGCGGTAGTAAGAGAATAATGCAAACCCCCGGAATTTTCTCCTTTACTGGATAGTGACACAGATCTCTGCTGTGGTTCTGCATGATCAATACAGCAAGGAAAGGTTCTGCTATGGAGGAATAACAACATGGTCTTTTGTTCCTGATTCAAACACTTGCAATGCCAAATTTAGGATCAAAGAAGAAAAACAATCTATCCAGAATGGATAGACATGTCCAGGACTTGCCACAGGTAAGATTTCAGCTGAGAAATAAATAAATAGAAGGAAAGTGCGATAGATTCCTTTGGCAGCAAATGTCATGCACTTATGTACCATTTTAACTGGAGTTTAAAATACATTCTTTTGCAGATGAGTAAGAACTGCTTTCCTGGATTTTTAATTCCAGAAAACAGATCTGTTATTTTCATTAACGTCACAGTATGTAGTCACGGCTGTAGTTCTGTTTCTAAGATTACCTCAAGCATTTCTTACTTCCTCTATTCAACTTGACTTCCCTAATCTTGGTACTTCCCCATATTAGCTAAGTTTGTGTCTCTCAAATCTGACAGACAATGACTAATTTACAAAATGTATGTTCCTCCAATAGTGTATTTTAGACATGGTGAGTGCTTTTACTGACCTTTAAGTTACACATGGCGTGACCTGCTCATACTGTGGCAAAAAATGTCATTTTTCTCATTAAACATTTATCTTATTTGAATGCATATTATGTTAAGACTATTATTGTTAAGAGAACAGTATATAGATGGTACACAGATTTGTGAAATGTAAATGTTTACTTGTTTTAATCACTAACAATAATCATTCAGGAATGGGAAAAAAAAAATAAGTAAGACCTTTTGAGAATATTAAATACATAAGAAGTTGAGTGATTTCTTCCTTTCATTTGCTTTCAGCTGAGCAATGAGATGCAGCTTAGCATCATGAAAAAGGTAAAGAATGGCGAGTTATCCATCGATGATGCTCTGGACCAGGCAAGAAAGGGCAGGCTACCGAACGCTCCTAAAGAAGTAGGTGTCTAATTGGAAGACAAAAAGGAAAAAAAACAACTTATTATTAACAATTCTTCCGTTTCGAAACATCATGAAAGTATACTGATAATAGATGTTATAGCTAATTGCTAAAATAGTACAGATCTATCTAGTTGCTTGTAAAATTGCTTTTCAGAATCACTGATTCTCCCATTACCTTTTGCATTAGCTACTGTTTTCTCTGTCTAGAAATGTCTAGAAATTCCTCAGGCTATATGTTTACAAATTATGTAATCGACTAACTTATGAATATAGTTTCCATTAAAAGTTGGTGGGAACCAAACAGACAACTAAAAGACGAGTCGATATACACTCAAAACAAAGTACCGGTAGTTAAATAAAAGATTCTAGCAGTTGTATTTGACAGTTGTATATGTGATTATGACCAAACTAATCATATTCTCAGAGCCAGTAATATGCTCATGACTGTGTTGACATCGAAACATAACTAATGGTACTGCAGTTTTTAGAAATATTTACGGTTTATTGATGAGCAGTTACTTGTGGTTCGTCTTCATTTTGGCTCTTTCTATGCAAATTATACTAGTAGGTATCATCTCAATGAAGCATCTGCCTGTCAGCCATGGAAAATTGGTCTCATATATCTTACTTGGTTCTCATAACTTTGCTATGCTAATAGACTACTCAGTTTGCTGGATCAGATTTGAAAGAATACTATTTTTATACTCTTGTTTCCTTGAGTCTAAGGAAGCAGTGGGGAAGGAGGAGTCAGCTGTGTGAGATCTTTTTTCATGAGGGAAGTGGGAGGGAAGACTTGATTTGAATTCAAAGCTTTAGCAAACATAATAGAAAAACTATTTAAACTAAATGTAATTAAATAAACACAACAACTGTCTCTGCAACATATCCTTTCCCACCTTGTCTTTTCTAGACAAAGTAAACCAGCTTGATTCTTTTGATGTTGTTTCAGGAGCCACTGCCGTCACAATTTAATTTCAGCGTTCACAAGAACAGTCGCTACAGGTGGCAGAAGAGGATCCTTCAGGTAAACAAACAGCAATGGATTTAACTTTTGAGATGCATTTTCCCTCTATCTGATCATTCAAGCTGCATTTACACATTCACTTACACTGCACATTAATCCGTTTTTACAGGCTATCCATCCTGCACATTTAAACGTTAATAAATGCTTTAGCAGACAATGTGGGTTTCGGTGTCTTCTCCTAAAAAATTCAACATGCAACCCAGGAAAAACTGGGAGGGAAATCCCTAACCTTATGTCTGACATACGCATGCTGTTTTTCCTGAGCTACAGGAAAGAGGAAAGCAAAGCAAAGACTCTTTAAAGCTGCTTATATGCAGAATGATGCATAGTTGGTCAGCATAACAGTAGACTGATAAATTGAAAAGTACACGTTTGACCATATCAGCAATCTGAGGCTAATCCGTTAATTTAGGCTCTGAACAAAATAAAGCTGAGACCAGTGATATTAACAGATTTGAATGTTTTACTACTTGCCTGTATACATTTCATACAGACATACTAATGGACCTTGATTGAAACTCTCCCTTTTTGAACGCCCAGATTGATTTCAAGACCAAAATGGTGTGCAGCATAGAGAAAGGCATCGTCAAACGCCAACTTCCTTTCTCCGCTGTCAAGAGTTGTGATGATGGAGTGGGGTCGAGGTTCTCAATTTCCTTTAAAGCACATCATGACTATGAACTGGAGGCCACATCACTGGAAGACAAACATAAGGTAGATTTATACCTTTGTGGACACATTTACTGCTAGCCATCAAGACAAAGTGTGTGAAAAAAGCAATGATAGTGATATATTTCAGACACGGCCATTTAGTGATGGGTGTTTTCGATAGCTGTTTAACATCTGTATGACCTGCTGCTTTGTGCAGATGATGCAGCTTGTGAATCAGATCATTTACGGGAACATCTACCATGATTCTGAGGAGGACGATGCAGAAACACGCCGACAGCCTTCAGCGTCACACAGCCTTCGAGAAGGAGTTTTGTTGCTGCACAGAGGTGGCCTGGCTTCATTCAAATGGGTGAAGTAAGGATCTGTCCTCACTGAATTGAAATATCATTGAGCGAAGTGTGGTCTGATTTAATTTTTTTAATGATTTATATAACTAATGTCTATTGGCTAAAATTTGAGAAAGGTAATATTTGAAATTTTGTCACAGAATGTTATATTCCTTGAGCTAAGTGCTATCAGTTTCTTTGAACAGGTTAATTTAATTTAATTTAATTCACTATAATGTGTAAATTATCTTAAAAGTCCTAACAAAGAAACATGGTTTTATTTCTGAACAAAGTGAGATTAGTTTCTTATGTAATTTGAGGAACTTGATTATTAGATCTACTCGTATATGGTAATATATGGAGTGTTTCCCAAAGTGTGAGCTGATTTTAAATTCTTTTGTGAAAATTCTAGATGTTGAACTAACGATGGCCGTTGGCAACATTCTTATATATTGACATGATTGATTTGTACAAATATTTGGCAGACCAGTCTTGTGCAGAAAACTGTGGGCTGATCATTAGATTAAAAAAACATGCATGTTGATTTCATGTAAATATCCTGCACAAACTGCATCACAAACTTATTGCAATTGTGTGTTAAATGCTTTGGAAATTTGGAGGTTTTGAATTTATTTATCAAAGTTTTAGTTATTTTTCGAGAGAATTGCTCTCGGAACATGTTCTTGTTTGTTAGCTACAAAGACAGTGAATAAATGTAACAGTGAATGCTATTAGTAACTCGTTTATAAAAAAGGAATGTAATCCAAAGATGTGACAAAAAAATGTTTCAAACAGATGCATTTTATTACATATTTGATCCAATGATATATTCAGCATCGATTCATCAAATTGGGGTCCATTGTAAAGTAAACCATGAAGAATTAAAAACAGGGAGAAAAGGCTAAAAGAATACTGAAAATCAGTTGATTTCAGATTTCAGAGTGACAAATCCTGTCCAGTGTTTTAAAGTAGGAATTATCTAATTATAGCCGTGTTGATGTTCCCTATTATTTTCTGTGAACATTATTGTTGACAGCACTTAATACCAATGGTAAGCAGTTACAGTTCAGCTTTAGCTGTTTAGACCTGCACTACCTATTACTCTTCCGTTTTGTTCCAGATATGAGGTCCAGCTCCATCCAGGTCAGTTAACACTGGTACCGTTCAGGCAACGAGCTCCCACTGACGGCGAGTTGACGTCCTCAGTGCCCCTGTCCATCGTGATTCACCTGTCAGACGGGGACACCAGCGTCCAGAAACCCCACGGCACGGACACTTTCACTTTGATCACCCACAAAAATGAGTACCAGTGAGTCCATTTTCCTATTATGTGTCTAAACATCACTAAAAGAAAAAGTTACACATCTTTTTTATGTAACTGCCTGGAACGAAGATGCATTGGACGAGGTTTTTCTCGATGTGTTACAGGCTCAGGGTGCCCATACAAGATCAGACAGCTGCTCCTGGTTCTGTGCAGAGGGAGCGGGACGCCTGGGTCCACGCCATCGACAGACTGTGTTCGGACTGGAAGAGGAAGTCCAGGTCCGAACATATGTTTGCGGAAACAAAGCCTTTCAGACACTGCAGCATACCAGAAGACAGAGAGGACAAAGATTCAGACCTTGAGTCCAGCGGTGAATTTGGTGGTATGATTCATCCTCCACCGGGCAATAAAAATGCAGATCCGTCTTTCAGTGAAACAACTGAACCCTCAGCTGATTCTGCAAGGCCCATCCCTAAACCTCGTACTGCCAAGGCTGCTGCCCAAGTCAATGCTCCTGATATTTTAAACCCCATCCAATCACCAACATCATCTTATGCTAATGTCCCAAGACCACTGTCCCCCCCTTCCCCCTCCCCTTGCCCAGCTGAGGCAGGGGGGGCCTCTTCCACAGGCTCTGAGGCTCAGGAATCGGGTTCTCCAGTCATGAAAAGGCCTCCACCATTGAACATCCCACCTCCCCCGCCTTTACCCCCCAGACTGACAACAAATTTGAAAAAAAAACTCACCAAGCCATTCCACTGGGATCTTATCGGCTCCGAGAAGGTAACGTCACTTTCGGTTTAACTATCCAAAAATATACTGTACTCTTTTCTTAGTATATAACATTTACAGACACTTGTGACATTGATTTATTCGTATTGATAGTATCGGTAAAAGTCTTAGGAAACAGCTCTTTCTTCATATATTGTCAGGAAAACACAAAGGAATAGAACATCTAAGGCAAAAGCAGTTTGTGCAATTCCTGTTGGCTGAAATTCAGTATTTAACATGGTTTATACTAGAACATAGTCCCTTCATAAGCAGTGTTTGGGAACTGAAGACACCCCAGGCTTCCTGAAGGACATCCCAAAGCTTTTCTTTGGATGACAGATGAATTCTGTTTCCTTCTCTGTCAATTATCCCAAACTGCCTTAATACTGTTGAATAATGGCTTAAAAACAGTTTCTTGGCACTCACTCCTTCCTGGAGACCCATTTCTGATGTTCCTTTGGCAAATAACAGATGGATGAGTTGAAGGTCATGCTTCAAGTCTTTGCTGGATCTTTTCCTAATTCTTTAGGATTAGCCAAGTTAACTACTTTCTCTCTGGTATTATTCCGACATGTAAATTCAGAAATTTAAATCAAATTCCTAAAGAAGCAGTTTACATATTTCTAATGCTAATTACATATCTTGATTTTCAGTGCTATTTATAAAGGCCTTTTCAAAAGATAACAAAGCATTCTGGCTCTTTTGAGGCAAAGTTAGATTAAAATAGGGGTGGAGAGATGGGGTGGGTGGTTCGGTAGTTTTAGCAAAAACAGAAAAAAACATTTTTGTTAAGGTTACATTTTGTTAGTTCAAATCCTGCGTCAGTGTAACATATTTTGTGTGTTCTGTTATGATGGAAATATGTCGTTTCTGTTCTGAATCAGTCTCTTTCTAAGCAGATTGCAAAATCCATTTGGACACAAGACAGCAGCAGGAGGATCGAAATCGATACATCGCGCTTGTATGAGCAGTTTGCTGTTAAAGATCTGGGGATGTTTGGTGCCGCTGAGCAGAGTAACACCCAGGAGATAATGCTCAACCAGAAGATTGCACACAATTTCAGTGAGTTGTTCTTTGGTAACTACATTGAAAAAAAATCTAAGGTCGTCATAAATGTAATCGGTGACAAAAGATAATTTTCAACCCCTTTCACATTTGGAGTAGGATCTCCCAGCAGACTAATTAGTGTCACATCCAGGCCGGCATTCCAGATTAAAACAAAGGAGCTCTTTTCTCTTTGAATACGACAAAGAAGATGTGCTTACACTTCCGCTAGAGGGGAGCAGCACACAGAGTAGCAAAGATCTGGACAGCTGCGGGCCATTTGATCTTCACAAGCCCAAAAAGAAAGGATAGAAGATAATCGAAAAATAATGCAGTCGTCCCACATTGGTGGAAATTTAGATAATAATAAATAATATTACTAAATGATAATCTGGAGCAGTTGTCAGGGGAGCTCAGAGATGTTTAGCAGTTTTTCACCTGAGGCAAATAGATGGATGCTCTGTCTGGCCAGCAGGGGGCAGTGTGTCACCAGTTCCTGCTGCCATAATTACAAATGAGACCTGCAGAGTGATTGTGTGAGGTGGAAAATATTCTATATCTCAACTAATGGCTTTTCACTTTTGATTAACCGAGGCTTGTATATTTCAAGACTCCACCTAAGGGGGAGCATTTCAGAAGCGTCTCCCCCAAGGTCCTCAAAGTAGCACAGTCACCGGGAAGAAATACAGATGTGGTTTTAGTCGGCTGGTAAATGGAATGAAGTCACTTCACAGATGGGCAACATAATGAGAGTTCACATGTTCATAAAATATAAATAAGGAGGATCTAAACGACAACAGTTGTGATATCCTGCCCTCATACAGACCCCTCCCCCACATATGGAAATATTGCTCCCCTCCCCTGACTTGTTCACTTTTAGTTGTATCAAGAGCAGGAGTTGAGTGATGACAACTCGAGGGCATGCATCTTTCTGATACACGCTTTTGTAAAAATAGGAGATTTGATAAACAAGGGAATCTGCCTGTCTTGATATTTTTTGCTCTTTGGTCTACTAACATCAATAAGGAAAGTTACATCTCAATTCTCAGTGATAAAGTAGGTATAAAAGAGATCCATGGCCTGAAAATGTCACTAAAGTCAACAAGAAAGAGCCAAATCAGCAAAGAATACTTGCATTATCAAAAATGATATCCACAGCCCACAAAAGCTGCTCCTTCATATTCTGAAATATTCTCTGTGTTCCAATATTAGATTACTATCAAAGAAACTTTGGTTTTAGACTCAATTCAAACTGTTGGATTTTTTAAATGGATGCATACACAGACAGAACAACAGCATTTTCAGAAAAAGAGACAGAAAAAAAATGTGTTTTACCTTTTCCAAATTTGGAACATATACCCTCAAATGAATGAAAACCACATGACAAGCCATGATATTATTTATAGAACAACAACAAACCAAAATGTGGAAGTAACATTCAATTTAGGGCAGTATCATTGTCTCTTATAATTGGGGAGAAATCTTCACTCTATTTTTAAGACATTTCTTCAGTGTGCCCATAAACCCTTCTGCAAAATTGAGATTGAGAGTAATTTGGTATAAAGAGAAGTTTGTGGTCAATCAGCTCAAGGTGCCAAAGTCATTTGGTTGTGAAACAAGCCTAAAAATGTTGTCTTCCCCCACAGTGCTTGACAGTTTTTATTGGGAATGTGTGCTGATATTTGGTTTGCCCCGACTGTGCTGCTGTGCATTCTACCCAAACTTTCTGTTCAATCCAGCCAGCAAGAGACTTTCTGAGGCAATCCTTTCAAACAAGTTATACTTGTTCAGTCTTCTAATTGTACCATCATAAACTTTCAAATCTAACATGCTAAACCAAGGCCTGTGGACTCTTAGATGTCGCTCTTTCATTTGTTGAAGTTTCTCTGAAAACTGATAGTCTCATTGTGGGGGGAACCTGCTGGTAAAATTAGCATCTTTCTTGAATGTTTTCCACTTGTGAAAAATATTTTCTTTCTATAGAGAAGGGACCTCACACTCTGGTACTCAATTCTGTCCTGAATGTTTTAGTCTAGAAAATAATTTATTAATGTTGTTTAAGAGATCTATCAGTCTAAATCAGCTGAAAACAAGTGGCCATTAAGGACCGGAGTTTGTTATCCCTGCTGTAGAGGAATAGTTTCCAAAATTTTCAGAATCAGAAATCAGAATAAATAATCACTTTATTGACCAAAAGTAAAGAGTACACAGGAATTTTACCTGATATCCCAGCACAACAGGATGATTTAAATAACAAATGTGAAAATAGCAAAGAAAAGGTTAATATGTTAAGTTCAGGTGTTCTTAGGTGACGGTATCTTTAAGTGTCTGTAGAAATGGCTGGAGGGCTGAGATGTCCTTATTCAAGAGGGTGGTGGCCTGGGGGGAAAAAACTGTCCAGGTGCATGGTGGTTTTAGTAACCTTGGACCTCATGGGAGGGGTGTGAACAGGGAGTGAGCTGGGTGAGATGGGTCCCCCACTATCCTCCCAGCGCTCTGCTGGGATCTTCCATTGTGCAGAACACACACTGGCTCCTGCTGGAGGATGGGTCTTCATAGAGAAACAATCTCTTAGATTAGTTATACATTTGATATGACATGCTGTTAAAAACCTTCTTTCATTGTTGGTCAGCAATAACAGTTTCCTTAGAATAACTGTTAAGGAGTAGTTAGTTTCTCTGTTGCTTTTACCAGCATCCTTATACATGTAGCTTTAAAATTTAAAGAGGACATTCTACTAAACCTATAAACTGTAACTGATTCATAGCTCAAAGAGAAAACATTTTTCTCTCCGAACTTGAATTTGAAGTTTCGAAAATCATGAACAGGTATAACTAATGTAGGGGATTCTTTCTCTATCAAGAGCCACTCATACAAACACTCCTAATTCTTGCTTTTATGTTAATCAGAACAAAAAAGGCTAAATTGCCTGCTCTTATTCTTCTTATTCTTCACACCACTATTCATTCCTCTGATCCCTCGACTCAAGGTGCAAATGTTCAAGTAAATCCGCATTCTTTTCACAGATATGAGTAACAGCTCAGCAGACAGTGAGACTGTGTCTGTCAGATCATATAACAACTATTGATCAATAATTAATGAATGCACAGAGGTGACAATTAAATCAGGAAAAAACCTACTTCCCCCTATCGTACTCACACTGATATACACATGCATAATGGTGTGTGAAAATGGTGTCAGGTTGAAGACCTGGCTGTGCTTTTGACTAGTTTAACCCAGAAATAGGAATCTCAGCTGCATCCATCCTTGGACTCATTAAATTTTTTGAGTGAGACGTTTGGCAACAAGCTGGTTTCCCATATTGCTATTTTCCTTGTTTGCATTCTTTAGGAAACAAGAACCCCTTTCGGCCCTTTTAAATTCTAATCTCAAACAATATTGCATATCCATATAAAAATGCTGACACTTTTATTGATACAATGGTGAATACCCTAGGTCAGATAAAAATAAGAAAGATCTAAATTCCCCCAAAAGTGTCATCACAACAAGTGATTATTTTTTAATCAGATGAGACATACCTTTTTTTGTATGTATTTATAATCATGTATAAGTCTGTTTTTCAGCCTACTCGATGATAATGTGAATGAAAACAAATTTCTTAGTTTTCTCTGTTTTTTTTCTAATGGCTGTTTTCATTCTAGCATAAAATAATCATGATAACAACAAACAATTAGCCAACATCTAATGTCTAACAATAAGACGAACACTTACCAGGATTAACCTCACTGCTGGTAATGTGCAGACTGGTCATGATAACAAAAGTGTTTTTACACATTTCTGTTGAAATGATAGGCTAGCTTTTTTTTCAGCATACATATGTTAATGAGCCTGTCACCACTGTTGCCATGTTCATACATGGATTCTACCTTCTCTTTTCAAAAATGTGTGCAAATATCTATTCAGGAATAAGGAGAATGCACACTGATTTCTCAGTCATTGCACTCCCTTCCAATACCTGATGTGCAATATATTTAGTAGCGTGTTTCAATTCAGTTTCCTTTATTGAATGCATTTTTAGGTTGAGGAAATTACCAACAAGTACACAGTGTGGTCAAGATGCAGACGATGTGAGACAATATGCAAACACTGATTGCCTTTCTCTTTTTTTTCCTATTTTTGTTAGTATTTTCAGATTTTCTCTTTATCCTTTGCAGAAAATCTTTTTAAAAAGACAGTGTGGGCTCACAATTAAAAGTATACATGCTGCTCTGGCTATCGCCAGAGTAGCCTACATGGGCTACTCATCTTTGATATATCATTGATACCAAACGGAAGTGACAGTATGCCGTTAAGTGCCGAATAAAGCAAGAGAGTGTTAACTACGAATTGTTTTCTCAAATCTAATTGTAAAACATTTACCATAGTTACTTTAGACAAATCTCTGAAAAGTCAAAAGGACTACTTATCCTGTATTACAACTAGCTTTTAGTGACATAATAATAACAAACCTGAGTTTTTAAAACTTTAGAAAACCTTATTTCGGGACTGTAGTTAGAGCCAGTTTGTGGACCACATATTCTATTTCCTAAAAAATTGTAATTGTATAATAAATCAATACAATGATAAGAGGTGGCTCTCTCTTTCTCTCAGGAAGACAGTGTCCTCACCCCCTGTTCCTCCATTACTTCTGACGATGTAAAGTGCTGAAAACAAACCTTAATCCAACTACAATATTGTTAAAATTTAATGTAAAATCCTGAAATTGCCGACCTAAAAAAAAAGTACAGTACCACAGATACAAAATACAGGAATCATACATAGTTTCTGTAGTTAAACGAGAACAATGGTGGATTTTGTATGATCAAAGTGCATTTCTGTAATGAACCTGTGTTCAATTAATGTGGTTATTTTTTCTCGAGAACCCCACTGCATGCTGCCTACTTAATGACTTCAAATGTCGCGGTCCTAATTAAAAGTACACCTGTGGTGTCCAGCACCCTGTGGGATGCTGTCTCCATCTTTAATTTGTCAGGGCAATGCCCAGTTTGCCTGAGTGTCAGTCAACAAAAGGCTCAGTTTCCACGTACAGTAAAAATGTGTGGGTGAACCTATTCTTTGGAGGGAGGTGCAGATGAGACTCTTTGATGTTGATATAACTTATTTAAAAATGAGACTTGAAAGCCTCTAATGGTTTTGGTAAGGGAATTATTGTCTCAAGTATCTATAGTCAAGAATATTGATTGAATGGGTTATTTGAATCTTACACTTGATTGCTGTTTAATTGTATTTACTTGATTCAATGGCCATGAGTGAATACTGTGAACTTGATGATTTGGATGTAGCTTTCGGCCATCTGTGCAGATGTCTGGTCATTTGCATTGTTCCATCCCAAAAAGAAGAAACCTCACTTCCTGGCTTGGGTAAATTATGTTAAATTTGTAGGTTATTGCCATGCAGGTTTTGGTTATATTTGGTTGTATTAACTAGTTCATATAAACAGACCATGGAAGTAAACACAGTCTTTCTTTTGGCCCAGTCAAAGTCAAATTTTGCATCACATCTTAACTTCTATTTATAAAGAATGTACATATATATATGTCAATTAAAATTACAATTAAACAAAAGATTCGACAAAGAAACAACAAAAAAGTACCAACAAAATGGAAGGTATAACGACAACTGATGAGCTAAGAAATGACTATAGAAAAGCATTGCTCGAAATTCAAAGATGGTAACTAGTACAGAACTGCAAGGGGAAACACTACATGAACAGGTTTTAAAGTGAAAAATAATTTGATAAGAAAATCTAAACGAAAACAAAGAAATTGAAACTAAACTTATAAGGATAAATTGGGTGAAAAATGCATGAGCCACTTTGGTCAGAATTGTCAGTATTGAGCCAGGAAAGTGTTGTCTTAGCTTGCTTTACAAAATATTTAAGATTGCCTTTGACTAATATCTATACTGCCAACTTTAAGAGAAAACAGTTGTAATAATGATCATGAAATTGAATGCTTTATGCTTCATATTTGTCAAGAAACACTTTGTGGTGTGAATCGATTTTAAACTAGTCATTATGCTCTTCTGCTGAACGCAGCTCTTTTAGAACTAAGATGTGGGATGAGTTTCCTCAGACTAGGAAGAAACCCAAATATAAATCTTTCCCAAACCAACAACCTCTTCCTAGGATATGAAAAACATAGTTTCAGTTACAGTTATTAACATTATGAAGCCAATTATGATTTGGCTATTTTTATTTCATGCTACCTTCCGAACCTCTGCCTTGCGAAAGACACTAAGTAATACGTACATGTCTTAGGCATAAAACTCCTAATGAATGCTTCCCACAGCTCCTGAATTATGCAGAGACATTTTCTATAGAACAAAAAAATCCCATCAGCTTTGACTTGATGGAATGCAAATTTGTGCATTTCCCCTAAGGCATTCGGGAGAAAGTAATTAAGCACAGGACCCTTTGTCTTCGGAATGCTTTTTGAGTCATTTCATCGTCGGATAAGAGGACTATCTGTCAAGAGGAAAAGCTTTCATGTACCATCGAGAGTGTTGACTTTTTTTCTAATGGATTGTTCTTCTTAGACATTTTCCTCAAAAGTTTCCCGGTGCAACCGGGGGAGCTGAAGGACAAACTGTTCATCATTAACGAGGAGGACGGAGGCCTGTCTGATGAGCACATCACCTCTCTGAGAAGGTACGAATTCGCGCCAAAAAATGCTGATTTGTAGTCATTCCTCATAGTGTCACAATTGAAAGCTGAGAGTTGATGCTCCAGTCAGAAAGTGGATGTTGTATGCGTGCTAGAAGGGGCTTAGCAAAAATAATAATCAGGGGTGTTAGCGCATGGTACAGCAAAGACTAAATGAAACAGTGGGAAACCACAGCCGGTTGGTGGAGAGGAAACATGTTTCGTACAGGACTCTTCACAGTGTTCTTCTATTAAAGAGAAGCTTTTATCAAAACGGCTCACTGATAAATGTTTTATCTGGTTATTTGCGGACATGGAAACTATTGACATGCCCTCAGGAACAGGACACTGAAAGCGGGTAAAATGCTTCCTGATTCGTACCTGCTGTTTACTCGGTGGCTTCGGATGTTGACCTCCCGGAAGGCAAGAGTGATCTAACGTACTCTGTACTAGGCATTTTTATTTATTCTATGAAAACTTAATATATATTTTAATGTGCAGTGGCATGGGCTTGAGGAATACAATCCTGAAAGAAGTACTCCCAAAAGTTTCTGTAATATTCATGACTGGTGCTACTCCTACGGTGCACAGCCAGACATGTCAAAGAATTAATTCCTTTAGTTTGAGGTCAGAGCCCTCAGAAATGACGGGGAGAAAGAGCCCCATTTTAAGTGGAAGGGGTTCAAAGTCGGTGCCAGTAAGTGAATCAGCCCTTCTCAGCTTCTTGCTCCTTTATAAGGGACTCAGCTCAACTTGGCTTTTGTCATATCTCCAGGCCACTAGAAATCAATCAAATGGCTTCGGCACAAGAGGGTAAGTGAAGGAGTGTGTGATGAGACAAAAAAGCCAAATGGAAAAGCGAAAAATTAAAAAGAAATAATGTTGATTTATTTTATTTGAATCAACCTCGATCCCCTGAATCTACTTTTTGGAGAGCTACATTTTCCTTTTTGACACTTTAATGTGATAAAATTCATATGAAATGGTCTTGGAGAGACCCAAGTAGGGTATAAAATATTTACAAGCCAAAATCAGATAATGTTGGAACATTATGAAGACAAAGCAAAGTGTGAATCTAACCTGTATTGTCTTATGGCCTGCATTTTGCTAAAATTTGTACTTTCAAGCCTACAATGGAGCTTTTCCCACTATCTATAGTTACCATTCCGTCTCACAACCACGGATTGAGGACTTACAGTATGTGGAGAATTCTATAAAAGGAAGCAAAACTAGAAAAAAAAAATCATTTTCATTTTATCATGCAGTTATGTTAGGTTTAATGCTAAATTATGTGGCTACTTTTTCCTTCTCATCCTCATAATTGGGCTATCAAAATGTAAGTTTGTATGCTTTCAATATCTGATGTACATGATTTCTAAAAGAAAAGTCATGTGCATCATTTCTTGTGCCTATTTATTTGATCACAGCCTTTTTTCATTGCCCAGTTTTAGTGGTATGTGTGAATATTATCATGTGTGTGGCAAATATTCCCACCAGCAGTCCCTTGGCTGTGTGGATATATGAGCTTTAGATGAATGAGTGTTTTCACACAGTGGTGTAGGACGGATTTACTCCCTTACCCTGTAAATTGTTTTATATCCTAAGATTTTTTGAGTGAAATAGCAAATCTGTACCTCCTCTTTGAGATACATTGCTCTTTTCATTTGCACTTCAATGATTTTCTCCTTGCAACATTTAGAGAGAATTTCACATTAAAACTGTCAACATAACCTGACTAAAATTACAAAAAATACCACGTGGTATTTCCTGTCATGTGGTTTGTAGTCTGTGGTTCATGCTGACTCTAGTTGCAAATGCAGATTTTTACTAATTTTGCTTTGAATCTAATTTTTCTTACTCTTCATTTGTTGGGGGTATATTGGAACTGAGCCTCTGCTCTATTTGAGAGCCTGTGCAGTTGTGACTTTGGGACATTTTTCTTTGTAATTAGTTTACATTTGGTGGCGCTTCTCCGTGTGTGGTTTGGATTGGGAGTCATTTAATCCTAGAGAGCGTTTTTGGTTGTTTTATTTCCTGCAAGTTAGACTTGTTCCTCAAATGTGAAAAATGATTCCTCTTGTTCTGATTTTCTGGTGATTGAAATTTAACGTTCTGTCATTATTTTCTGTCCTAATGTCTTATTGTGATAAACCCAAAATTACCAACATGACACATTTGATGTCAGTTTCCCTTTCCCCCCAGCGGAGGTCTTAATACAACACATTTTTAATCTGTGTCACTGCAGAGAAAAAAGATTTCTTTTTTTTAAATCTGTGGATCTGTTAGTGTGGATCTGATCAATTTGGTTGATTTTGACAAAACAATCCGGCTGCTCATTTCCTTAAAGTATGACTCATCTCGCTTAAGTTACTGATCCTCATTATGGATCAGTAACTTATAGCTGATTCAAATCAGATCTTATGGATTTTAGATAACTGAATAACTGTATTCTAAACAAGTTTTACATATCTGTGACATTTTTTTATTATCTTACAGGTATGTCCCCACCATCGATGATGTGGAAATGTATAAATCTCACAAGGGGCCTGTTTCTGAACTGCATATTGTGGACCAGTACATGTTAGAGGTACAGTTTCCAGCTCTATTTAATCAGACCCAATCATTTTCTCGGCAAGGCTAACTCAGAGAACCAGGCACTTGTTCAAACTCCGAACTCAGATCTCTCTCGCATTGCTAACCACCTCTCAATTAGATCTGTGATTATGGTAATAAGGATAGCAAACATCACTGGCCTGACTTCTGATACCGTGACCCGAGCAGAATCTTTTTTACATTCACCGCTCATGTAGCACCTTCTGTGGGAGATATGCTGGAGTCTTCATTAACCTTCCTCCTCATTCACACGCTGTGGGTGTTATGAGGAGCTTCATCTGGCTATCACTTTCCAGCCAGCCAGGCAGTCAGCTGGCTCGCATGTAGATTACAGAAGGTTGCAGCAGGGGTAACAGATGAACAGGCAGATAAAGCCTCTGACAGAGGCTGACATCATAAGGGGCTTTAATAAGCAACTGTTAATGCCTATGACAGTTTCTCGCACTCTAGTTCAAGAATGCTGCCTTTTTCTTTTTTTACTTAATAGACAATTTGGTTCCTACTTAAAGCTGGTATTAAAATATTTTCACTGAAAAGAAGCTATGATAACATCAATTGAAATCAGCAGTTTTGGAACGGATTGCTCCCTCCTTGGAGTATTCTGCATTTTCAGTCATTCCACACATTTTCACCCAAAACCTGCTCAATTATGAATGAGAATTAAAAACAGCGTCACATTCCCTATGAGTCATCAGAGTTTCGCAATTTTTATCATCAGAATCACTTAGTCAAGTGTTGATATCCAAATGTTCTGGACCATTTTCTATTCGTATTACAGTATCTGTTATATAGCTTGGAAATTTCGCAACCCGCGGAATTTATTTTTTTATTCTTTTTAGAAAATCTTAGTTTTTGAACTTCACTAGGGACACAAATCTATTTTGACTAACCATTCCACTCGTGTCATATTAGATATTCGCTTACAATAAAAGCTTTCACAGAGATCTGACATGACCATTAAAAAGCAATGCTTTCATTCCTTGTTTGCATAAAAAGATATTTTAGCCTATCCTGAGAGCTTTTCCTGCCTCACGGCTCACATGCCAGTTTTTAGCTTCATATAGTCCACGCTGTGCTCAGCCCTCAGAGAAAGGCATATTTTCAAGGCACAAAAGTGCAGTCCTGCCACTGCGTACTGATTAGCTGAATGTTGGTTTGAGCAGATACAGGTGACAGCTCAGCACGGAGGACAGCTCATCATTTCTCAATGCTTTGTTTCTCGCCACCACAAAACAGATCATCGCCAGAACAAAGACCACCCCCTATCTCCGATTCCAAAAATTACTGATACTATCTCTAATGGGCATCAAAACACTGTAAGAACCTGCAGATGTGTGTCTAGTCTGAAGATTTCTCTGAAGGGTTTAAATGACGCCAGTTTGATTTCTGATTGTAATTTGAACATGTACAAATTAGAACATAATGCTAATTTTACAATCTGTGCACGCAGCTGCCACAAATACAGATATGCCACAGAAATAAAAACTGTTCAGAAACCTGCACTTTTTTGGAGTATCAGGCCATTTTTAATTCTTCTCTCTCTAACGATTTTGTAGATTAAAAAAAAAATTCAACTCTGGTTGGCTCTGAGACCTTTGTAAAGGTTTAGCCTAACGTTTTTAAAATAGTTCATGTTGAACTAGGACATTAGGACATTTGGATTTCCATCCATTTTTGTAACCGCTTATTCCTTAATGGGGTAACCCAGTGGTCAAAGGGTGAGAGGCGCGGTACACCCTGGACGGTCCGTCAGTCCATCACATTTGGAACTGAATAATCGATATCAAGTGGATTTCACTTAGGTTCATTTGTGCAGTGCCCACAATAGAATTGTCACACAAACTTAAAACTTCCACCAAGCTTAACAGCTTAACAATCTTTCCAAGGGCATGTTTTGATCCAGAATAGCTTTCTTTTTCTCTCCTGTCATACATTTAGTGATTGTGGCCAAATAACTCAATTTTAACTTCATCTTCCTCAGACTGTGGCTTTTGTGATGAGGTCACAGGTAAGGTTTCCTTCTGATGTCTCCCTCTCACACATTCTTTTAATCAATGTTGTAGAATGAAAGGGCACTCCACCCAACCCCAATGAACTGAATACAGAAGCTGGGTATATTTTTTCAAAATTACAGACAGATAGATAGATTAGATAAATTAGATAGATAAGATAGATAAGATAGATAGATAGATAGATAGATAGATAGATAGATAGATAGATAGA
>JABUIW010000028.1:962249-1006039 GCA_013363375.1 Menidia beryllina | reverse complement strand
ATAGATAGATAGATAGATAGATAGATAGATAGATAGATAGATAGATACTAATAGTACAGAACCTCTACAGTTCCCCTTAACTACCATTTGTGGATGCTATTTAGGGAGTATATCATATCAGAGGGTACTTAGTTTTTATAACATCTGCTGTTTTGTGGACACAAGTGAGCTTTCCTTTCTAGATCCCCAGCCTGCTGTTCAAAGTTTGTTTACTGCTACCAAAACATTTTAAGAGTGAATAAATTGCCAGGCTTGAACATGGCTTATTTATCCAAAGTTGGTAAAAGAGTGTCCCTGCTTTTGTCCATGTACTAAAAGAGACACTTTTTTTGGAGTGAAACTTTTATTCACAAAAAAAGACAAATATGTGAACATATTAGCAACAGGTCCTGAAGAATAAGTCAACCATCAGGTCAGTAATCCTGAGTGAAACTGGTCTTAAAGGTTTTATAACTATACCACTCTGCTCGGGGTCTTCCCTGGGGCTATCTACCTGTTTCATGTACTTGAAATTACAACTGTATCTGCCTGTGTGAGGCAGAGACTCATCCGAGGAAATGTGAAACCACCCCAAATATATAGAAAAAAATTAAACACTCCCATATTTCTACTATTTTTATACAAATTGTGGCTATACCATTTTAGGAAAAGACTATGTACCTAGTAGTGATTATGACACAATAGTTCCACTATATTAAGCTCTGGGTTAAACTCAAAATGATAATTATTTTTGTTTATGTTTTTTGTCTCTTCACATTATTAGATAATTTAAGTGTTGATATCCAACAGACATTCCCTAAATGCATCCTGAATGAGCTGCTCAATAGACTACATTTGTAGTCTTATTGAGCATACCTATGGTTGGAAATGGTGTCATCTAACAGTTCGGAGTAATTACTTTCCTACCAGGGTGAGTTTTTACAAACGTATAATCAAATGTTTAAGTACTGTTACCAAAATAATCTATATGATACTTTTCATGTTTTTATCCCCATGCAGCAGCAGCCTGCCATGTAAAAAAAATAAAAAACAGAAAATGTTCCTTATGATATACGTGATGCAATGACAGCCAGTCCTGTCTGTGTGTCTTTTCTTGTAAAAAAAGACAAGACTCGACTGCCTGAAACGGTAACAGATGTAGCAATACATCTCTATTGCATGGGGGGTGTTACCTTGGCATAGAATTGTTGTTCACCTCCTTTTCAAAATGCAAAATGTGTCAGAGAATGTGGCAACATGAGACACACACGTGGCTTCAGCATGTGGAGGATGACACACTTTGAGAGGAAAGTCGCAAATAATTACATGGTCCGGATTTCAAGCACCAATCCTGATATATCTCCTGAAGTATCTGTCAGGCTAGCTGGCCTTTGGCTTTGCGGACATGGTACCTGAGCATGAGCGAAATGGTCTTACAATGAGGGGTGATTTATTAGAGGTTAGCACTGACACAAAGGGCAACTTGGAGGCTCAACCAATCATTTAAAAGTGTCAAGCCTTCGGTTTCTGTGTTGAACCGGCCTGTCTACAGAACGGCTGCACTTTCACTCGGAACTCTGATAGACGGCATTTGACTGAAGAAGGCTGCGATCGTTCAATTTGTATCATACAAATTATATCAAACCAGCACAAGTTTGCCGATAATTGTGATTCATCAAATGGGAACAGGATGTGTGATGGAGTGATGGTTGCTGTGTGTACACATCTCATTAGCTTTTTCTCTGCTACAGATGTGCAACATTCCTCACCTGAGCACCCAACTCGACCTGCTTTTGACTCTGAGGGAGCTTCCCGTCAGCATCAGCGACCTGCAGCCCGTGAGTTTGCCTGATCGCACACCAAGTCGTATGAAAGGTCCAGTGAAACCCTGAGTTCTTCTGCCTGAAGCTAAAAAGCTTGTAAAACCGTAACCTCAACAGCACACAATGAATCCCACTCATTTATTCCATAATGCAAACGTTAATGTTCAGACTCACCTGGGCTTTATACGGAGATGAAAAAGAACATCCCCGGACAAACTGACATTATTACATGAAAGCTTTTGCCTAACTGTTTCATTTTTTATGCTTAAAATGGCACTTGAAGTATTCTGTTTGCTGGTTAATACTCACGAAAATAGGAAGGCACTTTGAGACATTTGTCTTCATTTTATAGAGAATGGAAGGTGAATCTTAATCAAATCACATTCAATTGTTCTGTAGGTGGTTTAAAAGTTTTCTATTAAATATAAACCCAATTTAAACCCACTTTAGAGTTTCCCCAAAGCAGCTCAGAGAGAAACCCTCATGACTTACCCTTCCTTCTGCAAACTCTCTCCCAATTGACAAGGCATCCTAAATGATTGGAGTTAAAAGAGGAAAGTAAAGAGAGAAGCTAGAGTCTAAACATATATTGTCCTGTTAGTATCTTTGTACACAAACATCATGATGTTTCAGTTGGTGCCGTATGAGTACCGAGACATTCAAAATTTATCATTAGTAAAGCTAATAGTCAACAGGCTTATAGGGGACTGTTGTTTATTGGCACTGGGGACTGCAGGCTGTGAAGATATTGCAGTCAGACAAAAATACCTTGCAGCTGCACGGCTGCATTTTTATTTTTCATGCGGTGCTCTACAGCTTCTGCTTCTTTCAGCATCACCGCTTCAGTCATAATCTCTGTTTGCTGACAGTTTGAGGATGAAAAGAAACAACGGATAAGAGCAATGACACTGCATTTCATCGCCTGTGACACAATGTTCCTTTGTCTAACTTGTGGAGACTAACGCGTTTTGTGCTGAGCTGATTCAACAGGAATACTTTTTTAAATTAATTTTCGATTGAATTTTGGATTTTTCTTCGGATGTTTTCCATTCCTAGATTTAATGGAAAAAAGGACCTTTTTATAAACTTGGGTTAGGGTTATCTGAATGCAGCTATTCTAAAAAAAAAAAGGTACCTCACACTCCAATTTTCAGTGCGTCTCATTATATTGGGCTCAGATTTTAAGGCCCTCTTACAACAGAAGACTTTGAATCATTAGCTTCTCTGAGACAATGAGCCTCCTAAGGCCCATTTCACTTCTGATGTTCTTTTCACTTTTTCCAGGTTTTCTATATTCTATATGATGTTGTCAAAGCTGTGTTTCTGTTTATCCTGCAGTAGACAGTGAAGCACCACATGTCGCCCTGACATACTCAAAGGCCAAATGAGACTTTAATCATAGCTTAGTAAATTCTTTCTAAATAGAAGTCAGAATAAAATGCAATCTAGAACATTTAATCAGCTCACAGTTGCCACGAAACAACGTTGCTTTATTTGTTTTGAATTATTCCTCATGACCGGGAACTCTCAGAAAATAGATTTGAAATTAAAAGACAAAAAGAAAGAAAAACTCTATTAATCCTCAAGGGAAATGATAATGTAATACTTCTTTTTTCAGAGTTGTTATCTAGAGAAGAAAAGGTAGAAAAAAAGGAAAAAAGTGTAAATCAGGGATTGCCTAATATGAGAACATGAATGTGAAAATGAATCACTAATGAGCAGCAGTGAGATGCTGACCTAGTGGAAGCCTCTTCTTCCACCATTTGATATTCTCTCATGTGTTCTGTGTGAGATTGATGATTCCATTAGAAAAGCTCAGGCAAGCAGCTGCATGCTGCTCTTTATTGCAGCTGGGGGAGTTAACAGATTTGCCAAAACAACCAATAAGTTTACCTCATTTAATTCCCCTTCTCTTGTGCAAAGTGTTGACTGGGCTCATTGTTCGGGGCAAAAGAATACCTGCTACAGCTGCAGTTTCACTCAAAAACTCAAGTACCAGAAGTGGTGTTTGGCCTTTTGGCCTCTGGATGCAGCCCTGAGCCCATGAAAGATTAGGACAAGGTGAAAAACCAGATAAAACAAAACAGTTGTTGCTTGTATCAGTAACAGAAAGGCTTTTCACTCTGTTTCTGACTCTGATGTTATCTACTACGGCTCCAGATTAATTACCCTATATTCTAAATCACATCTACTTCTCTTTACGTTGGAATCGTTTCCTTCAGCCACATTTGGGACATTCTATCTTGGCATTTACTCCTTCTGTTGTTTACTTTGAATGGGAGTACATACAGTAGAAATATGGCCTGAGGAAAATGATTTGACGTGTGGGAAATAAAAAAACACGGTGCTTCCCCATCAGTTTGCAAACTTTTTCAGCACGATTAAAATTAGGCAAGTGAAATTTGAAACACAAAGGGTTTACACTCTTTCTGTTTCTGTTGTTGCATTACAGCATTATCACAATTCTACATATCACAACATGGCTCCTGGGGTGAATGAAGCAGGGCTTAACCAAAGACTAATTTAGTTATTGACTTAAACAAAAATAATACATCCCAAATTGACCATTAGACGTATCCGACTGTGGATTATTGGTCAGTGTGGTCAAGTAAAGCTGCCTTTTTACAGATCCATAAAGAACTTGGTGCACTTCAAATCCATGTTTAAGAACAAACCAAGTCTTAGTTTAAACGTTTAATGGATAACAATTTAGTTTTCAAAGCTAAAAACATGTCAAATCTATACTTTATCATACACGCTGTTTTTAAACTTCTACACCTTTATTCATGGGAAGCACACAGCTATGCAATTTCCACAGAATGAAAAACATCCAAATGCAGCGAGCTTTCACCCCCTTTCACATTCACTGGTGTGTTTCAGTACATGGTCTAATATTGGGAAAATATATTAGAAAACAACAATTATATTTCTGAAACATCAAGAAAAACGTTTCAATCACGTCATACACAACTCTTACAGTCATATTGCTTAACAGATCTCATGCTCTGCCTATTAGCAGAGGGATGTAGGTACAAGTCTTTTTTTAAAGTGTGTCCCTGTGTTGTCACTACTGGAATCACAGGGACATAGAATTAGAATCTGTGTGTGTTTGTCAAATTCTGTAAAGGGATGGCAGCGTTTTAAGTGAAGTACAATAGTTTTCTAGGGTGTTACGGATAGTGCTGTGCATAGATAGATCATGTGATGTAGCTGGATCTTTGGTTTCTCCTCAATTAAATTGAGGCTGTCCCACATCTAGGCTTTGGAAGGTTATTCTTAAAACAAGAACATATGGTGGAATTGTTGTTGCTGGCTGGCACGTACCTTATTTGGAAAAGATTATGCTTTTCCAAGCACTACGATTCCCATAACACCAGCTCCTTTTTCCTCTATTCACAACTGGCAAAACATAAAATCCCCCTTTGATTATTTTCCAGCATGATTTCTATCCATATTAAACAGGATCTGCTCAGAGATGGTTAAACTTGGAAACTGGTTAATATTCTATGAGGACATTTGTTCCTGACACAATTGCGCACCAAATGATAATCATGCATGACAAGAAGATCCCGATTGTTCATTTTTGGAGGTAAAATAAAGTCATCAAAGCTTGTTGTTTGTGTCGACTTTGCCTGTAAGTTCAATTTCCGCTATCTAGTCCCAACCACATATCATCACATCAAGCTTTCCAAAGTTGTTGTGTGAGAAAATAAATTAGAGAACATGTGTGAAGTCGAATTGCAGAACAAAATGCTTTTGCCCTGAGCTTCTTGTGTTTGTCTTTCAGCTGATTAACCAGAAGATCAGAATGTGCACGCAGCTGTTCAACTGCAGGTCATTTGTTTGCGTGCTGGAGTACCTGCTCGCCGTCGGCAATTACCTGAACGAGAATGCCGGAAAGGAAAAGGCCAGGGGATTCCGCCTCTCCTCCCTAACCAAAGTATGATTCCGCGACGGCTGTCTGACCTTTGATTGAGTTTTGAATAAGACTACTCATTGACATACACGGCGGGGCCTCTGCGCTTCTCTCGCTTTTCTCTTGGTCACAAGGGTTCACTCGGATCTTCGACACAGTCATCCAGGCAGACGTGAGACTATAGCACTGCTGGGAAATTCTACATGAAATGTGGCCTTTCTTTCTTTCTTTCTTAATACATCTGAAAGTCTGCTGGGACTTTCTGTAATAAGCCTAAAAAAATTCAGATACATTTTTACACTGGAAATAATGGAATGATGATTTTGTCTGATATTCACAGAATTGGTAAAGATAGGGTTGTACTGAATTTGTGGCTCAAACATTGCCACTCAGAAAGTTAGATAGTGTTTATTCAACCTGAAGCAAAATTGGTTGTAAAAACCAAGATACCTTTTGGAGTTAATTCAGCCAATCCTCATTTTCTGACAGTTGGTTAAGTAAGGCTTGATGTGAAAAGCCACAAAAGTATGAAATCTTTGATTTGTCATAAGCTTCATGTGGCCTTTTTCAGTTACCAGTACAAAGGAGTTAACTGCCTTGTAATCAATAGTGATCTGCAGACCTGATTTACTCAGAGTGAATAACAAAACCTTTGCATTTCATTGGTGATTTCAACCTTGGAAAAGTCACACTGATGTTTGATCTTGGTTTGTGCCTTTGCTTTTTCCCCAAATTTTGCTTTGTGCTTCACAGTTGTGCTGCTTTGAGGAGGCTAATTCATTCATTCAAGCACCATTACCTGTTCTTGCCATAATGTATGATTCTCCGTTTCTCAAATCATATAATAGCAACAATTCTAGATCCTTCTGTTTCCTCCCGTTCCTTCCTAGTCTGAACAATATTTCTCTTCTACTTCCCTTTTATGGGAGTAAAATGGCTGTTTTCCTGTATAGAATGATGCTCAGCTAAAAATACTTATGTAAATGGTCTATTTTGAGGTAATAAAAACATATTCAGTCATACCTCAGCAATCTACACAGTAGAACTTGAATGAAAATAAGAACAAAAAAAAAATGTTTCACACTCTTTGAGATGAAGGCCACCTCCTCTTCCACCTTTATAATATTATTTCCTTTCTATAAACCAAACACTGCTGCACGCTGATGAAACGTTTTCTCTTAAAGTCCAAATCATGGCAGCCACTGAGTCACAGCACAGATGGAAAAGACAAGCAAACCACAGTGGATTGAAATCATGTGCCTTTATTTTGCAGAATTATTAATATGCTAATATTATTTCCGGATATATGAAAAATCTGGGCATCTCTCAGATGGACAAAGAAGAAGTATTCGTTTTCTGTCCTAAAAAATGTCAGAAAGTAAGTTTGTTTACCAAAAATTCCTTGTACCCTGTTATTGTCTGAGGGGATAGACAATAGCTGAATACCTCTGAATTTAGTTAGTACAACACTTTTGAGTGTAATTCTCTCTACAGGGAGAGTTTAAGGGGCAATAGTGAGTATAGAAGTAAGACATCCTTTGCTATTTTTAATGAAGCTGAGACCTTGTGCAACCTCTGAGGTGTTTCCAGGTTTAACTGAGAAGGGGAAACCACTGTTTTTTTAGACAGACACCATTCAAATGAATTAATTATTGGTTTCAAGGAAAAATGCCTTCACAAGTTTGTTTTTTTGTCCCCAAAAGCATCACTAACGAATATATGCATTCTGTTTGTAACCCTTTAAGGGCTTACATTTCTGAAGAAGGTAACCAAAAAAACTGAAGGCCTGTTACGGGATTAAAGAGCTCCTTGATATAGTTCAGATTTCAAGCTTTATAAGAGTATGGGATGATTAGAAAACAGTCAGGGGTGCTGATTAGATGAGTTTCCACAAATACATTAAATAAATCAAAAGTATTACATACAAGCCAATTAACATATTATCTACTGATCATATAATTAGAGTTGGTATTAAATCAGTCATAACCTGTCAGTGAAGTTAATAAAAAAATGAACTGATCATTTACACAATTATGTTAAGGAATTTCTCACATTTTTGGCTTTGATCATTTTGGAATAGAAAAAAAAGAGGTATTTTTGAATTTTTTTGATAAATGTACTCCAGTAGAAGAATGTTTATGCTTTTTGTTGTGCTCTTCAAACATGTTGTGTAATCATGCTTACAGCTACGGTACATTACTAACACAGGACTGAAAATGATCTTTAAACTTCTGGAGTATATCAGTTTCCTATTAGGATGTCGAAAAGCGAGTCGAGTTCAAATCACTGCATTATGAAGGGTTATCACATTCTGCTCCACTGCAGACCCTTTGACACAGAGAGAACACTCTGATGATCCTTTAAATTTTACTACAGCATCTTTTCTTTTCTTTTTTTTTTACTGAATAGTGATGCTCAACCCTCTGGGAAACCAAAAGAAAAAGCGAGGAACCAATATTAAATCTCAGCCAGCCTGATGTGACTGACAAGAAGGCATCCTGATAAGGGAGAGACCACTTGTGCCTCAGACTAAATGTATATTTCCTGTTTTTTCACAGGAGATCACATTTGGTATCCTTTTTTCTTTCTCATAATGAATAATTGAGAAGCCAGTTTTACTTGTGGCTGGGTTAAAGTGCATCGACTTTTTCTTTTGGCACTGATTCAAAGAGGGTTTTCTTTTGTTTAGAATTTCCATTGGATGCTCTTTTCTTGTATTTTTTAAATTCTTTAAATACACAACATGATGAGAGTGTAGTAGGAGTCATAGTCACTGTATCAGTGTTACTTTTATATTCTCATTCTATTCTGCCTCTGGCTGTCATGACAGATAAGGTGCTTTTTTTGCACACGCGAATGTAGACGTACACCACAGGTCCCGCTTGTTCTCTTTACAATCATGGTCGTGTCTTCTTCTTTTCACTCTGTGCTCTCTCCATACTCTCAGCTCTCCCAGCTGCGTGGGAAGGACAGAAAGTTCACCTTGCTCCATGCCCTTGTGGAGCAGATCGTGTTGCACGAACCGTACCTGGCCGCTTTTACCCAGGAGCTGGCAGAATTTGAAACTGTCCCTGGAGGTATTTGCTTGTTAAGATTTGATCAAAACTGAACAAAAAAGAGGACCAAATCTGTTGCATACAATTGAGCGCTGGCTTGCAAAGTTAAACAGGCTTTTTCCATGTGTGTTTTTTTCTTTTTACTGTTTCATTGGAAAGCTTCCATCAAAGGCTTGACCGCAGAAGTGGACGGTAAGTAAACAACATATTATTTCTGGGTCCAAAGACCATTCTTAAATATGTTGAGATAACAGTATTTTAGGTTATTTGGGAGACATTTTTTTTTATTTCTATGTTTGTTTTAATTTAATTTTAAAAGTTTGGGGTCTCAATCCAATATATGGTTTTATGATGTTTTACAAACAGTTGCCACAAGCACAAATAGAACCCTCCACGACATCCCAGAGACTGTTTAATTTAAAAATCGTGTTCACTTAGATGCTCTTTGTGTTTTGTCAGCACTGAAGAATGAACTTCAGAAAGTCATTCAATACAGGAAAACCGCAAAGAAGAAACATGCTGGATCGCATCACCCAAATTTCTCCAAAGATCTGAAGGTGAAGTATTAATACTCTTACTTACTGACGTGTTTGAAACTGATGGAGAAAGTTTTGGTATAACTAAATCTCTTCATTTTACTCATGCAGTTGTGAAATTACATTTTAAGAAAGAGAATCTTCTGTTTCAAACTTGAAAGACATCAGAAGACTAGCCACTAGTTGAAAGTTTAAGCATGCCCACTGATAGAAAATGGATCTGAGGTGTGTCTCATCTTTTACAAGCTTCAAACTGCCGAAGCAAGAATTACAGCATCACAGTGCAATCTGCAAACCTTGAGTCTTGTAAATGTTAAAGTCTAACTAATATTAGCATGTATCCATTAACACTTCTAAAACCTGCATAGTCGTAGAAACGCATAAAACTGACTACTTCAGGTAACCGTGGTACAGATTTCAAATTCACTTTAAAATGAAAAGTACTGCAAGGAGGATGAGGAAGGGAGCTCTCAACTAATCTCAAGGTAGAATAAATTAAATTAGATATAAATTAAATCAATGGGAAATCTGTTGTGATCTTCACAATTGGAAATAAGATTTTGTAAATGTTTGATTTTTGTAAATGTTCTGGACTGGATCCAATAGTTTTTTTATTTTAAAATAAAGGTGCCAGACCCAGAAAGACTTTTCAAAGCCAGTCGAATAACATATGGCAAAAAATCTATATATCATCTTACATTTATAGGCCAGACTACTAAATAGAAGAGAGCATCAAAACACATACAATTATGAACATAAATTGAATAATCATATTAACTTAGCTGTCTTTCTGTGAGAAGGGGGGCGTTTTTGGTAATATGGTAATGCCTTCAGCTATAAAAAAAAAAACAGTGCTTCTGGTTGCCCCAATTGGCTGTAAACAGGCCTGTCAAATGTCAGAAGTCAGAAAAACAAGCAGAATGATGCATCCCTGGTCAGCAGACCGATGCTTTAAATGAGCCTTCTAATGAAGCTCAGCATTTATCATTCTTATCCCAGCTATTGCCCCTTTCCCTTCAGTCAAGTAAACAAAGGGGGCATTTTATTCCTTTCCCTCAACATTTTGAATTTTCATCAGGATTCTGAAAAGCAGGGGTATAAAAAAAGGGACTGTGGCTGTATGTGTTCATTTTTATTCCATCCCATCATGTCTTCCCTCACTGAATTGGAATGCTTTAAAATGCATACTGCATGAGAGCAACTCAGAATTTTTAAACTGAGGTTGTTTCTTCCTGCTTTGGTTGGTTTGGTACAAAGCCTTCAGCTGAAAAGCCAGATACAATGATTGTTTATTATCTGAAATGGCTGTAAAGTTTTAATAAATTCGGAAGGATTACGCACTGGTTTCCCTTGAATGTGAAAAAAAAGTGAATACTATCTTATAACGATTACAAATGATTTCTTTTTTGTGCAGATTTATGAACATTTTCACCTTGACAGAAATCTACAGATCTTCAGAGTTCAGATGCTGTGTGCAAACACCCACACACGCAGGCATACGCACGTACAAACAAGTGTATAACATTTACTTTTAATAAACTAGTATTTATACAGAAGAAATGGGCGATGACAATATGTTCACCTCACCTCATTAGTTATGTGTTCTTATGCTGATATAATGCAATATTAAAATATCTATCTAATTTTCACCTGGGTTGTAGATAGGTTTTTGTTTTGTTTAACAAAAGTTACATTGATAAAGAAAAAACCGTGCATTTTTTTCATTTTGCTTTATAAACATGCTAAAAATCATTTATGCAGTTTTTGCCCTTCTATAGTCATATATTCAGTATAATGCATCTGACCCTCCTTTTTGTCGATCAGTTTAACTATAATGACTTTATGAGAGGAGAATGACTTCACTGTTTACGTTTATATTTTTTCTGTGTTTCCCAGACAGCAATTGAGAAGTACAACCTTGATCTAGCTTCACTTACGAAGACATGCGAGGAGATGAAAAAACTCTATTCTTCCATACTGGTAATCCATGACTTATTATTTCAATTTCACTTTTAAAAAAAAAAGACCTTTAAGGAATGATCTTCTTCCCATGTTCTGGTAGTCCCCCACCCCTCTCTCTCCTGCAAAAGCACACTTATTTCAAGGGAAAAGGTTAGTTCTTCTGCAGCAGGTGTCCTTAGGGGGTTGAAGCTTTGAAATATCGTATTTTCCCTCCTTTTGTTCAGTAATCATCAGGATTAGAGAACAGTTGTCTGTGAAAAAATGAAAATGAGAGGAAAAGAGACAGGTTTCATATGACTCATAATGTGTAATGTCATTTACATGAATACACCTCTAAATTTGGCTTTTCTGATGAGATGTTTCTCATTGGCTTAAAAACAGGAACGTTGAATTTGTATTTCATTTATCAACATCTCATTTTAAAAATCTCTGCACAAGGTTATAATGTATTAGGTTACACGTGAGTGTTTATTATTTAAGGGGAGTCTTATGTGCTCTGGGCTTCTGGAAATATTTTATGTGTTTGTCTGAGAACCACACTGGCCTGAAAGCATTTGTCTGGACATGAAATCCCCTATAAAGAAAAATCCTTTGTCACATATATTAGGTTTAGTGGAAGGACTGGCCCTATAATCTTTCATCACATTGTCCATTAAGGAGAACGTTTATTTTGCTCACTAACCTGGTTAGATTAGGTGTACAGAGCTCAAGCCCACCCATGACATTTTAACAGGTGCTATGTCATGTTTTAATAGAGTTTCTACCCAACAACAATCAATACAAAAGTAGGACCCATTTCTTCAGCTTTCTCATCCGTCTTTGAACAATCCATCACCTTTGAGAGCACACTCATCCCTCCTGCTGTATTTGATTGCTGAGATACGGTGGTGAGAATTGTGTTGTTATTTCGCGCAACGCTATACTTTTGCACACTCCAGAACGCACACATGAGTAATCTAATGTGGACCTTCAACATCCCACTCACGCTTTTTTATCTTCATCTTTACTAGTACGACTGACTGATCGTTTAGTGGCTTTAACATTTTAAAGTCCAGCATTCAAAAGCTAAGGAAATAGTTTATCTAACTGGAACATATTCATATTTCTTTTGCATTTGCATGATAGTTGTGAGCTTAGCTTAACACAAAGGCTGGAAGCAGTTCATTTTTATCTCATTATATTTGTCAGACAACAGTTTTACTTGGATTTCTGTAGTGTCTGGCAGGATACGCCACAACTGAGCTGCAGCTTTGGTTCTTTGCCTGTGTGTACTCAATATGTATTCACTACCCGGTTTGGATTAGCTGTGTTTTGGACAGTTTCGCAGCTTCATATTTGATCAAAAATGTTACACCAAAAAAAAAAAAAAAAAAAAAACGATACTTGTACAATACATTCCATTTTGGTTGTTCATTGTGAATAAAACCTGAGATACCCACCAACCCCTATAGACTATTGGACTGATTGACCAGCTCACAGGTAGTATTCAGGTTCAATGACATTTTTCACTGAATGCAATCTCAAATTGAAGCTCAGAAACCACTGACTGTTGCAAATATCTCATTTCATGGTGGAAAGCCCATTCTTTTTGTTGGAGAAGTTAGCAGGACAACAACAACAACATTTTACAGGGAAACAGGATTAGTGAAAAACAATGTTGTTGAGCAGCTTCCTCAAAGATGCAAAAAGAAGTGTTAAATCTGAATGAGGGGAAATCATATCTGTTACCTGCCGCTGGCTGAAGTGTGAGTTGAAGGCTTTAGCTGTTCATTTGTTGTGCAGATATTAACAGGAGAATGATTTCTCTATTATTGTGTATTCATTCTTTTAGAAATGTTGAAGCATCCATATAAAATTAATCCTAGCTTGCCGTGACATCTTCTTACTCTTAAATATTCCAATATTATTCCTTAATTTTAACATTAGTCTATTTTTACAATATCACAAACTGCAATGGCGTACTGGTGCTGGCATTTTGAAATCTGACCTTTAACTATAATGATACCTTTAGGCAAAGAGTTACAGTTTAATCACCAAGCAGCTCTAACCAAATGTAGCATCATTCCGGCATGTTTGATCAAAGTTTCGACACTGGAACTTTTGAGCTATTTGATAGATATATTTGAATGATTTTTTTCCATCTATGCCTTACTAATTTTAGATGGGACTTTCCTTTGCAACTTTCTTTTCAGGCTATTGTCAATCCCTTTTGAATTCCAGGCCACAATACCATCAGGCCTCCCTCAATTCTCCACGTTATGACCAAATCTAGTGGATTATGGGGATGTGTGTTGTTTCTTAACAGTATCCCTAATCCTGCGTGGTATGCAAGTGAAATCATCTGAAAATAATTGGGGGAAATTATCAATACTGACTGGGCTGAGGTATGCAGGAGAGCATTTGGTGCAGATAAGGCACATTCAGATGTAGTAAACATGGAGGTAGCATATTTTTTTTTCAATTGGTATGAATAGCAAAATACCATGGATTACTTGTAAAAACTAGTCTCTTGCCCATAGTCCTTAGGTCATCTCTCAAAAGTAAAGATCTGTGTCAATGAAATTGTCAGTACCATCAAAATGACAAGTCCCTTTGTCATTGTGCATGGATAAGACAGTCAAATTACTTTATCATGTAGTCAAAGTCATTCAGTACTGTCATTCAGAAGGTAAAGAGCTGCTGATGTTATTGATGTAATTTGGCTTTTAAAGTTTAAGTCTAACTACAATATAACCCCCAAATTTCTAACCTGATTAGCAGGTCGTGGATATAGAAGATAGAGTCTGAAGATGACCCATTCTCTTTGTTTCTGTGGGCCACAGACAATGTTTATGGTAATTCCATGGACATTGTTCTGCATCCACACATTGATCTGCAATACACTGACCCGATTCATTTCCAGTTTCATGTTCTGAGAGTCATCTGTATAGTTGTGACACATTTTAACTAAGTATTAGCAGGCCAAATGGAGGTATTTACAGTTTGAACAAAAGGGGTCCCAGGACTGACACCTGGGGAACTCCACAGGTCAGACCCTTTCGGCCTGAAACACAGTTCCTAATTTAAAAAAAGTAACACCTGTCCCTGAGGTAAGACTTCAACCAGATTAAAGCTGTGCCAAAGATTCCCACCCAGTCTTTTTAACCTGAAATAATGTTGGTCAACTGTGTCAAAGACAGCGATCAGGTACAGCAGAATTAAAACTTTGCCTGATTTTGTGTTCAGGCGGATATGGTTTGTCACCTTGATCAGAGCTGTCTCAGCACTGTGGGGCCTGGCTAGAATGTCTAAAACACACTGTTAGACAGGTGGTGCGTGGTGGTTTACAATGTGTGTGCCTATATGAAGCCAGTATCGTCATATGACTTTGTACAGACCATCAATGAGGGTATAAATCTATCTAACACGAAACTAAAGAAAAATAAAAAGTTACATAAAAATAAGAAGTTAGGATTGTTCTTTCATGTTAGACGTTTCCTACCTAGTTATCAGTCTAGACGCAAAAGCAGATGCTTGCCCACGCAGTCTGTATTTTTAAATGTTTATCGTGTTAGAATGATTTGCATTCAGTTTCTGAATCCCTTTTAGCTCTATTAAAAAAGCAAAAAAATCCCCTCAAGTGATAAGAAGCTCTTCACTCAACCTCTTCAAAATGTTGTTGATGAGACAACATGGAAACACAGCCCTGATTTATATTGGCTGGACTGCAAGGACAAAACCTCTGCTACTTGAAAAGAGCATTGGCGTATCAGAAATAACATTGTATGAACAAACCAAGGGGCTGTGAAAAAGAAAAGCTTTGACAGAAAAGACGGTGATAGAAATTTGTTTCAAATGACAAGCATGAGTTGGGATAAAAGAAGATTTCAGAATTTCAAAAAAATATTCTGGTTTCAGCATATTTTTCCATCTGTTAAGCATAGTTTAAGCCCGCTACACTTTATCCTGGTGACAGCAGCTCTACCTGTTTCCCAATAAATGTTTGTAGAAAAATGGATTTCTTTTGTCTGTTGCTAAATAATGCAGTAAGACAACATCAACCACATATGCTGCCTTTTGAAGGATTGAAGAAGTAAATGTAAAGAAATGAAAAGTTTTACAATAAGTATCAATATCTTGACATTGTGCAAAATCCTGACTGAGCAACGAGTGGAAATTCTTCAGAAGAAGTTACATTATATTATATATTGCAATATAATATGCAATATATTATTTTATCATATTATTATATGTTATATTTGCAGTTATTGCTGGGGTCACATCATAAATCAATCTACTTAATTCATCTATAACTCTGTAATAACAGGATATTTTTCCATGTATCTGCTTTTGGGTTTAGAAAAATTGGTTTATTCAGGTTAAAAACTTGTCTTTATCATTTTCTCCAAAATTGTCCATATATGAGGGACTACAATAAAGATTTTTATCAACACTCAGATTATCTATTTTCCACACCCGATTCAATGAAACTATGAAAAGAGCAGAATTCATTTTAATCACAACGTTCCCTTTATTTCTTATCTTGAAGTTTAGAGTTTACCACCACGCTGTGGTACACATAGGATAAAAACCAATCTCATTATCTCCCTTATCTACACTGAAATGGAAACACTAGCCCTAGCCCTATATTTCTTCTGAATTCTGAAGTATTTTTGTAAATTGCTGCTGTTATAGCTATTTCATAAAAAAACAAACAAAAAAAAGGTTTTCTCAGGTACTCTTTTTGGAAATATATCTGTGCAATGGAATTTTTAGAACTTATTTTTTTACCAAACACTCCCTTTGAATATATGATTCTAGAGTGAAAAGTTCGACATAATCAAATGAACTGCATTAGGAAACGTCTGTCATTTTTACATTCATAAAAGTGGAGAATGAGACAGAACAACTTGAGTGTGAACTTTAACCCAAAGTTTAACAGCATGCGGCTGGCCAATTAGCGGGCTTTGAAACCGTGACCTTTACTGATATAGTTTGACTTGAGAATTACTAACGTTCCTATGCCAGAGACCCTTAACCACCGAGGTGTAAGTATTAATCATAAAGGTGCATGTCCAACACGTTGTAGGAGAACACTTAAGAACATGAGAGCATGCTGCGGCAACGTATGAGGTAATTACATCAAAACTTTTCAAAAATAAGCACGCCCCAGACACCGGCCTGCCTGTGAAATTAAATACAGCTATTAATTTCATAATCGTTGCGAGCTCGGAGTTCTCATGAAGCATCATTGTTGTCACAACAAATATTCAACCCGCTAATTATTCTGCTTTTTTATGTATAGATTAAGTTTGGGGAACCAGCAGATCAGGACTCTCAGGAGCTGTTTGGCGTCATCTGTAATTTCCTCCACGACTTCAAAATGGCCCATGCTGAAGCCGTATGAGCCCATTTCTGTGACCACTGACACTGCAGTTTTACAACGCTTATTAAACTGAAAAACTGATCCGCGTCACCCAATTAGGTGGACAGGACTGTTGGACTGTTGGTTTGCTGTTGATGTTATGTCTTCATCAGTGGTGCGGGAGTCAACTATGACAGACCCCAGATCACACGTATAGCGTTCACTTTTACCTTTCTCCTGGGTAAGGATCAGGAGTGACCTGTTTTTAGGTTTTAAATGCACAGCATGACTGCAATATTTGACAAATAAATGCATTGTTTTGTGTTATTTAGTTTGAGTTGTTTTTCATTACTTGACTTTTTGTGTGATTGTATTTTGTATGGTACACCGGTGGATGTGATTTCTTATACAGTGGCATTTTTGTGGATGTGAATTAAAGTGGTCAATGTCACCGATAATGAGTTTTTGGACATACAGTACAACAAATCTTCAGTTTTCCCTTTCACAGGTTGATTTGCTTTGATTCTTCTTCGTTGATTCAGCAATTCGAACTAGAAAACCTCATCAGTGGCATTAAACACAGGTGATTCTTACTGTTTTTAATGCTTTCTTGTGCTTTAGTGAGCATCATTTCCCTCATCATAGAGGTAATCCTCAGAAGGTGATAGGTGCTCCCTAAAGGTGATCAGTTATTTATATTCCCATTTGTGTCATTTTAATTGTTGAAGCAACTGTGATATAATAAACAGCTATTGTGCATTTTTCTGTAAGACATAATCTATCATTTTTATAATTAAATCTCAGAATCAACAACAACCAATGTTCATTAGCAGAAAAGACTATTTTATTTCCAAAAATCTGTCAATATGGCTTTTTGGTGTATTGACACAGCTACTTTTGAAATAAAAATCTCTGGATCAGTCATTTTCAAATGTATCCAACTCGTGTGACTCTTTTGAAACTAACTGCTTTTTCTGTCTCTTTGTTTGATGTTTCTATATTTCTGAGGCTCATATTAAGTTTGCCTGCATGCAATCTCTCACAAGAAGAATATCAAAGTTAAGAAAAGTAATGCCACTGGACATTAGATCTCAGACTGTAAAGCTATAGCCACTCACAACAGATCCTTCTGTTTTTTGTGTTTGGCAGCAAACTTCCTGTTAAAACTCAGGAGGCGTTGTACGATGTATTTTTTAGGAAATAGTCTCCAAAAGACCATGAAAAGCCAATTATTTTCAACCACAGCAATGTGCTTGGCAACCAGATTGATTAATTCTATCACCTCTGTAATCCCTTTTTTGCATAATGGCAGCCTCACAGTCACTATTCTCCTCAATTTAAGTTTTGAATACGACTCTAACGTTGACTTTTGATTCACAGCCAGTTGAACAAAGGGAAATTGCTAACTGCTAAATGGGAATTTAACTTGAGCGCTGCCCTTTGACAGAGTTATATGAGTGGAAATGTTAGTCATATTGACAAAATGGAAGAAACGCTGCAACAGAAATATTTACACTCTTCCAAATTAGACACCCGGGTTTTTTTCTGGTACACGAAAGGCAGCATGTTTAGACAAGGAAACAAAGCATTTCATTTTTTTGTCAATAATCTCTAAAGTAAATCTCCACAACCTCTTTTTTTAAAACTTTCTTTTGTTAAACTTTGGTCACAGGATTTACAGCAAGCACTTTAATATTTGCTGTGTACTAACATACCATAAATACCTATTTGAAGTCTTTGGAGATGCACATTGTCAGTGGAAATTTGCATGTGGTGCCATGCAGCATTTCTATTTTGGGCTAGTTGCTTCTCGGTACACGGCCTGCTTAATTGGCTGCTGAGGGAAACTAAACAATTCACACTGGACCGAAAGTAAACTTGTTCAGGGTCAAATTTCATCTTGTCGAAGTTACATGGCTAATGCTGCAGAGCTTTTGGCCAATATTTGTCCGGTGATAATATTTCAGGTAATCAGTATTAGAATAAAGAAAGAAACCAACTGCAATTAAACCAATGAAACAAAAATACACGTGGACAATATTTACTATACCCGCTTGCTGAATATAGTATGCAGAGGATTGCTAACCATCTGGATATTGTGATGGTCAACAACCTATAGAAAAAAGCAGTAGTGACAGATTTAATTACAATTATCTATCAAATCAAGTATCTACAGGGTATACTTATATCACAAGACTTTGGTCACCACTTTAGTTTTTCTCAAAGAATCCGTTCTAACCAATGAAAGAACAAGGAGGCCTGTGAGTTGTGCACCTAAATCAATACCTGCTAATGAACAGGACAAAGCTGTTTACAGAAGACTGAGACAGGAGCAGCAGCAGGGGAGGTTTTACTTTAGATTTTTGCGAAACTATCGTGACTTTTGCATGACAGAATCTGATCTGCATATAGCGACTTCTTACAATACATCAGTAAGAGTCTGAGAAAAAGATACAAAAAAGTGCAATAAACTGATTTTGAGATGTACATGTATCTTTAATTGGTGTTTCAACCTCAGACATATTCCTCAGATAAATAACAAAAATCACTAACAGATAGCAACTACTTCTGCGAGGAAGCAGCAGACCATAACTCACATTGCTGCAGGCCTTCTGTCTCTGTCTCTGCATTCGAAATGACAAAGACTATTGTATCTATAATAAATGCATATCCAATGACATTCTAAAAATGGGCTTGTTCTTCTTATATATAGTGCCAAACCACAAAACAACAATACATTCTATGCACATCCTTGCACAAATTAAAGGTTGTTCTTTTTATGCAACATATATGGTGATGCACATGAATTAAATCCATAAGAATTTTTTTGTTTTTCTGACAACTGCGGGCATTAATATTTTTCTGTTTTTTTCATTTGTCACTAAAGTTCTTTATACTGCCCAAATGGGAAAAAAATGGGATTTTGGAATTACATGTTGGCAGAACTTGCAAAATATGTGAGTTGTTTCATATCTAATAGGAGATATTGATGCTAAAGAGTTTTATACTTGGAGGGTGTTTGGTGGCATATATCGCCGATCAAATTCATAAACTGAAAAAAAAATGTTTAGCCTTCAACTGGATTTTTAATAGCATTGTCAGAAAGGCTTCAATTTGTCATCACAAAGCTTCCTAGTTTTAGTATGTCCAGACTCAAAGGTATTTTAATTTTTAAAACATGGTCACATTCACCTCCTTTTTAAACTTTAAGTGATTGATGAGGCCAAAACATTATAAATGTTTAAAACTCTGAACATGGTGCCAGCAATTTTAAAACGGTTAGAATTTAACCAGAGGATGAATTGCTAATGTTAGAGTAATAGCATTTGTTTTAGACGCACATGCAACCTCATTTCAACTTATACTGTATGTTTAGGATTTCTCCCTTTATCTTTAGTGTACAAAATATGCTATCTTATGTAGACACTGTTAGTTCCCCTCAGGTTTAGTTACCCTTTCTGCCTTTGAACTTTGGGAGGCAGAAGTTGTTCCTCCATACATTAATTCCAGTGGGAGATGTGAACATGAACTTGTCCCATTGGTATAAAAATTTGGTCTGTTTCAAACAAGGCCCACAAATCAGTAATATTGTTTAACAAAGTATGCAACACATAAAATATATCCCAGTAAATTTCAGACTTTCATAATGATCAAACAGCTACAAGTTGAACTATGCACATCCAAATGTACATTAAATTATGACAATTTCATTCTCTCAAAGCAAGACTTAAATGTGTTCTGTTGTTTCTGTTGGAGACTTAGCATGCTAACCAGCTAAGAGTTAACAGAACTGATGAGTAAGATCACGCCTTATCTCAGTATAGTGACTGGGATAAAATTTTTTAACTATTTACAGATCATATCTCTATTCTGATGCAGGACAAGGTATCAAGAAATAAAACAGTTAAAACTACAGTATTTGAAACATAAGGCAAGAATGCCAGGAGAGCAGTAAGGGCCTTGAGAATAACATTGTACTCTTTCCATTAGATGGCAAGGCAGAATACAGTCCAACTCCATGAGTCTTTACAATATTTTTTTCCACTATCGTTTCTACTCCCCTGTGTGTGAACTAACATCACATTCATTTTGACAACATCTCAGGTGATTTACCTAAGGTGATTTACATCTCAAGTGAGTAACTCAGTAGATTTGTGCATGATTATTGCACTGGATGTGTTTACAAAAGACCTTTAAATCGTTTGGGAGTGATCATAAGCAGCTGGGCACCACCATGGTAAACCCCAGTTAGCTGAAAAATATCTGATCGGCCACTCCACAATTGGTGGTTCATCCATGTGGGCGCATTCATTTGGCATAAACTTGAATATGTGATTTGTACACACACTTCTGTCATTTATTTTTGTCATAAAATATGGACATTCAAACAACTTCACAAATCAAGGAAAGGTGCCCTATGGGGTGAGGCTCCTCTGTTATGATTTACTAAGGTAAGGACTCACAAACGGAGGCTAACCTTGAAGGTAAGTTGAGCTGAATTTGTCTACAAACACGGATTTTTACTTGCGTCGGGTGTTTTTTGCAGAGAGATTTGGCAAGCAGGTCAGTAAATAATGATTCACCCTAACCTCATGCAGACTGTTTCCAAGGAGGAAAAATTTATGATGAATTAGGTTTTGTCCAATTTCTCCTGATTTGAATCAATTATGCAGTATGGTTATTATCCAGGTAAGCACAGACACTGAAGGCAAGTCAGAAAAGATACGATAAAGTGTACTTTATAAATCCCAGAAATGGGAAGCGATAGCTATAAATATATATAAATATATGTATATATTATATTTAGATAAATATAAATATAAGCTATAAAGTAAAAGAAAATAACCCAAAAGCCCGTTTATATTAAGTTCTCAATTCTGGGACCAATCACAGAACCAGCCCCCCTTGATGGTCTTGTCCAGTCTTTGGGTGTCTCTGGATAAAAAGATGATGCTAGAGATCTTTTATCAATCCGTTGCCTCCAGCATCTTGTTACATAAACTTAAGGATCTGAGCTTCCTCAGGAAGTAAAATCTGCTCAAACATTTCCTGTACACAGACTCAGTGTTGGTTTCCAGCTCAGGTGGAAAGGAAATGGCTACGAGCTTGTATTGTGCTTTCAATTTCACTGACCACTCACTGCTTTACACTACATGTGTGAAGTAATTTACAAAGCAACCACTCACATTTTGGCAGGCAACTTAGGGTTCACTGCCTTGCTTAAGGACTCTTTGACATGTGGCCAAAGGTTTTTTATTTTAAGAACGAGAGGTAAATAATAAAAATAAACTTGAAGACCACTGACAGCCACAACAACAGAGAAGTGAAAACAACAGAGACATGAAAAGAGGAAAAATGCAGACCTAAACACTCCCAGATAAAATCAGCGTTTCGACATATTTGTATACTTTTGCCTTAATTTTCTTGAACTTCAGATGAGCTCATTTAAATGCTTTGTCCTGTTAAGGTATTCAGGCTCCCTCTGCATCCATCCATCCATCCATTCTCACCCTATCTCTAAGAGCCCTCTCTAAGAGTCGATTATATCCACAATCTTGTTCTTTTGCTCACTACCCAAAGTTCGCGACCATAGATGAGGGTAGGAATGTATAGCGACCGATAAATCGGCTCCCTCTGAACATCCAAAAACATACAAAGGTTAGGTTGATTGGCCATTCTAGATTCACCCTGGTGAGCATCCATGGTTGATTGTCTCTGTGTTGTCCGTAATGGACTGATGAACTGTCTTTGGTGAACTCTATCTTTTGTCTTATAGAATGTGGAATGGATTCAATGTCATCCTTAATCCGATGAAACAATATAATGAAAATGAATTGATGGTTAAAGGAAAGACTGAAAATGGACTTGATTGCCAGCACATAACTGCTCCTCTGTCTTTTAACATTTCGACAACCTTAATCCTTCACAATGGCCGCCAGCCAGTGACTTTTTAAATGCAGCTAGAGCAATTTAAGATGCAGCCACTCTAGTTGAAAATCCTCCAGATTTTTTATGGCTTCACAAGGTCTAGCAATGAGTAAGACAAACAATTAAACTCGGTATTTTAGAACAATTTAAGTGAAACAAAAAAACATTTTGTAGCATTTACATGACATTTCATGCCTGACGCACTAAAAAGCCTGGAATAAGATTAAAACTTGGGAAATTCAGCATTGATACAGAAAGCTGATATTTTTTACAAGATGTGGAGTCAGGATGGTCTCTTCTACCTATGAAAGGAGACTACTAAAACATAATCTTAAATGAATAAATTCTTTCTTTGTATTTAAGAAAAATATATAAATAGTTTTTCACTTGCTGTGTGCAGTGTCAGAGATCAGTGGTGTCTTATTTAGATTTAAAGCGAGCCAAATTACACAATTTTTGCTTTATTTCTTGACCGCAAGATACATTATTTTTCTTCCAAACACTTTATACTTCATTAACAGAGGTTCAAAAGAATATGGAGATGTGTTTTAATTATGAGTCATATTTTCTATTTCATGATGCAACCGACCTTTTCTTCGCATCACTGTGGAAAGTTGTCATGACATTAATTAAATCTAAATCAATAAAGAACTAAAAGAGAAATCGGCAGAAGAACATTTTGCGATCGCACATAAACTTGTTAATTAACGAACGTATTAATAAGCTTGTTTATTGGAGTGTAGTGAGCTTGTAAAGAGGAGTGTCAGATGACACGTTTCACTCTGATCGCTTTGTATAGTTGAAGGTTGTGTCGGGCTGGCCTTTAACTCAAACATCAAGCTAATTTTTAAACTCCAGTTAACATAGTGTACGAGTCTTTTGAATGTGGAGACTGCCGTCACCTAAAAGGAAGATGTTTACATGTTTACTCCAGATATAAAGACTCTGGCCAAGGTTTGAACTTGGAATAGTCATTCTTTTAGGTAAATTATTAACACGGACGAGTTTACTTATTTGAAGTAGATTGTAAAGACTATTTCCATGCAGAGCTTATTCTAATTTTGATACAGCAAGTGTGCATCAGGGTTCTGCAAAGAGTGAAAACCACCTTAGAACTGAGTTCTGCATAGTGATTCAATAATAGTAATAATTTTTTGTTGAAAGTTGAATCTGGAAAGTAAATGTGACTTTCAACTTATACCACTTGCTGTTATCAAATAACCTCTAACACTCAGGGCTTATTGTGTCCGTGCTATTTAAGTTCTTTCAAATGGATTTAGAACTAGGAAAGTAATCAAAGGAATCAAAGTAAAGAAATATTAACACGATTCATTAGCACACTACAGTAGTGTAATGCTCATTAATGCAACAATTCTTCTGCTTAGACACACGTAGACATCAGATTATTATTATGGCATCTCAAAAATGGTAATTATTGTGGAAACCAAGCATTGACAAATCAAATGTCTAATTAATGACCACTCTTCCTCCTGAGTTTCAGCTACCTATTCGTGATTTCTTGTGTGTGAGGTTTTCCAACAGAGTTGGTTGAGTTGTAGAATTTCCTACCACCATTTTGTGACTTATTCTGAAATATTTCAGTAATTAACTTGGTTCGGGTTGCTGGGGGAAGATTGATTGACGTGGGAGTATCATCATGGTATGGGAATGAGATGGTTCCCCAATTTCAAGTTAGGGACATCACTGATCTGAAAATGTTGCTTAATATAAAAAAGTATGCCCTCATAAAAGCAGACAGGAAATCACTGAGTATAAAGTAATATAAAGATATCAGGATGTCTTTATTATAAATAATACGTTTTTTTTTTACATTAATCACACTGGGAGGGACTGTGAAGTAACACTAAATTGAACTATTTGTTTTTTTAAATCTCCAGATTGGAAATACTTTCTGCAAAAAAAAAGAAAAGGTTATTAGTCATGAATGACTGTGTAAAAAATAAATAATAACTATAATTGTGTAGACAGCTAACACTGTGAGCAGAAATGAGCTGTAATGTTATATTTCAAAGCAGAGATGAAAAAGCTACCTTGGAAACAGGAATTAAATGAAAATACAAGAATATTTTCATGAACAACTGATATCTATTGAGAACACTTTGTCATCACCTTCAAGCTTACAGAGCGCTCTGTTTTTCTATGTGCCTGACATGTTTTAACACAGTGAGATGCCAGGGTTCAAGTCCATTTGGATGTTACTGCTCTGTTGATTCTACAGCTTTGTTCTGTTTAAAATGTGGACCCTGGTTGTCTGCTATTGTTCAGATAAAAAAGCCAGTGGTCATGAGTTCAGATTTAAAGAGAAAGCATATATAACCCCAATGTTTTTCTCAGGGCTGATTCTGTTTTTGTTTTATTATATAATCTTTTATCTGAGTGTAATGTTCTAAAGTCTATGTCTAAGTCATTTGTTGCTATAGTCCTTTATACATGTTATCAATGTAATAGATTTAGGATTTTGCTTGTTTTTGTATGTAAGACGTGAGATTTTTCAGTAGGATTTTTAGTGATATTAGTGACTTTTTTTGTCTGTTATCATACTAAAGTAAGATTGTTTGGAGCCGGATACTTTGCACATTCTTCTACAAACAGCTTCAGGTTTGTGATGACTCTTTGTTCTACAAGTTTTCCTTTCTCCCCCTTATCTATTTTAAACAGTGTATCTTCACAGTAGTTGAAAGGTCTTTCTTAACTATTAAAGCAAAATCAACTTCAATATCTGAACCATATCCACCGCCAAGATGTTTTATCTGTGTTTGCTTGTGCCATGATAGCTGTTTAAGTTAATTTCAAATTCATCTAAGGAACTAAAAGAGCATGATAAATATAAACATTTAAACATATAAAATGTGCATGTATATGGGTATGAATAGACTGATGCAATTAGAAACAAAGTAAATGTGTACGGTGGGGATAAATGCAGCTAATCATATTTTTGTTTTGTTTTGCTGTAGAAGACAACAGCACAACAGCCCATTCTTGGCGTGTGTTCAGTGGCCGTGCATACATCTTTGTTTCAAGAGACTTAGATTGGACTCATGCTGAGGTAATGCAGATGGATATGCTGTAATGCTATCTTTTAGTCTGCAGTCAGTAGTTATTCCAGTGCCTGCTAATTGCTAAAATCTGTATGATAATGTGTAATTGGGCATTAACGTTTAGATTTTCAAGCAGCAAAAACAATTCTGGTGCCACAATGAAAACTTAATAGGGTTGTTCATTTTTATCATAGCTAGCTAATAGGATGGAAATAATGGGTAATTCTATAATAGGTATCAAGATTAATATTAAAAATGTCATGTAATCATATGAAAGTGAAAACCAGGTGCAATCAATGGGATGACTAGAGAATTAAGAGCTGAAAATTACAGAATAGTCAAAGCCCAAAAAATAATAATATGTACAAAAATAAAAAAAAGCATGAATGTTGGGTAATTGTAGTGATAATTTAGAAATAACATAAAACCTGCCCATGAAATGGTCATACTATGCTTTTAATTGAGCCAGGAAATTATGATGTAATACAAGATTCTTTAAGAATAATTTGGATGAGCTTTCCGACCGTAAAAAACTTGTAACTAGCACTTAATGTAGAACTGATATAAGTCCTGTGAGCCATTACTGTAGAAATTTAAAGCATTTAAAGAGATATCGGATGATATCTCTTGCTTGGATACATGTATAATTAGTTATGAGGGAAAATCATACCTCATGGTCACAAACTGAATAATATTTTCTTGTAATTTTGTAGTAATATTACATTAAACCAGACTTCTATAGGATGGGTTGTCATTAGTAGAAACATTTTCTGAACGCATCGTTTTATTTTTCTGATGTCTACGTACAGATTATCTCATAGTGAGTAACGATAACTGAATGTGTGAATGCACACAGGGCCTTTTTAAAAAAAATGTAATCTCCATTTTCATCTGTTTATATGTTACTCTCCACTGTAGCTAAATTGCCTATCCATGAATGCAAACCTTGCATCAGTGAACAGAGGAGTATTATTTAATTCAAGACTTAATAAAAGCAGTCTCTAAAGATGCTCCTGAAACATGGATTGGAGGCACAGACTGCAACAAGGTAATTTATCATTACAAAAGATACAATATCATTTATACAATGACCTGTCCAACAGGGACATCTGCTTTTTAAAGTATTTATTTTTTTATGATTTCTACTCTCTACTCCTATCTAGAGTGGTATCTGGCTCTGGACTGATGGCACGGCCTTCAAGTTTTCAATGTAGGGAAAAGACCGACCAGACAGTTCGGATGGCGATTCACATTGCATACGGATAAACAATGGAGGTAAATGAAGCTTTGTCATTCTCTTTAGAGCTTTCTCCCATATTGACTTTGAAACTGCTAATTGCTATTCAGCACAGCAACACCTGTTACACACTTTTCCTGCAATTTGCTCGCGGCATCTCTCCGTGTTGTTGTTACCTGGGCAATAAGTGTGGTGGCTAGGCCTGTCGCCATAGAGCAGGTGGGTTGCTGGTTCAAATCCCCAAGGGGCCTTTCTGTGTAGAGTTTGCATGTTCTGTCTGAGTTTGTTTCCTGCAGGTACTCCATGGCTGGGAATAAGCAGTATAGATAATGGATGTAGTTACCTGGCTTTTGCTTCTATGTCCACTCGACATATTATATATTCATATGTGATAAATTATTTGTAAGCTTGTAAAATGCAGAAACAGCCTTGGTACATCTGCTAAAATTATAGTTATTTGCTTTTGACTGTCAATAATTATATTCAAATGATTATGTAATCATTGATTGTTCTTTAATAAACTGTAAATCTAGTTAGTTACCTTTTATTATGGGTCTAAAAATTGGAAATTGTCTTTGTGTGACCCCCCCCCCCATCACTAAATGCCATCAAAATGAATTCAAAATGTAATTTACAACAGAAGTCATAAAGTTGTTTGTACTTCAACAAAACGGGTTAAAACATGTATTTGTCTTTAGATTGAATTTCAATATATAAAAAATTGCTTTAAATTCAGTTGTTTTAATTTAATTTAATTTTTCTTTATTTCATTTTTTTTTATTTTATTTTCACCTGAATTTAAACTCATGAAGATATACAAATAACATGAGGAATCGGATATTTAAAACAGTGGTAATAAAGTTGTTTGTATGTAAAACATATTTTTGACACCTCAGGTTTATTAATTAATGAATAAGTTTAACTGCTTAAGATGAATAATAATTAATAATAAAGCAGCTTCATTAATATTATTTACGACAGATTATTAGGGCCACATTTACTTTTTTTTTGTGGAATAAATACAAGATTAAAGTCGTTATTAAATATGGTGAGAAGTTTGTCAGTTTCTTTCTGCGGAGGGTTCTGGGTTCAAGTCCCCAGGGAACCTTTCTGTTAATTGTTGATAAATAACTTTTTTTGTGATGGCACATGCCATGCAGAGCATGATAGGTCCTTTCGCCCTCCTCACCTCCATTGGGCTTCACCTTGAGACACTCTCTTAGAGGCTCACCACTGGGGCCATTTTGCGTAGCTCTTTTTAGCTCAGTGTTCAGTGGTGAGCTTTTTGTCTTAATATCAGTGGCAATTGCTCTGACTTTAGATTCTTCATTTGCTCCTCTTTGTAGGAAAGGCTGTGGCTCACTTCCTCGTTCTTTTAAGTCATTGCTTAATGTAGTTTTAATACTAAAGATACTAAATACTTCTTTTCATTTGAATGTTTACCACTGTGAGGGTTTTCAGAGTTTGCTGTAGTCAGGTGCTGTATATATGCTGTCTACCAGTATATATGCCCAGGTTTAGTCTGTAAAGCTTTCAGGATTTTATTTTCCACGTTTGCAACAGTGCCTGACCTCTGCATTTCTTTCTGTTTCTCAGAGAGTAAACTCTGGGATGATGCAAACTGCTCGAACAGCCGCCCGTCAGTCTGTGCCCAGAGGCTGGAAGATTCTCCCAGATCAAGGCGCCCGCTGCTCTGACCAAACAATGTCTCACGTGTTATCACATTTTTTTTATTTCCAGCTTCCTTGCAATACTGTTGAAAGGATGAAAATCACTTAAACAGAAGCACAACTTTATTAAAGAACACAAACTGATGCGTAAAAGCACTGACAATGTCATGCTGGTGTTTTTGTTGAACATCTATAACTCAAACCATTACTAAAAAAAAATTTTAAAAACATCAGTTTATGACATAATGGTTTATTTGCCACTGGTGCCCCCCTTGTTTGTCAGCCAAGTCCTAAGCAAAATAGGAAACGGTCCCAAAACAAGTGTCTTTCTGATCACGTTTTTCACACTTTCACACACATTATGCAGCTAGTCCCTGCCAGATTAAATCACTTACATGGACATTTAGATAGATTTCATAATAAGTAATTGAAGACTAACTTGTGTAACTTTAAGACACTCAAGTTGAATTAGGTTTTTTATTGCATAGCAGATCCTGTTAAACATTTGTTTCTCCAAATCTCCATGATGCAAACCAACATTGCTATCAATTATGTCCTGGGATTTTTCAAGCATGGAGGGATGAACGAGTCAGACGTCCTCAATTGTGCAGCCTGGAGAGTTTATTCAGAAGAGTATACAACACGTACAAGCCGTAGAACCCATAAAAAAAACTCATCTCAGTAGCTTGTACATATTTAAGAGAATAATCTCTGATCAGGATTTGTCTCAAATTCTCATAGATAATGTTTTCTAATGACATTTTTATGGGATTTAGAACATTACTACTAGTTTCATTGTTTCCTAGGAAACTTGCTTAAACATTTATTACATTAAGACTGTGCTGTTGCACTTTCATTTTTTCCATTTCTAAATGTCTAAGAAAACTCCCTTCAAACGTAATGACTTAAAATGGGACAGCCAAAGCTGGTCACATGCATGATTAAAAGGGTTGATTTTACTACTCCAGGAATCTATCACGGCATTTAACATCTTGTTCATCACGTATAAAACCCAAATTGCCGGGGTCCGTCACACCTTAAGGATCCCAATGACCCCTACAACACGAAAAGATAGAATATTGTTTCAAAATGCAATGAGTGTCTCATAAAATACGGAATAAGCGGTAACGATAATGGATGGATGGATGGATGGATGGATGTTGCACAATTATGGGTGTTGTAATATTACTATAGCCAACCAAAGTAAAGCCCCAAAGTCTTTGGCCATGTGACCTGAATGCTTATTGTTACATGAAGTGAAGGATTTTGAGATCTGCTCTCTTCCTTACTAAATGTAATATGCATTGATTAATTGTCAACGTCTGATCTGTCAAGCAAGCGAGGAGTAAAATACATTTTGAATCTGGTTGAAATAAGAAAGATAATAGATTCAAATACAATCATGCTTCATTTCAAGTTATGAGGCTTAACTTAAATTAAAATTGTACTTAGTAGCAATATTGAACACAAGTCTGTGGTCTCTGTAATGACAACTGCCAGTCAACTTCATGGTGGACGTCCATGTGGGTGCAGTTTTTTTGTCTCCACACTCAAGCTTAATTTATTATTGTGACAGTAACAAATGTAGATTATGAAAGAATTATTATCTAATATTTTGTTGTTTTCATTGGATCAGTATCAGAAGATGCATATATTAAAATTGTATTCGTATTTTGTTTTTTGGGGTTGATCCTTTACACCAAAAGTTATCTCCAATCAGCTCGTAAGATACATTTTTGTCTTTAAAAAAAACAAACAAAAAAACGGTTTATGTTAAAATCATTAAATAAATGAAGAACTAGGGGTACAGATTAGCACCCATTACACAGTTTTTAAAAACATTTTTTAAAATACATTTGAATTTACTTCAGTTTGGAGGATATTTTTTAAGGTTAGCTATCTTTATTACAAATTATTTTTTATTATATTAACTCTTGTGATTAATCTATTTTTTTTATTATTGAGCTAAATTGATGTTCTATTGGTAATGGAAATGACTATAATGGCATCTTGTCAGTCCCTGACTTTGATCGGGTAGCATGTACAGATTTATACTTCAGGACCCAAACTGATGAAAAGCAGACTGTTTATTTTTTTGAAGCACAGAGATATGTTCCTTAAATTTTCAAGGCTATAATCTAAGGCACAACTTAATCTCGTTATGCTCATTCCCTGAGTCTGAGTACACAAACTGTTGGTTCAATACAAAACAAAAACATAAATGTTTGAAAGAGGTTTTATATAGCTCAGTCGTCTTATGTGCATTACCTGGTTCAGCACTTGTTATATACAATTTATGCTGATGGCTCCTGTGAAGTGACTTAATAAACCAAAGCGAACCTAAACCAAACAAAAAGTATTCGGAAAATGTTCAAGGAAAAGGACTGGACTTAGAAAGCATAAAGGCATCCTGTCTAAAAACTGCTGCTCAAAACACTTTTGAAAGATTACAAGAAACACCTATTCCTTATTCAAATAATAAAGCAATATCAAGTGGCTCTGCATGGGCTATTGCACTGCACTGTGTTTCTGCTTTATCTAATAACTCAGTCATTACAACTCTTACTACCAAAGCACGATAAAGGATGAAAAACGTATTAACTTTCTGACAAAACTAAATGTGCTGCAGGGTAGGAGCGCTGTACGAGAGATATCCAGACAACAGGATTCACAAACAACCAGATAGCGGTGCCACATAAATGAAACGAATGACGAAATGAACGAGTTCGACAATGATCTGCCAAAAGGCAAGGGTTTTTACTCGGTGAATGTTAATCGCAAATATGCAAATCAGACCAAGGAAACAGTCAAATCAATGAAATACTAAAACAAAGTGCAAAAAAGGAATGGGGAAAAAAACAAATGCACAGAGAATGAGGATCCTGATTCAGGGTCAGCCCGTATGAGAACATCACTTGAAAAGGGTGCCAGTGAAATAAATGTGATGGGGTGAACCAGGAAGTAGGAAGTTGGGGGGCGGAGCCTAGCTTTTAAAAGCCAGAGGGAGGCAAATCTGGGCCTTTCACTCAGTTACTCCACAATCGGTGCAGAGGGCAACTGGCAGCCATTACACTCCAGCTTTTAAGCCAAATCTGGGTTTGGTGCACAGACAAGAAGGTAAATAGATACAATGTGTTTGTCACAAAAGCTGTGCAGCCAATAATGACCACATCCTCTTAGGTCCAAGCAATAGTACCGGTCATCAGTCCTGGGAAAGTGTGTGTCCCCCTTACTTGATGAAAGGTCCTATCACCTGCTGGCCTCTAGAACTAGGAGAGTTCTTTTGTTTGATGTTAATAAAGTTAACTTTTAAATAGTTAAGATAGTCATTTTAATAATAAAATGATTGTCATACTGAATGTAAGATATTTGTATCTTTTAGTGATGATTTGGATCGACAGTTTTTTCCCTCGGTTAAAGTTTAGGCTGTACATTAGTTGTTTGGGTCTGCATAGACTTTTTGGACTTTGTCAAATTGGATTGACTTGGGGGCACCTTTGCATGTTTTGTTTGTTTTTTATTTGGGCTTTGTTTGGCCATGCCATATTGATTTTATGTGTTTCCCAAACTTTATATTTATTATTGCTATTTGCACAACTCCAAGTCAGCCATTTGTATACTTGTCCTGTTTTAAATACAGCCCATCAATGAACTGTTTTGCCACATATTATATTTTTATATAAGATTTTTGAACAAGGAACCATGATGCTTTTATATTTCTGTAAATAAACATACAAATATCTTACTACTAGTCTCTTTACACTCTATTTTACATTTGGTCACATAAAAGAAAACAACAAAAAAACAGCAATTGATAGTAAGATCGAATTATTTCTCCCTCGGGAAGCTTCTTGTCTTCCTTTCACAGGGGGCAGAGGTATTCAGGTAAAGGTGTTCAGCCCACCTGGCTAAGGAGATTGTGATGAGTCACCAGGAGAAATGTGGACAGGAGAATTCTTGGGCTGAAACTTGCTGGAGGGCAGTCTCAGTTACGTAACTATGTAAGCTATAGGGTTTCTTAAACTGGGACAACCCCACACAACACATTCGGGAATATTTTTTGTCCCGACTGCATGGATGAATTTTGACCGTCGACACAGTGCACATTTGCGTGGTACAATGAATCAGATTAGTTAACAGAATTAAATATTTTGATGAAACAAACAAATGATTTAGCTCGTTTAAAGCACGTAATGATCTTTTTGGCCACGCGTGCGTGCGTAAAGTGGATGTTTGGGCACGCACACGCAGCACATCGCTGCGGGAACGGCCGCTATCAGGAGCTTTATGTGGATTGGGAGTGAAGGCTATGGACGATTTATGTACTGTTTCCCCTTCTTCCACTGTCAAACGGTGGTGGTCTACTTTTTTTTTTGCGCGTCTGCCAATCTTAAATAAAACCGGCGATTTCAATGTTTCTTTTTGCGTCCGCAAATGAAGATTTCGACTAATAAGGATTCTTTCTCACTGTTGTTTCTCTCGGATGTGGCTCATCTCTGGAACCAATAAGAACATTTTACAGCGTCAGACGCGTCTGCGGCTGGGGAGACCGGTGCGGGCACTCGGAAACTTGCGCGGAACAGGAGACGGTCTCTCTTTTTTGGACTCGAAGCTGCCACGGCTTGAACAAAAAAAAAGGGAGAGCGCCATGGTGAACTCGCTAATATTGATTCTCAGCTGGACTGTGGTCTCCGGGGTTGCGAGGGCTCAGAACGACACGGAACCGATCGTTCTTGAGGGCAAATGCCTGGTGGTGTGCGACTCCAACCCGGCCACAGATTGGAGGGCTTCATCCTCTCCTCTCGGTATCTCCGTGCGCGCAGCCAACTCCAAGGTGGCCTTCTCTGCTGTCCGGAGCAACAACCACGAACCGTCAGAGATGAGCAACAAAACCAGAATAATTTACTTCGATCAGGTTAAAACTATTTTTTTAATACTTGAATACTTATTTTAAAAGTGGTTAATTACACAGTTGGTGTCACAATTGATATTTCTCGTGTAAATGTGTTGTCATTAGAATTTTTTGTATAAAAGAAAAAGAAAAAAAAACCCTTCATCTTGTGGCTCAGTTTAACCTGGCATCTCATTAAAATCTCATCGCAGCTAAAGTGGCGTTGCGCCCCAGAGCTAAGTTTGACGTTGGATGCAGTTGGCATGTGGATTCTGTTCATGTGCACATTCGCGCAAGTAGGTCTGAAAGTGGCTACATCAGCTGTGTGACTATCATGTTCGAGGGCGGGCAGCCTGCAAAGCCAGCTCAGCCAGTCTTCCCTTTAAGCCAGGAGACCCCTAAAACAAACCGAACACCACCACAAAGAGTAAGAATCTGATTAGTCATCCATCAGTAGACAGAATGGGGTGTCCCCTTACCACCCTTTTTATAAGACTATCCTCAATTAATCATCTGTCCTTAGATTTGAATAACACTTTAATGATCTTTTGCAAATGATCTGACTGGCATGAGGGGTGAAAATACCGTTGCTATGCAATTCAAGAGTGTGACATTGCAGGTAAAAATAAGAGGTACTGCTACCTTCAACAATTACATGCCATAAGATTTTACTTTCCAATTTATTCTACATTATTTCCCAAAAGTGACTGCAGTATGCTGAAAACCTTTTAGTGACACCCTGAGACCATAGTAAGAGCTATGCTGAATATGCTGACTGAAATATTCAGGTTAGATTCATTTTAGCATGCAAAATCATGAACATGTATTAATTAATTAAGTTCATAATTATCATTTAGTTATTCTACATGTGTTAGTGAAGGACTAAAAAAAAAAGATGCAACTCCATTCAGAGCCATCTATGTCAGTGTAATGTTTTGCAAGAAAAAATAAAAAAAGGTAAAGAAGAGGAAATTATCCTTAGTTGGTTACACTGGACTCACTGTCATTGAGTGACAGTGAGTTATTATTTTTATTTTCAAAAAATGAAAAAAATTACCTTTTGATGAAAACACATTGGTTAAAATTTTAACATTTTTGGCAGTCCTTTGAGAAGTGGACTGAAATGTTCTTTGAAATGTGTCACACTAAGTTTGTGTCTCATCCAGAGAAGAGTCTGGTAGTCACATGAATGAATTGTGCACAGCTAACTTCCTATTTTAATATTTAATCCCAATTCCCCATTGAAGTGAAAACCCTTATTAAGCTAATGCATTTATAAACACTTTTGTCTCAATGTTATGTGTGTGTCTGTGTGTTGTTCTTCTAACAGGTGCTTGTGAATATAGGAAACTACTTCACATTTGAATCAGTTTTTCTGTCCCCAAGAAAAGGAGTATACAGCTTTAACTTCCATGTCATTAAAGTGTATCAGAGCCAAACCATACAGGTACGTGGTTATTATCATTATTTAGTCTTTTTTGCTATTATTTTTTCTCATACCTGTACTGTTGATTCGATTAAGTCAGTCTTTGCTTGGAGTAATAACATTTAGTTTTCTAACATAACCTCGGTTCTTAGGTGTCTCGCTATGGGATGCAGCCTCCTGCAGCCCTGGTAGAAACATGTATCTCAAACCGCCTATCTTGATTGGCCAGTGAAGGTGTTCATCCATGCCACACCCAGTAGTCCTGTCTACTAAAGCGTACGCAGATCACACCACTTCAGTTCAATAAACAACTAACCGTCTGGTGAGACACATCACTCATATTATTCTAAGAACCAAGGTTATGTTAGCTAATCAAAAACATCTTATCCGAAGATTCTCAGTTATCCAGGTCATGGTCAAGCTTGAAAAGTTCAGTTTAGGCAACTGGACGGGGAGTTTTCTAAAAGAGATTTCGCCTCTCATCCAAGAAGCTTATTCAGTTCAAACTGATGGTGGGGAGCACTGAGATTAATATACTGTAGGTGTAACAAAGGAGTTATGGGAAAAAAACAAATGTATTCCAGAAACTTTTCAAGCAAAAATATGTTCTTCATAATATTCACTTGGTCTCTCGCTATGGGATGTGGTAGCTCCCATTTTGCCAGAGAGCTTATCAAACAAGTATTGGCCGATGGGGAGGGTCCATAGGTTCAGTTAGGACTCTAAGACCTCACTGGCCACGCAAGGTTCAGACATGTAAAGCATGTAGATCCACACAAAAGTCAGAGGTGAGAACCAACAGACACTAATTAAACTCGCCAGTGGCAGCAGACCACTGCTCGTATACGCCAAAGCTATAGCCTCTACCACCCAGTGGGCAAGGCGCTGCTTTGTGACCTGCTGTCCCTTACAAGGTTCAGCCCAGGAGACAAAAAGCTTATCGCTCCACCTGATGCTCTGCATCATGTCCATACAAGAGCGCACAGTTCGAATTGGACACAGCATGTGCGCTCGCTGCTCATCGGGAGCAGAGAACACCGTTAGTTAAATCGGGGAACATGAACCCACAAATTTAGGTACAAAAACTGGGTTGGGCTTCGGAAAAATAAGTACATTATCCGGGACGAAGTGAGCACACAGGGCTCACAGAGAGTGCTTGAATGTTGCTCACTTGCTTTTCAGAGGCAAGAGCCAGTAACAGCACTGTTTTAAGGGACAGGTGATTAAAACTCGTCCTTAGCAATGGCTCAAATAGGGGGCCTTTAAGCCCCTCAGAACCATCACCTTGCACTGTTGTCTGGGTCCTGCTTCTCAGCGGATGCACCAAACAACTCTGCCTGGTAGGCAGTGAGAATGGAGATTGCGCTGAGAGCTCACCAAGAGGGTGAGTGCCTTGTACGCCCCTTTCGGTCAGTACAGAATGAAACCGCTCGGTCTTAGCTGGCTGTGTCAGGCGCCTGGAAGAGGCCACAGATAGCTGACTCGTGCTGCCTGGCCAGAGATGCATAGCTACCGGAGCTTCCACCGGAGGCATTGAGAGGAGATCATGTGCATTGATCAAGGGATGCTGCACCCAGAAGGGGGCTGCTGTTGCTGGGCAGTTACTCCAAGTCTTGGACAGCTCGGCCAGCAACTCGAGAAGACGGGGCTCCTTCACCTCACTTCGCACCAGGGGAAGTAATTTGCCTTCGTAGTGGGACCCGGTGGGTTCCACTACTGCAACCGGCCAGGGGACCTCCAGCTTCTCTGCCTTACATGTCGAAGAGATCCACATGGAAGGGCTGAGCTAACAAGCTCACTCCCCTGTCCTCCTTGGTGGCAGAGCTCAGCAGCTTCGTATTTTCAGCCTGAGCGAGGGCCACAAAGGTGTTGTCCTCTTCCTCGTCCTCTGATATGAGGAATGAGGTGTTGTCGTCATCCTCCATGAGACCGACATCCAGCACATTTGTCTCAGGAAACAGAGGGACACGGAGCTGCTTGCACTGGGCGCCATAGTTGTAGCCAGCAGAGATGTTTAAAGTACTGGAGTAGAGGAGTGGAGTAGAAGTACAAGTACTATCTAAAAGAAATTATTTGAGTAAAAGTAGAAGTATTCTTTCAACTCCATACTTAAGTGGAAGTACCGAAGTACTAAATTTTTTTGGTACTTAAGTATTGCAAGTAGAAGTATTTAAAAAATTGCTACTCAAGTATCGAAAGTACAAGTATAAGTAAAAGTACAAGTACTGTGTATATTAAAAAAAGGCAGTCAAAAAATGTAATAGATATTGTTTATATTATTTCAAACGTGTGAAAGGCCATACAGATGTTTACAAAAAACAGAAAACTACATCTGCATTAGCAATAAACAGCACTTCATCTACTTTTATTTATGATTCCTGAGTCAGAATCCTGAGCTGAGCCTTTATGCTAGCAGGTAGCATACAGCTAGCCAGCTAGGTTAGCTTTAGCTAATGTGACCATACAGCTAGCCAGCTAGGTTAGATTTAGCTAACGTTAGCTGCTACATCCTGAGTGAACAGGGAGAACCGAACTAGCGCTTATTTACTAGCTTATATACGGTGGCCCTGAGGATATACTTCTTCAGATTAGATGGGGAATTTTTTAAGGCTATAATTAACAATCTTTCGGGAGGCTTTTTTTAATAGACTATGCTTGATCGTTCAAATCGCCAATGAGGAGCCAGCTTCACAAACCCTGACAGAGCTATCTATCTTTACGTTTACATATCAGTAACGAGTAACGATTCAGCCCGTGAAAAATCGATCGGAGTAGAAGTATTGAAATAATCAAAAATATGTAGTGGAGTAAAAGTAAAAGTAGGGGAAAAAATATCTACTCCAATAAAGTACAGATACTGCATTTTGGTACTTAAGTACAGTACTTAAGTAGTTCTACTTCGTTACTGAACATCTCTGGTAGCCAGTCTCCGGAACCTCCCCAGGCATGTCCTCGTCCTTGTCCACCTTGGTCAGTGGTGGGGTTACGGTCTGTAAGGCTAACCTGGTGGGCTAGCCTGCGTCTGAGGCTCACAGAACCGACAGTTCCCTGTGAGGTTCTTTAGCTCGGGCCATTTTGCCTACAAGCTGGAGTGCTGGTGGGGGAAAGGGCCGTGGCTAGCTTGTGTGCTAGCTTGATGGGGTCCAGAAAAGTAGCTGGTGTAACTCGATCGACTCAAGCGATCGTGGAGGAGAGTTATTCCACCATGGAGTGGACAGTAGAAAAAGTTACTGGTCCGGTCTAAAGTGAGCGGACAGGGCAGAAGCCAGTGCACAGCATCAGCATCCGGTGACGGAAGCTAGCAAGGTTTGTCTGTGAACAGTTAAGCCAGTGAGGCTCTGATGTGAGATAAGCTCTCAGATCAGAAGAGGTTCTGAATTGAAGTGGTGTGATCTGTGCACCCTTTAGTAGATGGGATTACTAGACGTTGTGCAGATGAACACCTTCACCGGCCAATCAAGATTGGTGGCTTGAGATAAATGCTTCTACCAGGGCTGCATCCCATAGCGAGACACCGAGTGAATATCACAAAGAAGAACCAGCATCTCTGTGGGATATCACTGAAATCATTGGTAGGGACATAAGTAAAACTCAAACACTATAAGACATGTATTTGGACTCTACCCCAAATTTCTGAAATTACATAAGTAGTGACATATTTTTAGTCAGCATTAAAAGCTTCAATAAAAAAAAACTTTTAAGGGTGTGCCCTAACTTTTATTTCAACCTGTCATGGTTTGAAAACCATTACTGAAAAAGCTTAGAACTATAGCATATGGAATTAGAATGTAAACTATTTTTCTTGAAGTCAAGTTTCTTTGGTTGGGAATAAAATATTAGGACCAATTAAGGCCACAATGCTATTGGCTGTTTATAGAAAACAGTCCTTACAATCCTCATGCTTTAGAAGATAACATGGCATATGTCAGCATGTTTTATAGTTTTTTCTTAAAAAAGGAAGAAACAAAGTGGAGGTTAATAGTGTAATAGTGAGGGAAACAGAAGAAATGTTAGAGCTACATGATTGAACTGTATCTGAAAGTGGTTTCCTTAAGAAACGCAAAAGATTCCCTCAATAACCTGTCAAAGGAACTGAGTTATCTGTTAACTGAAGCCTAAACAGAATTTATCTGATGGAGGGGAACTGTCAAAAAGACATTTTTTATTTATTTAATGTCCCTATTAAGAAAAAAAGATAAATGTTCCAGCCTTTTTGTTATTTCTTTTAAGCAAATTTAAAAAGAACCTGTTTTTGAAGGTTGAGATATCACATCAAAAGTAAAAGTATCAATACTGTGTTATGGTAAAAGAGGTATAAAACTTATACTTTGTATACATTAACCAAGTGGTAAAAAAGGGCATCCTGGCGTCTTCAATTTTTTAACAAGATAAATGATTTTTTCTGAAAAATATGCTCTGCCAAAACATAGAGCATGACATTAAATAGAAAAGAAACAGATACAAGGGGAAAAGTCTATGGTACAGGATGTCAGATTATGCAATAACTGGACTTAAGTCAGCTGAATATTCCTCAGAGGCCATACCTCACCATAATTCAGACAGTGTGGGGTCACTTTGACATGACCAGAAGAAAATGCAGCCAACATCCAAGGAAGAGCTTTTGAATGTCCTTTAAGATGCCCCGAGTAATTCCTGAAGACTTACTTCAAGAAATTATAAGAAAGATTGCCTAAGGGACTTCTGACAGTGTTAAATAATAAAGGTGATCATACCAAATTTTTATTTACAAGCTTGTTTAAATACTGCTTTTAAAGGTGAATGCAATTTTCCATTTTTGGTGATGGTATATTGCTGCAATTCACCCCTCATTTTCCCAGCAAAACATATGAGCCCATGTGATGGACTCTAATGCCATTGTTGAACTTGCTCATTTTTTGGCTTACATGTTTAAAGGAGAGATGTTGGCCCTAGCCCAAACCAACTAGACTATATATATAAATAGCAGTAGCTTCTAGCTTATCGTTGCAGTGACAGCTAATCGCAAACTAAATGTCAAATTTTATTAGCATATGAAATTGAAAAAGCTGATTAAAGTTCCTTAACATAAAATTAGATTGAATTATTGTGCCTATGTTTGGGGATGTTTGATACTACTCAGTAAACGGTATTTGTCTAATGTCTGCTGTCATATGACTGCATCTTTCCTGGATCCAAAACAAAATTGGATCCAGGAAACAGCTTTTCAAAAGAGAGATGGATTTTGAATTAGATTGAACTTGTGGAATTTACACTGTATACTTGAAAAAACACATGGACCATTGGAGAAATGAGGGACCTTAACTTGTCATTTTCTCATGGAGTCCTTCTACCTCTACAAACCTTTCTCAAAGACACTTGGGGTTATCAGACAAACAGCTGCCGCGTTGTTACTTGCTGGTTTGAGTTTGAGTTGCTTTGTTATCCATGGCTGTAAATGAAAATGTTTAATATCCACAGCATGTACATGCACATGCAGGTTATGTCTGGCCTGTTTTATTAAATGCCTGAATATATGTATATATATATATATATATATATATATATATATATATATATATATATCAGAATCAGAATCAGAATCAGAATTAGGTTTATTGCCAAGTAGGTTTTTCACCTACAAGGAATTTGATTTGGTGTTAGGTGCACAACACTTCAAGAAACGACATACAATGTAGAAATAAAAATATAAAAATATAGAATAAAATAAAATAAATAATAATAATAATAAATAATAAAATAAAATATTGAATGTCCAACGACAAACCAGAAAAAGTTGAACGTATTATTGGGTAAATTAGTGGGGCAGAGGGGGGTGAAAGAAGAACAGGTGGGGGTCACTGGTCTTGTTGATGAGGCCAGTTGCTGCCGGATAAAAACTTTCTTTATGGCGTGAGGTTTTGGTCCTGATGGTTCTCAACCTTCTGCCAGAGGGGAGGGTTTCCAAAAGTTTGTGACCAGGGTGAGAAGGATCAGACATGATCTTTCTTGCACGCCTGAAAGTTCTGGAGGCGTACAGGTCCTGAAGGGATGGCAGATCGCAGCCAATCACCTTCTCGGCTGAGCGAATGATACGCTGCAGTCGGCCCTTGTCCTTAGTGGTGGCAGCAGCGTACCAGATGGAGATGGAGGAGGTGAGAATGGACTCAATGATGGCAGTGTAGAAGTGCACCATCATTGCCTTAGGCAGGTTGAACTTCTTCAGCTGCCGCAGGAAGAACATCCTCTGCTGGGCTTTCTTTGTGAGGGAGCTGATGTTTAGCTCCCACTTGAGGTCCTGGGTTATAGTGATCCCCAGGAAACAGAAGGACTCCACAGAAGCAATTGTGGAGCCACCCAGAGTGATGGGAGCAGGTGGTGCTGTGTTCTTTCTGAAGTCTACAACCATCTCCACTGTCTTGAGCGCGTTGAGCTCCAGGTTGTTGGCTGCACACCAGGACACCAGACGGTCGATCTCCCACCTGTAGGCAGACTCGTCCCCATGTGAGATGAGTCCGATGAGAGTCGTATCATCCGCGAACTTTAGGAGCTTGACAGACTGGTGGCTGGAGGTGCAGCTATTGGTGTACAGGGAGAAGAGTAGGGGGGAGAGAACACAGCCCTGGGGGGATCCAGTGCTGATGGTCCGGCTGTTGGAGGTGTGGCTTCCCAGCCTCACATGCTGCCTCCTGTCAGATAGGAAGTCAGTGATCCATCTGCAGGTGGGATCAGGCACATCCAACTGGGAGAGTTTGTCCTGGAGTAGAGGGGGGATGATGGTGTTGAAGGCAGAGCTAAAATCCACAAACAGGATCCTGGCATAGGTGGCTGGGGAGTCCAGGTGCTGGAGGATGAAGTGGAGAGCCAGGTTGACAGCGTCATCTACAGACCTGTTGGCTCTGTAGGCAAACTGTAGTGGGTCCAGGAGTGGGTCTGAGATGGCTTTCAGGTGGGCAAGGACAAGGCGCTCAAATACCTTCATCACCACGGAGGTCAGGGCGACAGGTCTGTAGTCATTGAGGCCTGAAATCTTTGTTTTTTTGGGGACGGGGATGATGGTGGAGGTTTTGAAGCAGGCAGGCACATGGCATGTCTCCAGCGAGGTGTTGAAGATGTCAGTGAACACAGGAGACAGCTGGTCTGCGCAGTGCTTCAGGATGCTAGGAGAGATAGAGTCAGGTCCAGCTGCTTTGCATGGTTTTTGTTTCCTGAATAGGCTGGATACGTCCTTCTCCTGAATGGAGAGAGTCATGGTAGTTGAGGGAGGGGGGTCCTTTGATGTGGGCAGTTGTGCGGGGGGGGCAGGCTCCTGCTGAGGTGGGGGTGGGGATGCAGGTGGGAAGGGGCTGGTGGTAGTGGGGGATGGTGTCGGTGTTAGGACTGTCCCACTGTTTTTCGAATCTGCAGTAGAAATCATTCAGCTCGTTTGCCAGACGCAGGTCGTTGACAGAGTGGGGGGGTTTAGGTTTGTAGTTGGTGATCTGTCTGAGCCCCTTCCAGACAGATGCAGAGTCGTTGGCTGAGAGCTGTTGTTTGAGATTCTCAGCGTACAGCCTTTTAGCGTCCCTCACCGCCTTACTAAACCTGTACTTTGACTCCTTATACCTGTCCCTGTCCCCGCTCCTAAATGCCTCTTCCTTCTGCAGCCTCAGCTGTCTGAGTTTAGGACTGAACCAGGGTTTGTCGTTGTTGTAGCTCACCCTGGTGCGTGATGGTATGCAGCAGTCCTCACAGAAACTGATATAAGAAGTCACAGTCTCTGTGTACTCATCCAGACTGGTGGTGGCAGTCCTGAAAACATCCCAGTCAGTAGTCTCCAAACACGCCTTAAGATCCTCCACAGCCTCACTGCTCCACTGCTTTGATGTCCTCACAGCCGGTTTACAGAGTTTGAGTTTCTGTCTGTATGCAGGAATCAGATGGACCATGACGTGGTCAGAGTGGCCCAGTGCAGCGCGGGGGACGGCGTGATAAGCGTTGCTGATAGTGGTGTAACAGTGATCCAGAATATTCTCCTCTCTGGTCGGACATTTTATAAGTTGTCTGTATTTTGGGAGTTCATGGGTGAGGTTTCCTTTGTTAAAGTCGCCGAGGACAATAACTAAAGAGTCCGGGTATGTCAGCTCCACACGCAGTATCTGGTCGGCGAGCGTGCGCTGTGCGTCCTGCACGTTGGCCTGCGGTGTGATGTAAACACCGACCAGAATGAATGACGCAAACTCACGGGGCGAGTAGAAGGGTTTGCAGTTGATGAAAAAAGTTTCCAGATCAGGAGAACAGTGCTGCTGAATCACTGTCACATCGTTACACCAGCCACTGTTGGTGTAAAAACAGATTCCACCACCTTTAGTCTTGCCGGAGAGTTCCGTGTTACGATCCGCTCTGAAGAGTTGGAAGCCTGCCAGCTGCAGCGCAGAGTCCGGTGTCGATCCACATAACCACGTCTCCGTAAAACACAAAACTGCAGATGTGGCGCAGTCTCGGCGTTTCCCCATCAGTAGCTGGAGTTCATCAATTTTGTTGGGCAGTGAACGCACATTGGAGAGGAATATGCCCGGCAGCGGTGTGCGGTGACCGCGCTGACGAAGACGCACAAGCGCACCGGCACGTTTCCCCCTCCGCCGTTTCGTTGCTAGGGCAAGGGCGAGGGCACCTCTGGTGAAAAAACTCAATAAATCGGCAGAATGGTCGAAAAAAGTGGGGAAAAAATCCCTAGGAGTTGTTTCCCTGATGTTCAGAAGTTGTTCCCTAGTAAAGGATATCCGAAAGTTGTTGCAAAAAACAGGGTAAAAAGACAAAACAAAACAAAATAATGCGCACCAAAACACCGTGGCGGCCTTTTTCGGCGCCATGGCAACTGGATGCTATGTTAGTCCAGAAAACAGCACAAACAAATCTCTGATCGGTAAACCAGCACCATCCAGGGTGCATCAATGTAATGTTAGTTCTTTGTACTTCTTTTTAAAGTTTAGTTACAGGTTATTTAA